>OW388303.1:670853-1270853 GCA_936450465.1 Gibbula magus
AGCATAAATGTATGATAACAACGTAAATTTATTAAACAGTGATTTCTTCAACAGTTGAGAAATTAGATATGTTTATACTTCAAAAAGATTTCATTTCTTTCATTCCTTTTTATGAAATCATGGACAAGTGCCATAGATATAAACCTTTTAATATTGCAATCAATTGGATGTTTTCAATTTCTTAGGACCTATAAATTGATTCATGTTGGGACAAATTCATGGTTACACAGTGCATTTAACAAGATGATTTAGGATGTTGTTAAACGTCATGTTAACATGTCATCTTTATACAACTATCATGACAACGTAATTATACACTATCTTCATAAATCCCTCAAATAGCATCAATCATTACATAACCGTCAGCCAACAAATATCAGACAAATGCCTCATCTCTCCATGTTAACATCACAATGGAACGCCCACTGATGCAAACTCAACCAATTGTCATTGAAGACTTCTCTAATAGGTTTAGAACTCTCCGCGATACCTTCGACAGGAGGATCTATCATTCAGCCATTGTTCGGATTACGTAAGATGATTTTAACTGTATTTTAGGTGGCCGTGAACACCGGGACGGGTATGTAAGGGTCCGGCCCCTAGTTCCAAGGCTTCCTGTCCCCTACTGCTATATGGACCTTTAAATCATGTCACCCCGGGGGAAGGAGAAAGGACTGGGCTGCTTTAATGCTAATACTTAACCTTGACCTTGGTATTCGGGGTTAATGAAGCAGCCATTTTGCTTAATGAGATCTACAATGGGTATTGTTCAGTCCAAACAGTGGCAGTTTAAATAAATTTGAATAAATTTTCAAGAGGATTGAAAATTTGATTTGTTTTAAGAGCCATTTTTATAAATGTTTAGGATTTTTAACTTTATGATGAGCCTTTAAAGGGTTGATAACAGTCTTGTTATCTTGATCTGAACTGAATTTCAAATTTCTCATTTTAAGTTTATACTAGGTCGGGGATAAGGTCAAATGTTTCTTGGACATCAACTCATTGCTTTCATTAGTGATCATTTAACATTTCATGTAAAACAAATATTTTGTATTAACCATTTCATATTTGCTTAAACCCAATCTCCCTATGTCAGCAAATAAATGTTTTCTCAAAGACTGAGTCTGCCTCAGTTTAGTAACTGATAAAACTGAAAGTCCCAGTTGTATTGCTGATTAAAATATAAGGTGTTCCTCCCTCCTCGTTTATTGTCATTAATGAACAATATTTCTTAATTTCAAATTTATTATAAACTCATTGACAAACATATACAGCCATAACTGTGAAAATACACCAGCAGTAGAAAGTTAATAAATTAGTTCCTCAAGTACAGCTTGTGTCCAGTTCTTTCATAAATGTGTCTGGTCTGTTGAAATGTCATTAATAACCCGTCTTCACTTCCAGCTAACCAGTTGAAGTTTCTAGATGCGTAGATTTAGTTACCTAGTCAGGAAGTAGTTCAAATCTAGATAATTCCAACGAAATCAATGACGATTTGATGACAGGAAGTTTGCTCATTTCTCTTTAACCAACATGCTCAAAATCAAATTTGTAAGAACATGCTGAATAAGCAAAATGTGAGAGGAGACAAATTCAAAGCTTGTTGAAATAAACACCCCTCATCTAAGTAAACTGGGGCCTTTACGTCCCGATTTGAAGCGGGACTTGATTACAGGATGTTTGTCCTGGTCAGCGTCTCGCAACGAGCTGAAAGAGGATTAAATGGGCGAAAGGTTATCTCAATTTTGACAGTCTCTTATTAACAAGACCCTGGGATTGATATCTCAGTTTGGGGCCATCTTCACGAAACAAATACAAGCAACGTGTAAGGTGACCCCTGGTCAAGCTCGACTTCAAACGGTCACTTTTTCAGAACATACCTCATCTAGAGTAAAGTTATCTCAAATTGACAGTCTCTTATTAACAAGACTCCGGGATGTGTATCTCAAGTTGAGGCCATCTTCATGAAACAAACACGATGAACATGTAAACTGACCCTTGGTCAAGCTGGACATCAAACGGTCACTTTTCATGTTATACCTTCACCTCAGTATTTTACGTCCTGTCTCTGGCATTTTTATGTCTGATTTAGAGGCTAAAAGGTTTAGTTTTAAATGGATTGTTCACAGTTTCTTTCCCTCGAAGGCAAATCAAGATCCAGTGGGTTTTAAAAGCAATGAAATATTTTTTATGACTAACTTAGGGACAGTTTGGAAGATCTCTTGGGTTTAGTTGCTCTTCCAAGAGATTGACTTCGATGGGGAAGAGGTCCATTGGTCTTTAAAAGAACTTTCCCTGAGAGGTTTATGATGATGGTTTAACTCTGAAAACATTTGAGTTTAGCTTTGGAGAGGAACTTTTGATTCAGCTTTGAAATATTGTCATTATCAAGATCCCAAGGGTTTTGAAAATCACAAGCAATTTATGATATGCTTGTATTGATAGTTTGTATGCTCCTTGTAGACTTTCATCTGTAGTAGTTATAGCTGTATGACTGTATGTAAGCCTCATCATTTTATATACCATATTGACTATTCATTCAAGACAGTCAGAATAGGTTTTAAGTATGTAGGTTTTTGACTCTTAACTTAAAATAATATTATAGATTTATGTAATGTATGACCATTGAACATCTGTCAAACTTGGGGGTGGTCTATAACCTGAGAATAACCCCAACCAGGGTGGTCTTAGGCTTGAGTGTGGTTTTATACCAGAGAGAATATGGTATATATCATCTTAAAAACCATTTTTAAAAAATATTATTATAAAAAAAATTGAATTTAAGCAATCATCCTTGAAAGGGATGTAGATTGTATTTACTTTGAAACATTCCTTTGAGTTGTAGTGGACGGGTCATCTGTCACTTGGCTTTTTGTACATGAATAATAACCAGTCCTCTTGCTGACCAGTGTAGACATAAGGCTAATCCAGTCCGTAACATGTTTTATTTTTTTTTTATTTTTATCATGAACATTGATAAAACCATGCTTTCTTACCAGCAATTTTTTAGGCTTTTATCACACACTGACACACTGACTTAACACTCCAACACATGCAGTGTCAGCGCTTTTCATTGACCATTCATGCATTGATGTTTGGTTTAAACATATTTATTTCATGAAATAAAAAATACATGAATTGGATTGGTCAACAAGCTCACCTGAACTTGTATGAAGACCACTCCAGTGTACATAGCATAAATATGAAACGTTATCATGACAAGAAAGACAATTTATAAACAGCATTGACCATATGTATGTATGGTCATGTGAAGAATAAATCAATGCTCTCAATTTCTTCAAATATCATTCTTCTCATGTTTTCCCAAGTAATTCTGAGATTTTGTAATCATGAGATAACAGTTAACTGTGATTCCATCTCCAAGCGTGATGAATTCAACATTTGGAGTCTAGATCTTGCACGAGATTAATAAAGCCTGCTCAGCGCTAAAATAGTCGTTAGCCAATGTTAAAGTTGTACTTACAACTATCTTAGCGCTAAGAAGCAGTAAGAGAGATTCTCAACAACTGGTCCTGACCACCATTTGACCATTCCGAACAATGACGAGGACAAAAGCAATGAAACTTTGTAATGCGATGTTTTCAGATGACTATCTTGTTGCTAATGAATGCACACCGTTTTGTCAGTGTGTAACCATGGAGATTGCTGGGGTGGATAAGTCCTGAGAAAAAGCAATAAAATATTTTATGTGAAAACTGAACTTTTGAAGCGGGCAAAAACGTTTCAGACAAGAGTTTGAAATCTCCCATTAGACTTGATTTATACAAGTAGCTGCTCACTTCTCTCCTACTGACGTGTTGAAGATGAACTCCAGATCGAAACTGATCATCCAATATCACACACACATTGTGAATCATTGTGAATAAACATAAGTACCATATGCTTCGTCTCTGTTAAATAATTAGAATACTATGCCAGGAGCTCGGCTACTTTTTCTGCTTTTGAAAATTGTTCTACATGCAGTAAGGTTTGTGTGCAATGGTACACTGAATTTCAGTGCAGTACCATCCATGGTTCGCTAGTTCCAGTGGTTTTATCCACCAGCACCAACCCTTCTTTCTAACTTGACAACTTTGTCTGCTGTGGAGAACTGTTCTACACGCAGTAAGGTTTGGGTGCAGTGCTACACTGAATTTCAGCGCCGTACAACCCATGGTTCACTATTTCCAGCCGTTGCTCACAGGTTTCACCGCAATGTATAGCCACCATGGCTTTCCAGACTTTCTCCCTGCAATAATATTAGCAGCCTTGATACAAGTGAAATACTCTTGAAAATGGCATTAAACCCCAACTCACCTCACTAAAAACCATACGACAAGCCCTACCCATGGGACCGTCCACTGACCCAACAACCCCAAATCTAAACACAATGATAACGAGGAAGCTATGACAGGCAGGTATTAGCACTGGTCACACAGAATAGTTACATCTCCTCTCTCTCCCCATACCTATTTGTCTGTCAAACTCTGTGCTGTTGCCTGTAAGCTTACCTAACGTTGGTATAATCAACCACAGTAAGTGTCCTCTTGGCTCTGGTGTCACTGGGGAATATTGGGAGGAGTTTGCAGTTAGGGATATTCTCTTTAAATAGTGTTTAAACTGTCTGTTTAATTCTCTTTGTATTTGACAACTATGGCAACCCATTTTCAAATACTTCAGCAAACAGGAAGAAGAGGTTGTATGTACAAAGCGAATTTCACTTTTTAAAGAGTTTAATTTTAAGGGTATCTATTGGTGAAGGTAATCTACATTGGAACCCTGATATAGTTCTGTTGAAATCAGCTAGGACTCTTTCTGCACCTTACATAGTAACACCACATCATATATTTTTAAGACACTTGACATCTGTAATGTACTTTAACACTTTAGAGTTACACAATATGAAATCCTCTCTAATTATAAAAAGCCTCACTATATCTTTGGTCTCGTGAAATATGCTTGGACCCATTTTTTACACCATCAGCAGAATGGTGGCAAGCCCCATTATACATCTTCTCAGCCCAATGCTTATCTCCTAACGAGATTTCACCTGTGATTATCATCCAGGTAGAGCATCACACCTGATAATGGATATATGACATTTAATTGCACATATTCATAATATCGTCCCGCCTCCCCCTCCCCTAAGTGTTACGTACAGACTGTTTCCCCCTTGACAGGTGTGACGAGGCGTGAGTGACAGATAGCAATTAGTCGTCAGGTGTAATCAGCCCACCAGGGGGCCGAGTGTCACGGAGCCCAGCAGGTTCCACATAGTAGCATTCAGTCTACAGAGTTACATGTACATGGGGACAGTAGCCGGACAATACTGCTACACCAGCAGGGGGAACTCTGTGGGGGGGTCGATAATCCCTCGTCCCATCCTCAGATTGATGCTGTTTGTGAAAGAAGCTAGAGATAATTTCCTGTTACCTTCTCTCTTCTCCACTAGTCTACAGAGATACACACCTAATCAGATTCTGTATCGACCGTGGTTAATCTGTTGGGGGGTCGATAATCCCTTGTGGCATGTTCAGATTGATTCTTGTGGGGAAAGTTTGTAGGAGGGAATTTAAGCTATTCACTTTTAATCCCATCTAGAGAATGACCTGTGTGAGATGGACACCTAAAAGAACTACAGGGGTTTATGCTGGGAGGGGGTCCATTATCCTCAATTTAATGTTGAATTGTTTCACACTTTTGCATTCTCCACAGAAATATTTTGATAGTTCGCCCATTGACCACAGGGGCAAAGGTATTATTGTAACCTGTAGTCTCTAATGACATCATCAAAGTAATGATATTTGTGAAAGTTTGGTATTGTTACACTGGTGTAACAGTTTTAGAAGTGCCTTATTCCTAGTGGCATATACCCTCAAACTGAAACCAACTGGACAAATTTCAACACACATCTGTTTCACAATTTGTTTAGAAATACTGGTGCAACAGTTTTGACAATCCATTATACAAGGGCTACAGAAAGGGTTTAGTGTTCCTCTGATCCATTGCAGCATCCTCAAGTTGATTTCGGTCGTCAAAGTTTGCTGGAATTAGTCCAGTCAGCGAAATGTGATTTAAACAACTAGTTTATAACATAATATGCATTCTCAGTGACTCTAAGCATGTTTTGGATCAAGATCAACATCGTCGCCCTTCCTATATAAAGCAAAGTACTGTTTCAAAGTGATGTCACACAACAACGGATCAAGACGTAAAACAAATGACAGAGTTATCATATCAAGAGTGTTGCAGTGATACCTGTAAACCGTGGGTAGTATTGCATTGTGGGATTCACCCCTCACGACATTAAGAACACTTCTCTACTTTATGATTTAAAGATATTCTTAAAGACTCCAGGTCTCTCAGTCTAATTCTTCTCCTACTCTACAAGTTTACAAGGAATAAACTTAACAATGAACAAACACATCCTAAATCCATTTCTTCAGGTTTACATTAAAAAAGCAACAATTTGATAACAAATGTCCTTTATCTAAAACCTGCCGAGTAGTGAATATAAAGTCTCAATAGAACCAAAGTTTATTGGCTATAACACACCCCATGTAGATCACTCACTGCCAAACCTAGTCCTCTTATTGTATCACATAACCATTCTCCTATTCAGCAAGTTTACAGGGCATAAAATTACTACCATCATCAATTAAAACATATTTATAATACAATAAAAATCCACGGATATAAAGCATGTCTATAATGCATTCATTTGAAACAAATATTAAATGCAGAAGCATTCATATTAAAGAGATGATGTTTTTAAATACCTTTATTCAGTGAGGTTGTTAAAGTTTCAATAAAGTAACTAAAAATCTATAAAAATGTCTTTTGTTCCAAATTCTACCTCTTATTCCTTCTATTCTGTGTGCAAGGCATAAAATTGCTCCTCACATCATTGTTAAACTTGACACTTTTACAACCCAACATAAGTATACAGATATACAACATAGTTGTATGTATCATCCTTGATTGAGGAACATGTTAAAAAATTAATTATTAGGTAAAAATTAGTTTTTAGGTAAAAGTTACATAAAGTAACATTTTTATAAACAATAACCTTTATAAGAAATCCTTCATAAAAAAAAACTCATAAAAATTTCAAATATCTAAAGATGTGATTGGCTAATCTGACTACTTTTCTATATGTCATTTTTTTATATCAACACCTGTTAAATATCACTTTGACTGAAAAGGTTTAGTTATAAGAAACTGGTTCCATAATCTATTTGTTCACTGGCTTATAAACAGTTTTAAACTTTGAAACTTTAACTTTTAAACCAAAGTTACTGTCAATGCCCTCGACCAGCTCCAACATTTATACAAGTTTAACTTGCAAGTTTCAAATAGTTTATAATCCATTGTACAAACAAATAATAAAATCCATTTCTTCAGTTTCCATGTTTATATTAAAGAAGCAATAATTAGAGCATTATCTTGGAGCTGTCGTGTAGTGAATACAAATTTTCAACAAAAAGACTAAAAACAAAGTTTATTGACAACAAAACATCCCATATAGATCACTTACGGCAACCCCAGCCCTCTCATCCCAACACCATGATGACATAATCCTCTCATCCCAACATGATGATGACATAATCCTACTGCTATTCTGAGTTTACAAGGCATAAAATTGCTCCTCCCATTGCCGTATAAAAAGAGGCATTTTTACAATCTTTATTACTAATTTTATAGGTGTCATAGATTTCTCAGTTCAATAAAATAGCCAACAGATTGCAGCAAGCTGAATGGACAAGTATATATTGGTCAATTAACATCCAGTTGTTAATGAACACAGCAAACACACCGTGGTTCAACCCCCATGCAACAGATTAGCACCCTCCCATCAAATCTTACATACCTCCTCTAATGGTGCAGCGACAGCCCAGAAACTGACATGTGTTCATTCTATGGAGGAGAAGTTTGTTTTAAAGGCACTGTAGCACGTTTTGTGCATTGTTTTTTGTCTTTTGTAATAAAAGTTTATGTAGTATATCTTTACTTAAGAGGGTAAGACAACCCATTACACCACCCGGTTATCTGTAGTGATAGAAAATGGTGTCACATATAAAATGAAAATCGCTAGCAGTCGTTTTAGTGTGAACACGTTATAAAAAGTTGAGGATAGGAAATGGATCTGTGTTGCTTAACCTAACCATAACAAATCGTTTTAGAACTCTATTTATTGATGGAGGTGGATTGCCTGGCAATTGTAACATTTCTTTTCCATTTTGTGAGATCTATGTATTGACATTAGAAAATGTGCTACAGACCCTTTATACTTCTAGTGAATATATTGGGCTGCTACAGACCCTTTATACTTCTAGTGAATATATTGGGTTGCTACAGACCCTTTATACTTCTAGCGAATATATTGCTACAGACCCTTTATACTTCTAGTGAATATATTGGGTTGCTACAGACCCTTTATACTTCTAGTGAATATATTGGGTTGCTACAGACCCTTTATACTTCTAGTGAATATATTGGGTTGCTACAGACCCTTTATACTTCTAGTGAATATATTGGGTTGCTACAGACCCTTTATACTTCTAGTGAATATATTGGGTTGCTACAGACCCTTTATACTTCTAGTGAATATATTGGGTTGCTACAGACCCTTTATACTTCTAGTGAATATATTGGGTTGCTACAGACCCTTTATACTTCTAGTGAATATATTGCTAAAGACCCTTTATACTTCTAGTGAATATATTGCTACAGACCCTTTATACTTCTAGTGAATATATTGGGTTGCTACAGACCCTTTATACTTCTAATGAATATATTGGGTTGCTACAGACCCTTTATACTTCTAGTGAATATATTGCTACAGACCCTTTATACTTCTAGTGAATATATTGCTACAGACCCTTTATACTTCTAGTGAATATATTGGGTTGCTACAGACCCTTTATACTTCTAGTGAATATATTGGGTTGCTACAGACCCTTTATACTTCTAGTGAATATATTGCTACAGACCCTTTATACTTCTAGTGAATATATTGGGTTGCTACAGACCCTTTATACTTCTAGTGAATATATTGGGTTGCTACAGACCCTTTATACTTCTAGTGAATATATTGCTACAGACCCTTTATACTTCTAGTGAATATATTGCTACAGACCCTTTATACTTCTAGTGAATATATTGGGTTGCTACAGACCCTTTATACTTCTAGTGAATATATTGGGTTGCTACAGACCCTTTATACTTCTAGTGAATATATTGGGTTGCTACAGACCCTTTATACTTCTAGTGAATATATTGCTACAGACCCTTTATACTTCTAGTGAATATATTGCTACAGACCCTTTATACTTCTAGTGAATATATTGGGTTGCTACAGACCCTTTATACTTCTAGTGAATATATTGGGTTGCTACAGACCCTTTATACTTCTAGTGAATATATTGGGTTGCTACAGACCCTTTATACTTCTAGTGAATATATTGCTACAGACCCTTTATACTTCTAGTGAATATATTGGGTTGCTACAGACCCTTTATACTTCTAGTGAATATATTGGGTTGCTACAGACCCTTTATACTTCTAGTGAATATATTGCTACAGACCCTTTATACTTCTAGTGAATATATTGCTACAGACCCTTTATACTTCTAGTGAATATATTGGGTTGCTACAGACCCTTTATACTTCTAGTGAATATATTGGGTTGCTACAGACCCTTTATACTTCTAGTGAATATATTGGGTTGCTACAGACCCTTTATACTTCTAGTGAATATATTGGGTTGCTACAGACCCTTTATACTTCTAGTGAATATATTGCTACAGACCCTTTATACTTCTAGTGAATATATTGGGTTGCTACAGACCCTTTATACTTCTAGTGAATATATTGGGTTGCTACAGACCCTTTATACTTCTAGTGAATATATTGGGTTGCTACAGACCCTTTATACTTCTAGTGAATATATTGGGTCGCATCATAAAGAAGCAATACTTTTTGATTGGTTTATTAAATACTGCTGATCTCTTCGAATGGTTTGATTCAAAGATCAGAAACCATATATTAATTTTGATAGGGAGTTTGTCTTTGATAATACCGTATTCATCTTAATAAACGCCCTCTCCAAATAAACGCCCCCCTAAGCAATTTTTGACTCGCGGAAAATGACCCCTAATAAACGCCCCTCTTTTGTATCAATTTATCTTACTGATGTTTCATTGAAGAAGAGTTTTCAATCTTGCTATCAACCTCATATGTCCAGTAAAGTGTAAGGTACATGGTATTTCCAGTCCCCCGGCGACTGTCGAATGTCTGTAACAATTAGTCACTACACATTTTATGCAACCGCCATGTTTTAAGAAACAGGAAAATGTCTTGCTCAACTCTCTTGGAAGATTAACAGATGAAACTAGCACACTGACCGCGAATATACTGAATGAATATCATGACCCGGAAATAGTGTTTACATAATCGTTCTGCACCATGTGCTTATCAGCTGATTGTGTTTATGCTGCCGTTCATTGGTGGTTATATTTAAATCCCTAGCAAACTAAAGTTTCATTGGATAAGAGTAATGACGCGACAAGATGGCAGATTCAATTACTCAATGTATCTTCATGAGTTTTAATTAGTTTCAATTGCCATTGCAAATTGTGTATCAGTACTGGTTGAAATTTGATACAAATAATAAACTGCGACATTTAAGCCTTCTTTACATTTATTTGATACACTTATTCTGATTAAAACTCTGAAATAAAATCGATGTTTCTTTTTCTTTTGGACATCAACAGACATTTTTTTAATAAACGCCCCCTTTTTACGATTTGTTAAAGTCAATTTAATAAACGCCCCCTTTTTCCAATTTTTTAAACGCCCAGGGCTTCTATTACGGCGAATACGGTAATCAATTTGTAAATGAAAAAAAATTCTTATTCATGCCATAGATTATAACGGTCCCATCACATGTCACAATATTATTCTAAAGGGCTGAGTGACAGCAGAAGATGGACCACTCAGTATTATGAGAATACTTTCATTTTTGTTTGTATATAATAATTATCTACATAACTAACGAAACTCAACAAACTTTTAAACTTTGTATTTTTTCTAGATAAAAAATAATTAAATTTAACCATTCATCTTGCTATTTTAATGGTGTCATAACACTCATAAACAATTAGTTAAATTTCAAACTAAATCCAAATATCTCTGCTACAGGAAGTGAGTAATTTAAGATATTCAACCATAAAGTTAATCCTATCACTTATACCCTAGAGACATGTCATTATCCGCAGCTATTTATGAATGATTTTAGGTTTATTGTTTCAGATTTTTTATGTAGATTACTGATATCTTTTGGCAAAATAATTTTGTTTGATAAACAAAGGATCCCTAAATGAGGTTGAAAATAAAATTTAAAAACAAATACACTTTCACAACATTTGGTCTGCACATACTACTGTTGTTGTTTATGTGCCTTCACCCAATTTGATGATTTAAACAACTGCTTGAATGTTGCACATACTACTGTTGTTGTTTAGGTGCTTTCACCCAATTTGATGATTTAAACAACTGCTTGAATGTTGCATATACTACTGTTGTTGTTTAGGTGCCTTCACCCAATTTGATGATTTAAACAACTGCTTGAATGTTGCACATACTACTGTTGTTGTTCAGGTGCTTTCACCCAATTTGATGATTTAAACAACTGCTTGAATGTTGCACATACTACTGTTGTTGTTTAGGTGCCTTCACCCAATTTGATGATTTAAACAACTGCTTGAATGTTGCAAATACTACTGTTGTTGTTTAGGTGCCTTCACCCAATTTGATGATTTAAACAACTGTTTGAATGTTGCACATACTACTGTTGTTGTTTAGGTGCCTTCACCCAATTTGATGATTTAAACAATTGCTTTGATGTTGCAAATGCAGAATGAGCATGTTAATCATATATACAAATTATATATAAAGCACATTTGACATTTCTCGCCAAATACCATGTATATCTCATAAAGTGAAGCAGAACACTTCAACGCTCATATATAAAATAAAAACAACTACTCCACTACTGTAAATAGAAACTTTCTTATAAAATTTTAACATTTCAGTGCACACATAAACAATCATCAAAACATCAAATTAAATCTAAATATCTAGGAAGCAGGAAGAGAGTAATTTGAGAGTTAGGACCATAAAGTTCATCCCATCTCCCCCCTCCCCCCCTCCCCCTCCCCTGGAGGCGTGTCACCAGAGATAGGTTTATTGTTGCCATTGTTTTATTTCATCAAGATTTACAACAGTTACCCAGAATCCCCCTTCAGGGGTTGGGACCCCCAGTGTCCACCTGCAGCAAAAAATGAGTGGACAATATTTGAAATATAATGATGTACTAGACTTGCCCCAATCCTCCATTATCAGTTTTATTCTGTGTCATAGATTAAAACTAAAATCGAGACTAAATTTGTATAATCACTTTATTGCTGTCATGAGGCTGTACTAGAGTATACCAGTATTCAAACTCAAATTAATGCAAGGAGTCAAAGACTCAATTAGTTTTGGTGCAAGGAGTTATTTCAAAGTCACTGGGAGTGTTAGGCAATGTTTTGCTGCCCAGTAATCAATAGATAAAATCTGTAGTAGCAATGGTTCATGATATGTTTGGCTACAGAAATTCTCGTTAAGAGCCAGTTTTTCTTACTTCTATTGCTGTCTCGCAGGGTTATTTATATTATCCTATGTGATTTATTTTAATATATTTCATTCTGATGTATAACATGTTTTAAAATGAATTTTAATGTCTCATAGATCAATTTGGGCCGGACAATTTTATAAGTTGGTGACACTTAATAAAATAATCTTAATCTTCTTCTCTATAATGAGAAACTAACGACCACCACATCAAACATCAAACATCAAACATCAAACATCAAACATCAAACTATCAGAGTTTGCTAATCTGACTCAGAATCTCAAAAAGGGAAGTAATTCTGGCATTACAAATTCACAGCATATTTATTTCTATTTTGTTTCCAAATGACTCATTAATTAGTAATTAATTAGATTTCTTAAATGTGATAACTATACATTTGCATTTCAAATCAAAACATATGGCAGTATCAATTATATGTGTTATACTCCAACTTATCCTCCAAAATTAAAATTCCGTTAACAAAAGAGTGTTTGGATTAGTTTAACACCTGAACACATGGTGCAAGAAAACATTCGACAGGTCAAGGTCAAACAACTACTTCCGGGTCAAATGTCAACACCTTAAGAAGACACCAGATGTTGAGATTGAAGTTAGTAACACATCATGGACATTAATTAAAATACTTTGTATCATTAATTCAAGTATTTGTCAAATTACATTTGGTGTACGAATCTGATTAAAGAGAAACAATAGGACATTTGTGAAAAGGTGTGTACAGATGTTTCATACTGAAATGATTTGAACAATTTTTATTGGTCGTCTTCATTTGAATTTTCTTGAATTTAAAAAAAATAACCGACGTTTGGCGACTTTGTAAAATGTCTGTACTGAAGTACTTCTACACTTCTGTAGTATTCTAGCTCATACAGAAATGTCTAAACTTGAAGTAAGGGGTTACACTTTATTTACCGGTATACACAGTTTGTCAATGTGACAAACAACATTAGCAGAGTGTCCAGGTGGATTTAATTAAGAGAATATGACCAACTAATTGTCAGATTCTATATTCAACATTCGTGTGACGGCGACAATACTTGCAATGAAAATTGGGACCAGCAAAGTTTGTGTGTTGAAAACTTACTCTTATTCTAAATGATCAAATATTTTCTTAATAAATTTTAAAAAAATATCATTAATTATTTTCTGTAATTTATGAAGATGTCTAGGTGATGGGGAGTTAACGAGGTCACATCATTACTGAGGAGTTAATTAATCAGGTGGTTAATCCTGACACACCCCCTGATACAAGCCACTAATCCTGCAGTGAAGGATTAGGGCAATCTGGCTGAAGAGTGGAGTCACACTTGATAACAGTTGGGGTCCGGGGTGTTAGGAGGGGTGGGGACAAACAGGGTGAAATTTTAAGCTCTAGTAGGAGGAATTTGAGGATTCTGTGAAAAGCACATGTTTCATCTCCAGATGTTTCAATCCATGTATGATTGATAGAGGTGTATCGGTGTGAAAGAATAGAAATGATAAATGACTTACTATCTCAATTCTGTGGATAGTTATATATATATATATATATATTTGGTGAAAGATGTGCTTGTTTCATGGTGACTTGGAAAATCTATGTCATTAAGACGTAGATATGCAAATGGACAACATTGTACCTCATTTTGGAATTTTTCAGAACATTTTTAAATTTAAATTTAATTTTGGAAATCATTTTATTTATTTTAGTTTATTTTTCTCCATTTTTGCAGTAAATAATGCTACATTTGTAGATGATGTTTATATCAAGAGATCATTATAAATGAGTAAAAAATACAAGAAATTGCATTTCCGGTTCAACAGGGAAGAACCCAAGAAGATCCCCACAACCCATTCAAGATGCCATTCAAAATGGAGTTACTTCACCCCCAAAACAGCTCTTCACATTTCAAGAAAATCCCAAGATGGTCTGGAACATTATAGAAGATTAAAAAAATAAAATTTGGTATTTTCCAGTTCAAAAGAGAGGAAACCTAAGAAGTTGCCACTAAACATTATGTCACTTCATCCCCAAAACAGCTCGTCACATGCCTATCAACATCATGTCACTTTGTCTTCACATTTCAAGAACACCACAACAATTCCAAGATAAACTATGGTCTAAGGCAGAAAGCAAAGACATCCTAACTCGGTGTAATCAAGTCAAATAGACAACTGTCACTATTGAGTAACTCCCTGTCATTCAACCCATCACTTCTTCTCAAAGTGCTGCGACCAATTAGTTTGGAGGATAACAATGTCTACCTCAATAATTAACTAATTCATTGAATTAATCTCTGGAAATGTTAATAAGTTTAAGCTGACTGCATCTTCTTCAGACCACATGTCTGGTCGGGAGATAATCCCATGATGCATTGTGACTCAACCTTCATCCGACCTTGACAGCAGACGTCTGTCTTCAGTGTCGGCAGCCATCTTAAATCTGATCTCTAAATAAAATTTGGGAAGCTATTCTTGTCTGCTGATTGGAAAACAGTGTTGGAGTGTCAAGACTCTTCCAGCAGACGTGAGTTTTCCTTGAGACATGGAACGGACGACAAGTTGACAGAAGTTGCCTAACTTTCACATAACCCACAGACATGTGATATAATTTGGATAAAATTTGCATAAAAATGCTCAGACGTAATTGAACATGCTTAATTCTTGATTCAGAGTATCATTGATTGTGAAATCTTCCTGGTAGCCAAACAACACGTTGACTTAACTTGTCTAACAATCAAACAACATGCAGTTAGACGTAAGATTCCATTTGGAGGAATTCAGAAAGATGATGTTGAGATAGTCCTTCAACAGGTAATGTTGGATTGCGACTATCTTGATGGGTAAATCTTGGTATTCTGAACCTCAGTAAACAGACTGACACCTGAATGAAACGCTGTAATACCCATCAACAATCTCGTCTCATCCAAGCCATTATGGAACTAAATACAAAGCCTTTGGGTTCAAAGATCAGAAACACTATTCATAATAGGATCCTTTAGAAAGATGAAATGCAAACTATTTGGACATAGCATCTGGTCTTATTTTATTTTCATTGAAAATTTGCATACTGGGTAATATAAATTCAAACGTAGAAAATAAAAGTACTAGATAAAAAGATGTTTAATACATTAACTGTAGAACAAATAAGTGAGAAACCACTCTGGGTGTGTAGTTTTCAGGAATAACATCTCGTTAACAAGAGAAATATTCATCAATATGCCATCAACTAAAGATTGACTACAAAATATTGCTCTAGAAGCTAAACCTGTCAATTCTAAACAGTATTTATATTAATAAAATCCCAAACCATCCAAAAGATTTAAGTTGATTCTCTAAACAAGATATTCTCCAACCTTGAGCATGTGTCAAAGTCTTTGCAAACAACTCACAGTGTAACATGCTTATGCTGTCACATGATAAAGTGATGCGCAGAGCTCAGAGAGCGACATCTGGGCTTAACGAGTTTCTACCTGTATGTACCTGTATTGTGTTCAAGAACCTGACAGGTAGATAAGGTGATGCAACAGTCTACTGTTATCTATATAGGTTAAACCGAACACACATGTGACATGCTGCACCTCTCAGCTTGTAATCAACTAATTAAAAGTAAATAATCAAATTATCAAGTTGATTGTGTGACATCAGAAGAGCTGAAAACTAAAATTTAATAAAAAAATTGTTTTGAATACCTTTTTACAGACTCTAAATGTTTCATTAACACTATATGGATGGACAGAAATATTTCTCGAATATATTGTTACAGAATGAAAATGTAAAAGCGTGGTTTCAGGCAAAGGTGCCTCATTTTCAAAGATGTCCTGAAATTGAAGGAAAATAAGGGTCCTTGACTCTGTAGAAGTTTGTATCTAAATTACCAAGCTTGAGGGGGAGAGAATCATTTACTTCACTTTTACTGACTTCACAGATTGAAACTTCACTTTAGAGATTGCAACCAAATCTAATATCACCGCTACTTTCCACTTTTTTACCATAATGTCAAAGGGATTAAATGTCTGAATGTTTTGAAACGCTACAAGAAGTTAACGGTTAAAGTTTCACAACACACCTTGACAAGAAGATAACAGTTAAAGGTTTATTTACTGTCCAAAATTTCCTATCTTAAACTTTCAAGTGGCCAGGTTCCCATTAAAATAGCTTCAACAAGAGGAATTCACACCTTCAACTTAATAAGACAGGAAGATTTATAGCACTGACCACAAGTTATCAGGGAACATGTTTACCTTGATGTAATCGTTTTAGGTCTCAGTCACATGTGACAACAGAGTAATGGAAGAGTTTATGACTTCGTACACACGTTGCAAGTGGACATATTTACATTGAAGTCATTTCCTGTCACAGTCTGTGTAATTTAGAAGAGGTGAAACTCCTCACAGGGACGTGGGAACCATGGTAACTCGTCAATCATCATACAAAAGTTCTTAGATAGATGGCCCCTTTAAACTTTATTACTTGATTTGAGATTAAATTCTTTTTATTTCAAAATAGTGAATGTGAAAAGTGTTAGTCTAGATCTTGGAATGATGCCACAGAAGTGTTAGAAACACACGCCAGATGGTGATCATATGTATCACAAACATCTTACCACAAAATAGTTTTATTGACAAAATCTATCTTGATCAATTAACCTTGTGAAAACTTTGGGTTTTATTCCCCCATCTGATTTAAACATATTTATTTCCGTATAAGGAACCGGATTGGTAAACAAGCTTAGAGCTTAATTATTATAGTATTTGAAGGTGATTTGGTTTCCGTGTAGGTGAAGTGGGACCCCAATACAAAGCCCTTCAGTTTATCTCAACACACAGCAAGTTATCTACAGAGTATGAGATTATCATTAGACCTTTCAGAGATTGTGTAAAAAACATTCTGTAAATTGAACGACAAAATGACGACACACAATGGATACATTGCACTGGCACACATGCACATACAAAAGTTATGACATGGGTTATGCTTTTCCTAGTTTATTTACGTTCAATAATCACAAATGAAGACACAAAATGGAAAGAAGCTTGCATTAGTGCATATACAGATATTATGACACGGTTATGTTTTCCCCTACCCCTATGTGTTCTATCCACTCACCTCCTTGTCCTCAGCGAACTTGAGCAGTTTGGAGTCCATGGCCATGAGAATGTCCTCCCAGGCCTCCGACATCTGCTGTATCGTGGTCTGGAGGTACTGGAGGGGAGGGGAAATAGGAATCGTTTGATATCATGGACGTTAATCTTTTACCTGGGAGTCCAGGGATATTCTCGGATAGCATGTAACACATCCTGGATTCATTTTGTTAACATGTTGTGATTTCTGTAAATTGACGAGCCAGTTGTTTTGAACTAATTGATTAAACATGCGGTGCTTCTGTAATAACTTTAATGTTAAAATATTAAGAGCAAAATTTTTATCAGTTTCTAGAGATAGTTTATGGTGGAAATTGAGACATAATTTCTTATATATACTCACACCAACGAGTGTGGCAATCTGTCCGTATTTCAGCGCCAACAACCGGAGCTCCTTGTGCCTCGATGCAAAAAGTGTTGTATCATACTGCAACAACAAACATCATCGGATCATCAGTTTCATCTTTAGTCATGAATCCTTACAAATTTAAAGGGATTAAAATTTCATATGGTATCGGTCGAGCTGAGGCACAAAGGGCAAGGGGCAAGGGTGAGGGAAGAGGGGGTAAGAACCAAAACAACAGCTCTTTGATGGAGAATGATTCAGTGCCATCCCTCTGTGAATATTTGAACAGACAAAAAGTGTTACTGGAAGCTGAAACGTGTCATCAACTGTGGAGATTACTACATATTTGACAAAGGATGTCAAATTTTTGTTTATCTTTTATATCTACTTGGAACTCACAGTGAGAAGGTAGTAGTCGATATCGTCGGACATCTCCGAGAGAGTGGTCTCCACGACGACGGACAGACAGTGGAGGTCCTGGGACAACATGGCCGAGTGTACTCGCCGCTTCTGTGATACAACATTTCACATTTAGTCATTTTCCAGGTTTCTCTCAAATTCAACATTTACAAAATAATACAAATTTGAACTTGATATTTCCACTTTCTGTATTTCAAATTCTATGACTTTTTTTAATGTATGAACCTTAATATATTAAGTTTTCATTTTCCATTATCATAATGTTATTTTCAATTCAACATTCTAACTTAAAACTTCTAAGATTATATTCTTCAAATATTTTATATAAATTTTAGCTCCTAAAATATCAAATATCCTATTCAACATTTATTTTCCAATTTTACACTTCATTTTCAATTCAATTGTCAAAATAATGATCTTATCAATCAAATCCAAGCATTCATACAATTATTTCATGATGGATAGACCATGAGTGTTCTCAATCTCTTTCTACAGGACAGACATACACTAGAAACAAGCTTCTTAACAAATGTTATCAATTTACAATGACAAATGTCATAACAAGCATCACAACATCACAACATCACAACATCACAACCAGATGACGGATCACAACATCATCACAGTATTTGTTTCACTTCTTCATTCCACATTATAATTTTAATATCATCTAATCAATCAAACTAGTCAAAAATAAATCTACCATTTCACTTTGATGGTATGAGTCTTGGACATACATGTATATTCATCTCCAACATGACATGATGGATGACAGGCAATAAGATACAAGATCAGTTTGATATCAACAAGTCCTAATCAATTGCTCCATGAAATGTAGACATCCCAGAGCTGATCCTGTTATACATGTTAATTCATACCGGTAATGTTGATAATTATCTAAGAAGGTTGTTGCTAAGTTATTAAAATGGTGGGAACCTAATATCCTGAAGGTGCATGGAGGGACAAGTTCGGAGGTCTGGGAAGGCTATCAGTAAGACCACACAAAATGAATTTCGAGTTAACCTAATATTGTATAATTGCATGGAGAGACAAGTTAAGAGACTCGTGGTGTTAGGCAGGAGACTTTAAGTCAAAATGTTTCTGTCCACCCAGCAGTACAACTGGGTACCTGGTTTGGAAGGTGATTGTTAATTGAGTACATTGATGGTAGCTATTGTTGTATACTCCCCAGGGGTTGGGGATGAAATGAAATGACCTTGACCTTACTGCAGGGTAATAGACATGTAGCGAAATGAGCATGGTTTCATATATATGAATGTTATGTATATGCACGATCATAATTCATTTAGCAACCAAGGAGTTACTCTAGTTCGGTTCTCAGAGAAAGCAGCCGATAGTGTCACACACCTGAGATCCGTCCTGAAGACTTATGGAGACGACCGCAGCGTTGAATATTCCGTACACGAACATCTGCATCTCGTCCCGGTCTGTGCCTACCAGCAAGAGGTTCAGTCTGGACAGGAAGTATATATATATAGCTTACTACTTTCTTCTTTAGACATTCAGAATAGAAAACTCTATTTATCACCCAAAACTGTGTTTGACAGGAGATATCGCTTGTGTGAGATTAAGTAACATCTCCAAGGAGATATCGTTTTAACAGTAGATTTTGCACAATGCCCTGCTGCCATCAGCTATGGTTTTACATCGTTGAGAAATGAAATTGTTGAAAAGTAATGGAGAATGATTTTGGGTGAAAATAGAATCTCACCCTCGTATCAAATATATCAACACTTGTTGATAAAAGTAAAAATATCCTTGGCAAGCCTCGGATATTTGTAATATATAATTGCAGCTTGAGTGAGATTCTTCTAACCATTACCTATGGGCCTAAGACTATTCCATTATAGCCTATCTTGTTAGTGACCTATCCTCAATTATCCCCCTTGTTTATAAAGGATGTTATAACTGTAAATAGGTCATTTAGAATGGTCGGGTACTCTTGATTCAGAGACTTGTAATGTGAAAATGTACTTGAATTACTGTCTGAAATCTCAAGCTATGTTATTTAAAAAAGGTTGAGACCTTTTTTCTATTGGTATTCTAATTTACAGAAAAAGTTGAGCTCCATACCTCCCTAAAGATGTTGAGATGCAGGAACATGGGATGTTGTTTTTTACTTTAATACAGTGAGAGTGTAACGAAATCGTCTGGATAGCGAGGTGTGTAGTAAACTCAATCAATATTTGTATAGAAAATTAGAAATGCATAGATTTCAGCTACAACTGTGCGGATGGACGGATTTCCGGATATACAGGGTGCGGGTACTCACTGTATATGAAAAACGGAAGCGTTAAGATTATCGAGGCCTGACTGTACGTACTTTACAGAAATTATACCTACTCCTTTTGATCTTTCAGTCTCTTGCTGTCCTCGACGTTTTCTTCTCTAAAAGACAAAATAAGCTGATAAAACAATTTTTAAAATAAAATGTTCTTTTGAATTTGAACTGTGTAACTTAATTGAAGATGAAATGTGAATGAAAAATGGAGTGAAATTTATTAAAATAATTTACTTACTGTTGTCCCTTTGACAAGGTGCCGTAACTGAAACAGGGGGAAGTTAGTCTCACTTTATGTGAATCAAAGTCAATTAAAGTGAGTATCATACTATACATGTATAAATTCATTAATCTAAAGCAAAATATAACAACACTTGAAAGAGACCTGAATGTTGGAAAGCAACGGACATATTAGAATATTCACAAAATATAATTTTGACATTAAAACATCAACATTTTGAAATTTAACATTAAATAATCAACTTAGAAGCAGCATAAAAATTCTGTTTATTATTGCTTCTGAGCAGAGATCACTTGTATGTCAAAACATTCAATGTGCATCTAATTGATCCAAAGATGTTAATTAGGAAAAAAATTGATAAATAAGTTGGGTTAGATTACAAACAAGGTCACCTCTTGTTAAGGGGCTGTAGTTTTGGCAGGTATTCAGCAGAACTGTCGTCAGGGTAGGGTTTGGAGGACCATTCCTCCCCGTCAGTGAACACCTGTGAGATCCACGTCATGCTAGTTACCTCCCCTTCCACCGACATCGTGTGTAGTACCTCTGCGTTCTCAACATCGCACAGCTTCAGCTGCCCCGACTTGTACCCCACCGCTAACACTGGGGGTGAAGAATATCTCGTCAACTCTGTACATTAACAATATCAAGAATTGAACTATTTCAATTATATAAATGCAGAAAACGAGAAAAGCACTAACCCTTTCCATCAGGCCTCCAAGCAAGTCCTCCGACAGTTTCGCCCTCACCAGGTGGCGCTAATGTCCACACTTTCTGCCATGACAGCCTGTGCAGGATAACCTGCGGAAATACAGGACACACTTTAAATTGTTTTACTTTAAAAACAAAAGAGAAGTTCGAAATGCCTAATATCTATATTAACCTATTATAAAACCTGATATATTGAGACAAAAAGGCCAAGAGCTACATCTCATCTCATCAAGGCAAGATGGAGCATTACTTAGCATCAGATTGAGAGGTCTGGGTTTGAATCCCGCCTGGACTCAGCAAAGCTGTCTGCTGTACGAACTTTACCACAATAAGTAACGTTTGGTATGGTTTCGTTTGATATTAAGTGCTGTACCAGTGTCTGAATCTAGGACTTGCAAATATGTATTCCCGCTGAAAACATTCAAATAGCCTATTTTAAAAATCTCATCTCCATGTCCATGTCATATCCCAACCTTTGAAAGCAAGAACGTTACTCTCCTATTTTGAAAAAAACAAAACGCCTCTTTCTGAAAGGAGAATGATAAATCCCCTGTCACATTTTGGTTCTAGATAGGACATTGAAGTACCACCCATGGTTCCCTAGTTCCAGCCATTGCTCACAGCTTTTACTGCTTTTATACAAAGCAATTATATTTTTGCAGATTTCTCTCTGGAAAAAAACTTGCAACGACACTGCTCTAGAAATCTGCTTTAAACTCCATAATACAGACTCGCCTATCACTGAGAAATACTTTGACAATCTAAACTAAATATGACATGTTGAATATTCTAATATTGCTGCTCACCTCTCCCTGTATATTAGCGAGTGCGACCAGATCTATACGCGGAGACCACTCACCTCTCCCTGTATATTAGCGAGTGCGACCAAATCTATACGCGGAGACCACTCACCTCTCCCTGTATATTAGCGAGTGCGACCAGATCTATACGCGGAGACCACTCACCTCTCCCTGTATATTAGCGAGTGCGACCAAATCTATACGCGGAGACCACTCACCTCTCCCTGTATATTAGCTAGTGCGACCAGATCTATACGCGGAGACCACTCACCTCTCCCTGTATATTAGCGAGTGCGACCAGATCTATACCGGAGACCACTCACCTCTCCCTGTATATTAGCGAGTGCGACCAGATCTATACGCGGAGACCACTCACCTCTCCCTGTATATTAGTGAGTGCGACCAGATCTATACGCGGAGACCACTCACCTCTCCCTGTATATTAGTGAGTGCGACCAGATCTATACGCGGAGACCACTCACCTCTCCCTGTATATTAGCGAGTGCGACCAGATCTATACGCGGAGACCACTCACCTCTCCCTGTATATTAGTGAGTGCGACCAGATCTATACGGGGAGACCACTCACCTCTCCCTGTATATTAGCGAGTGCGACCAGATCTATACGCGGAGACCACTCACCTCTCCCTGTATATTAGCGAGTGCGACCAGATCTATACGCGGAGACCACTCACCTCTCCCTGTATATTAGCGAGTGCGACCAGATCTATACGCGGAGACCACTCACCTCTCCCTGTATATTAGCGAGTGCGACCAGATCTATACGCGGAGACCACTCACCTCTCCCTGTATATTAGCAAGTGCGACCAGATCTATACGCGGAGACCACTCACCTCTCCCTGTATATTAGTGAGTGCGACCAGATCTATACGCGGAGACCACTCACCTCTCCCTGTATATTAGCGAGTGCGACCAGATCTATACCGGAGACCACTCACCTCTCCCTGTATATTAGCGAGTGCGACCAGATCTATACGCGGAGACCACTCACCTCTCCCTGTATATTAGCAAGTGCGACCAGATCTATACGCGGAGACCACTCACCTCTCCCTGTATATTAGTGAGTGCGACCAGATCTATACGCGGAGACCACTCACCTCTCCCTGTATATTAGCGAGTGCGACCAGATCTATACCGGAGACCACTCACCTCTCCCTGTATATTAGCGAGTGCGACCAGATCTATACGCGGAGACCACTCACCTCTCCCTGTATATTAGCAAGTGCGACCAGATCTATACGCGGAGACCACTCACCTCTCCCTGTATATTAGCGAGTGCGACCAGATCTATACCGGAGACCACTCACCTCTCCCTGTATATTAGCGAGTGCGACCAGATCTATACGCGGAGACCACTCACCTCTCCCTGTATATTAGCAAGTGCGACCAGATCTATAAGCAGAGACCACTCACCTCTCCCTGTATATTAGCGAGTGCGACCAGATCTATACGCGGAGACCACTCACCTCTCCCTGTATATTAGCGAGTGCGACCAGATCTATACGCGGAGACCACTCACCTCTCCCTGTATATTAGCGAGTGCGACCAGATCTATACGCGGAGACCACTCACCTCTCCCTGTATATTAGCGAGTGCGACCAGATCTATACGCGGAGACCACTCACCTCTCCCTGTATATTAGTGAATGCGACCAGATCTATACGCGGAGACCACTCACCTCTCCCTGTATATAAGTGAGTGCGACCAGATCTATACGCGGAGACCACTCACCTCTCCCTGTATATTAGCGAGTGCGACCAGATCTATACCGGAGACCACTCACCTCTCCCTGTATATTAGCGAGTGCGACCAGATCTATACGCGGAGACCACTCACCTCTCCCTGTATATTAGCGAGTGCGACCAGATCTATACCGGAGACCACTCACCTCTCCCTGTATATTAGCAAGTGCGACCAGATCTATACGCGGAGACCACTCACCTCTCCCTGTATATTAGCGAGTGCGACCAGATCTATACGCGGAGACCACTCACCTCTCCCTGTATATTAGCGAGTGCGACCAGATCTATACGCGGAGACCACTCACCTCTCCCTGTATATTAGCGAGTGCGACCAGATCTATACGCGGAGACCACTCACCTCTCCCTGTATATTAGCGAGTGCGACCAGATCTATACGCGGAGACCACTCACCTCTCCCTGTATATTAGTGAGTGCGACCAGATCTATACGCGGAGACCACTCACCTCTCCCTGTATATAAGTGAGTGCGACCAGATCTATACGCGGAGACCACTCACCTCTCCCTGTATATAAGTGAGTGCGACCAGATCTATACGCGGAGACCACTCACCTCTCCCTGTATATTAGCGAGTGCGACCAGATCTATACGCGGAGACCACTCACCTCTCCCTGTATATTAGCGAGTGCGACCAGATCTATACCAGAGACCACTCACCTCTCCCTGTATATTAGCGAGTGCGACCAGATCTATAGGCGGAGACCACTCACCTCTCCCTGTATATTAGCGAGTGCGACCAGATCGATACGCGGAGACCACTCACCTCTCCCTGTATATTAGTGAGTGCGACCAGATCTATACGCGGAGACCACTCACCTCTCCCTGTATATTAGCGAGTGCGACCAGATCTATACGCGGAGACCACTCACCTCTCCCTGTATATTAGTGAGTGCGACCAGATCTATACGCGGAGACCACTCACCTCTCCCTGTATATTAGCGAGAGCGACCAGATCTATACGCGGAGACCACTCACCTCTCCCTGTATATTAGCGAGTGCGACCAGATCTATACGCGGAGACCACTCACCTCTCCCTGTATATTAGCGAGAGCGACCAGATCTATACGCGGAGACCACTCACCTCTCCCTGTATATTAGCGAGTGCGACCAGATCTATACGCGGAGACCACTCACCTCTCCCTGTATATTAGCGAGTGCGACCAGATCTATACGCGGAGACCACTCACCTCTCCCTGTATATTAGCGAGTGCGACAAGGTCGATACGCGGAGACCACTCACCTCTCCCTGTATATTAGCGAGTGCGACCAGATCTATACGCGGAGACCACTCACCTCTCCCTGTATATTAGCGAATGCGACCAGATCTATAGGCGGAGACCACTCACCTCTCCCTGTATATTAGCGAGTGCGACCAGATCTATACGCGGAGACCACTCACCTCTCCCTGTATATTAGCGAGCGCGACAAGGTCGATACGCGGAGACCACTCACCTCTCCCTGTATATTAGCGAGTGCGACCAGATCTATACGCGGAGACCACTCACCTCTCCCTGTATATTAGTGAGTGCGACCAGATCTATACGCGGAGACCACTCACCTCTCCCTGTATATTAGCGAGTGCGACCAGATCTATACGCGGAGACCACTCACCTCTCCCTGTATATTAGTGAGTGCGACCAGATCTATACGCGGAGACCACTCACCTCTCCCTGTATATAAGTGAGTGCGACCAGATCTATACGCGGAGACCACTCACCTCTCCCTGTATATAAGTGAGTGCGACCAGATCTATACGCGGAGACCACTCACCTCTCCCTGTATATTAGCAAGTGCGACCAGATCTATACCGGAGACCACTCACCTCTCCCTGTATATTAGCAAGTGCGACCAGATCTATACGCGGAGACCACTCACCTCTCCCTGTATATTAGCGAGTGCGACCAGATCTATACGCGGAGACCACTCACCTCCCCCTGTATATTAGCGAGTGCGACCAGATCTATACGCGGAGACCACTCACCTCTCCCTGTATATTAGCGAGTGCGACCAGATCTATACGCGGAGACCACTCACCTCTCCCTGTATATTAGCGAGTGCGACCAGATCTATACGCGGAGACCACTCACCTCTCCCTGTATATTAGTGAGTGCGACCAGATCTATACGCGGAGACCACTCACCTCTCCCTGTATATAAGTGAGTGCGACCAGATCTATACGCGGAGACCACTCACCTCTCCCTGTATATAAGTGAGTGCGACCAGATCTATACGCGGAGACCACTCACCTCTCCCTGTATATTAGCGAGTGCGACCAGATCTATACGCGGAGACCACTCACCTCTCCCTGTATATTAGCGAGTGCGACCAGATCTATACCAGAGACCACTCACCTCTCCCTGTATATTAGCGAGTGCGACCAGATCTATAGGCGGAGACCACTCACCTCTCCCTGTATATTAGCGAGTGCGACCAGATCGATACGCGGAGACCACTCACCTCTCCCTGTATATTAGTGAGTGCGACCAGATCTATACGCGGAGACCAGTCACCTCTCCCTGTATATTAGCGAGTGCGACCAGATCTATACGCGGAGACCACTCACCTCTCCCTGTATATTAGTGAGTGCGACCAGATCTATACGCGGAGACCACTCACCTCTCCCTGTATATTAGCGAGAGCGACCAGATCTATACGCGGAGACCACTCACCTCTCCCTGTATATTAGCGAGTGCGACCAGATCTATACGCGGAGACCACTCACCTCTCCCTGTATATTAGCGAGAGCGACCAGATCTATACGCGGAGACCACTCACCTCTCCCTGTATATTAGCGAGTGCGACCAGATCTATACGCGGAGACCACTCACCTCTCCCTGTATATTAGCGAGTGCGACCAGATCTATACGCGGAGACCAGTCACCTCTCCCTGTATATTAGCGAGTGCGACAAGGTCGATACGCGGAGACCACTCACCTCTCCCTGTATATTAGCGAGTGCGACCAGATCTATACGCGGAGACCACTCACCTCTCCCTGTATATTAGCGAATGCGACCAGATCTATAGGCGGAGACCACTCACCTCTCCCTGTATATTAGCGAGTGCGACCAGATCTATACGCGGAGACCACTCACCTCTCCCTGTATATTAGCGAGCGCGACAAGGTCGATACGCGGAGACCACTCACCTCTCCCTGTATATTAGCGAGTGCGACCAGATCTATACGCGGAGACCACTCACCTCTCCCTGTATATTAGTGAGTGCGACCAGATCTATACGCGGAGACCACTCACCTCTCCCTGTATATTAGCGAGTGCGACCAGATCTATACGCGGAGACCACTCACCTCTCCCTGTATATTAGCGAGTGCGACCAGATCTATACGCGGAGACCACTCACCTCTCCCTGTATATTAGCGAGTGCGACCAGATCTATACGCGGAGACCACTCACCTCTCCCTGTATATTAGCGAGTGGGACCAGATCTATACGCGGAGACCACTCACCTCTCCCTGTATATTAGCGTGTGCGACCAGATCTATACCGGAGACCACTCACCTCTCCCTGTATATTAGCGAGTGCGACCAGATCTATACGCGGAGACCACTCACCTCTCCCTGTATATTAGCGAGTGCGACCAGATCTATACGGGGAGACCACTCACCTCTCCCTGTATATTAGTGAGTGCGACCAGATCTATACGCGGAGACCACTCACCTCTCCCTGTATATTAGCGAGTGCGACCAGATCTATACGCGGAGACCATTCACCTCTCCCTGTATATTAGCGAGTGCGACCAGATCTATACGGGGAGACCACTCACCTCTCCCTGTATATTAGCGAGTGCGACCAGATCTATACGGGGAGACCACTCACCTCTCCCTGTATATTAGCGAGTGCGACCAGATCTATACAGGGAGACCACTCATCTCTCCCTGTATATTAGCGAGTGCAACCAGATCTATACGCGGAGACCAGTCACCTCTCCCTGTATATTAGCGAGTGCGACCAGATCTATACCGGAGACCACTCACCTCTCCCTGTATATTAGCGAGTGCGACCAGATCTATACGCGGAGACCACTCACCTCTCCCTGTATATTAGCGAGTGCGACCAGATCTATACGCGGAGACCACTCACCTCTCCCTGTATATTAGCTAGTGCGACCAGATCTATACGCGGAGACCACTCACCTCTCCTTGTATATTAGCGAGTGCGACCAGATCTATACGCGGAGACCACTCACCTCTCCCTGTATATTAGAGAGTGCGACCAGATCTATACGCGGAGACCACTCACCTCTCCCTGTATATTAGTGAGTGCGACCAGATCTATACCAGAGACCACTCACCTCTCCCTGTATATTAGCGTGTGCGACCAGATCTATACGCGGAGACCACTCACCTCTCCCTGTATATTAGCGAGTGCGACCAGATCTATACGCGGAGACCACTCACCTCTCCCTGTATAGTAGCGAGTGCGACCAGATCTATACGCGGAGACCACTCACCTCTTCCTGTATATTAGAGAGTGCGACCAGATCTATACGCGGAGACCCCTCACCTCTCCCTGTATATTAGCGAGTGCGACCAGATCTATACGCGGAGACCACTCACCTCTCCCTGTATATTAGCGAGTGCGACCAGATCTATACGTGGAGACCACTCACCTCTCCCTGTATATTAGCAAGTGCGACCAGATCTATACGCGGAGACCACTCACCTCTCCCTGTATATTAGCGAGTGCGACCAGATCTATACGCAGAGACCACTCACCTCTCACTGTATATTACGAGTGCGACCAGATCTATACGCGGAGACCACTCACCTCTCCCTGTATATTAGCGAGTGCGACCAGATCTATACGCGGAGACCACTCACCTCTCCCTGTATATTAGCGAGTGCGACCAGATCTATACAGGGAGACCACTCACCTCTCCCTGTATATTAGCGAGTGCGACCAGATCTATACGCGGAGACCACTCACCTCTCCCTGTATATTAGAGAGTGCGACCAGATCTATACGCGGAGACCACTCACCTCTCCCTGTATATTAGAGAGTGCGACCAGATCTATACGCGGAGACCACTCACCTCTCCCTGTATATTAGAGAGTGCGACCAGATCTATACGTGGAGACCACTCACCTCTCCCTGTATATTAGCGAGTGCGACCAGATCTATACAGGGAGACCACTCACCTCTCCCTGTATATTAGCGAGTGCGACCAGATCTATACGTGGAGACCACTCACCTCTCCCTGTATATTAGAGAGTGCGACCAGATCTATACGCGGAGACCACTCACCTCTCCCTGTATATTAGAGAGTGCGACCAGATCTATACGCGGAGACCACTCACCTCTCCCTGTATATTAGAGAGTGCGACCAGATCTATACGCGGAGACCACTCACCTCTACCTGTATATTAGCGAGTGCGACCAGATCTATACGCAGAGACCACTCACCTCTCCCTGTATATTAGCGAGTGCGACCAGATCTATACGCGGAGACCACTCACCTCTCCCTGTATATTAGCGAGTGCGACCAGATCTATACGCAGAGACCACTCACCTCTCCCTGTATATTAGAGAGTGCGACCAGATCTATACGCAGAGACCACTCACCTCTCCCTGTATATTAGCGAGTGCGACCAGATCTATACGCAGAGACCACTCACCTCTCCCTGTATATTAGCGAGTGCGACCAGATCTATACGCAGAGACCACTCACCTCTCCCTGTATATTAGCGAGTGCGACCAGATCTATACGCGGAGACCACTCACCTCTCCCTGTATATTAGAGAGTGCGACCAGATCTATACGCGGAGACCACTCACCTCTACCTGTATATTAGCGAGTGCGACCAGATCTATACGCAGAGACCACTCACCTCTCCCTGTATATTAGCGAGTGCGACCAGATCTATACGCGGAGACCACTCACCTCTCCCTGTATATTAGCGAGTGCGACCAGATCTATACGCAGAGACCACTCACCTCTCCCTGTATATTAGAGAGTGCGACCAGATCTATACGCAGAGACCACTCACCTCTCCCTGTATATTAGCGAGTGCGACCAGATCTATACGCAGAGACCACTCACCTCTCCCTGTATATTAGAGAGTGCGACCAGATCTATACGCGGAGACCACTCACCTCTACCTGTATATTAGCGAGTGCGACCAGATCTATACAGGGAGACCACTCACCTCTCCCTGTATATTAGTGAGTGCGACCAGATCTATACGCGGAGACCACTCACCTCTCCCTGTATATTAGCGAGTGCGACCAGATCTATACGCAGAGACCACTCACCTCTCCCTGTATATTAGCGAGTGCGACCAGATCTATACGCAGAGACCACTCACCTCTCCCTGTATATTAGCGAGTGCGACCAGATCTATACGCGGAGACCACTCACCTCTCCCTGTATATTAGCGAGTGCGACCAGATCTACACGCAGAGACCACTCACCTCTCCCTGTATATTAGCGAGTGCGACCAGATCTATACGCGGAGACCACTCACCTCTCCCTGTATATTAGCGAGTGCGACCAGATCTATACACGGAGACCAGTCACCTCTCCCTGTATATTAGCGAGTGCGACCAGATCTATACGCGGAGACCACTCACCTCTCCCTGTATATTAGCGAGTGCGACCAGATCTATACGCGGAGACCACTCACCTCTCCCTGTATATTAGCGAGTGCGACCAGATCTATACGCGGAGACCACTCACCTCTCCCTGTATATTAGCGAGTGCGACCAGATCTATACGCGGAGACCACTCACCTCTCCCTGTATATTAGCGAGTGCGACCAGATCTATACGCGGAGACCACTCACCTCTCCCTGTATATTAGCGAGTGCGACCAGATCTATACGCGGAGACCACTCACCTCTCCCTGTATATTAGCGAGTGCGACCAGATCTATACGCGGAGACCACTCACCTCTCCCTGTATATTAGCGAGTGCGACCAGATCTATACGCGGAGACCACTCACCTCTCCCTGTATATTAGCGAGTGCGACCAGATCTATACGCGGAGACCACTCACCTCTCCCTGTATATTAGCGAGTGCGACCAGATCTATACGCGGAGACCACTCACCTCTCCCTGTATATTAGCGAGTGCGACCAGATCTATACGCAGAGACCACTCACCTCTCCCTGTATATTAGCGAGTGCGACCAGATCTATACGCGGAGACCACTCACCTCTACCTGTATATTAGAGAGTGCGACCAGATCTATACAGGGAGACCACTCACCTCTCCCTGTATATTAGAGAGTGCGACCAGATCTATACGCGGAGACCACTCACCTCTCCCTGTATATTAGCGAGTGCGACCAGATCTATACGGGGAGACCACTCACCTCTCCCTGTATATTAGCGAGTGCGACCAGATCTATACGCGGAGACCACTCACCTCTCCCTGTATATTAGCGAGTGCGACTAGATCTATACGGGGAGACCACTCACCTCTCCCTGTATATTAGCGAGTGCGACCAGATCTATACGGGGAGACCACTCACCTCTCCCTGTATATTAGCGAGTGCGACCAGATCTATACGCGGAGACCACACCATGTTACATATCTCGTTAGAGACGTGTTTCTCGTCCACCTGTCTGAACGCTTCCTCTGTCATTGTCTCACTTTCTTATCTGAAATATAATAATTAAATATTCAAAAACATTTACAAGAAGTTAAAACTTTTTGGAACACAATTTTACATAAAGAGAGAAGTTCAAAATGTTTGTCCAAAAAAAATTTTTTTATTGCAAACATGATATAACTTTATTGAATAGTTTTATTCAAAAGATTCAGCTAAAACAAGTCAGAAACTTATATAAAAGCTGGCTTGAAACATTTCTTGTGCTTTTAAAATTGCTCTAGCATTTTTAAAGTTCTGTCACAAAGTTCATACTTATTTTGTATATTTGAATTTTGTGCTGCTAGGAACAGGAATATTTCGCCAATGTTTTATTGGTTCAAATATTCTTGCTTTAACTTTCTGAGAAATTCTTTGTCACTATTTCACACAATTCATCATTTGCAACAACAGATTTCTTCCACCCAAGATAACATAAACCCCAATGTCCCAATACTCAAGTCAACTGAACTGAATGATATTTTCACCAATATTCAATTCAAAATAATAAAATGTTCCTCAATACATCCAAATTTTTCAATCACCCAAATAACAACAGTGCTCTCTGTCTTTCACTCCAGACAACAATGACAACCCTTGATGTCCCTACGATCATTTTAAATTAACGGATATATATGATATTCAACCCCTCAGGCCATAGTACACCAACAATGACAACAATGTTATTAATCTTTAACATCAGACAACACTATACTCCTGGCGACATTTCAATGCTTTACGTATCAACTGAATATCACACTAATTCCTCCTCAATGTTATCAATTAAATCTTTGTAAAATTCAATCAATTACTACGACCATATTTCACTGTGACCTGTGTCTTTCACCCAGACAACAATACAGGCCCTCTCTGGGTCCCAATGTTCTATTTAATTTAATTCCCATTAGCATATCAGCAAAATGGCCGCGTCCATTCAACTATGCACCAATATTGCATTCCAACACAACCCACAGTTCAGCTCTCCCCAACCTTTTAATCCTTAATGGCCATTAAGAGATAAATTAAAGCATTGAAAAGACAGGATACATTTATCAATATTCACGTCTAAATGTAACAAATGAAGAAAGTTGCCACGCGTCACTGGACTTCTAACGACATGTGCTCAAAGTATTCTGAAAGTTGATCAAAGCCATGTGGTCAGTTTCTTGATGGTCAAGGGTCGACTGGTTCACATACTGCTCTAATCTTTTCTGGTGTTTTACACCAGATGTGTTGTTGTAATAGTTTGACATTTGTTAATGTATTTTTCCATGTGTTAAGTAGTCGAACAGGGACAAATGAAAGGCTCTCTTGAACACTACATTTCCTTTTAGTTCAAATGTATAACAACTCTCATCCAATGTTTACTTTTACATTCATATTTTTATTTCAGCACAGAAGACAATGTTGTATAAACTATGAAAATACAATTAAGTATCATTCAACTAGTTATGGTTGAAATTAAAAAACTTTAAAACACAACAGTGGACCCTCTGATGGAATTCTTTCGTTCAACAATCCCCTTTGATTTCAAGCAAATGATCTGTTCGTAAATACTGGTACATATTTCTGCAAAGATATGCTTGATAACAAACATTTTTTTTTAAAAACACCCAAAGAAAAAGGGCCATAAATAGTACAAACACTTCACAAAAGAATATAATTTTTAAATAAAGTCATTTAAAGTCATTAAAGAGTCATAAATGGACCATTGAGAGCTTAAAGAGAGTTTCAAGCTCTTTAAAGATTGCGTGCAGATAATATTGAAACTGTAACAGTCCGTGCAATCAAGGAAGAAAACCTCATTATTCTCCATAAAATCTCCACAAAAGGTTTGAATCACTTTAGAAATTATCCTTTCTCTGATCTCAAACATTTGTTCAACTCTGTGATGTACATCAGAGGCCAGATTAAGGTATTAACTCCATGAGAGCAGAAGCACAAAATTGACCGGAGAGAGTTGCTTCATTAGGAGACATCAATGACTTTGATGACCCAACAGAAAGCTTTTTACAGCTCCGGTCAAGTGAGTGGCCAAACCTCATTCAGCCAGCCCCTTTGATCACATGATGTAACGGTCAGTATACGCTCCTGCTTTTGGACATAGCTTGTGGTCAGAGGGGTATTATTTCTTTGGTCAGTGCACAAAAACTGGACCCCATCATAAACATTTATGCACAGGCTTAGCAAGGCTGGTGAGGAAGTTACACAATACCACAACAGGTTTATTGGTTTACGAGAGTCATGCGTAAGATTCTAACCCATCTTTATGTCTGTCTAGTTTGTAATTCACAGTTGGGACGTGAGGAAACTCACTAAAATGTCAATCCTGAAAAGTGCCAAGGATATTAGAACAAATCCTGTAACATAAAACAGACTCTCTGACTGAAGAGTTACACAAGGTGGACAACTCATCTCACAATCTCCACACCCTGTGATCATCAACAGGGGTACATAATCTACATGTAAATCTTGATGTCACACCTAGAACACCCTTGAATGAAATTTCAATATCTGCCATGCTGCAACATGTATAAAGAGTTTATTCAAATTCCAGTTCACAAATTGCAACTAAATTTTATCAAACTATCGCACTCCTTTTTTCCTTCACATTTTCTCTTCGAACAATTTTGTTAAATAGTTTATCAGATACAAACTTCATGAGTTGATTGGCAACTAACATCAGATGTAATATTTAACTGTAACCATACATTGATAAGTAGAGGTCATTTGTAGATCTACAGCTACAAGCATAGTCTTCTGTTGGAGCTAGATTTGAATGATATAAGAGCTTATATATGTATATTGAAATTTCACATCAATTGGATATCAATCAAACATTTATTAGCAATCATCATCATTACCATGACTTGAGCCTCAATACAATAAACCCTACACAGAACAAACGACACACATCTCAAATATATACAATTACAAGAACTAACATGGAACCAAGTTTTTTCTAAGTAATCCACTTCAAACTACTACACTGATTACTTATTGTATGTACATCCAATCAAGAACTAACGAAAAGAAAGAAAACCTCTAAACCTCTAAGAGATCAGACCCCTGTACCCCCGCCCCCCTCCCGACCCTCACAACCCGAGAAATATTCAATGACACCAATGGAGAGGAATACAAATATAAATAAAATAAAATGGAGAGGGCTTCTATAAGTTCTATAACTTGTGCCCAATCAATTTCTTAAATGAATAAAATATGTTTTCAATCAAACCACCCCTGTAAGTAGTGAAAAAATGATGTCAGTGGGTTCTCTCATTAATTAATAAGATATTAATGTTCAAAGTGCGGAAATATTGGTCTGCTAAAGACTTCAATGGCAAAAAGATCCTTTCAGGGATGAGCTAGGTTGGCACATGCCCGAAGTAGTTGGTGACGTCATAGAGAGAGTTGGAGGCAAATATGAATTACTCTGTTGTAAAGGGTTGCATTCCTCTATATTTTCATTACAGCTACTGATTTGTCTATATAATATCGCAGAAGAAAGGCTTAGTGCTCAACTGGATGTTCCAATTAAAGGAACAAGAGCACAGGAAGCACTCCACAAATGGCCAGTGATGACAGGCAAACGTAATCAATGACCAATGACACCAACCCTTTTCCTGAAATCAAACCCACATAATGACCAACCCCGAGCAGTTGGTCAGTAAACCAGTACAAGAATGTTGCTCAAATTTTGACCACCCACCCTAAATATCGGCATCAATAGATCAACTTTGAGAAACTTTTTTTATTGAATTCTTTCACACTCTCCTGGAACTCAGGGGGATCTAAGCCAATATTTTACAACACCGATGCTGTTTCCTAATTTCATTGTCGTTAAAGCAGGCAATAAATACCTCAAATTTTCACACGATCAAACTGCAGTAACAATAGGACAGTTTGTTTACCGGAGAGAGGATTTAAGGGGAGACGTTGCCTCTATCCTAAGTATGTCTGCGCTTGTACTTGGGTTACTTCATATCCTGTTTGCCGGGCAGTGTGAACGCTGATGTCCAGTTGTATTTACAAAGTGACCATTGTCCACATGTGGACTGCACCGATCTGTGGCACCAAGGGAGATCAGTTACTCATCACTCTGTCTGGTGTGCTGAGATGTTGTTTTCCAAGAATCATGATCACTATTAAATAAACTACTTTTATTATTATTATTTCTAACCTCCTAGATGATAATACAGTAAAACTCCAAGATCATAACACAGCAGTCAACCCCTGAGTCTACACGTCAAAGGACCTCTCCGCAACCAACAGTGTATCTAGGGGTTGCACCTGGCAAAACTTGAAAGAGTGTTATCATTTTTTTCACATATTTCATTATTCTCCCAAATCATAATACAGCAGCCAAACCCTGAGTCACTGAAACAGTGCAACAATGCCTGTGCAACAGTACAGCTGATGTGTCCAGAATTTTTTTTTGCTGGAATAGTCATATTTCATATCTTCATTCACTGAAAATTCTAGTGGTACTAAATATATTGTTCAAACTGGTCACATGTCAGTTCCTGAATGGGAAACAGTGAACCTGGACAGAAATCAATTTCACACTCGGTTCAACTTGTCAGGGCTGATTCTTTAATGGGAAAAACAGTGAACATATCCAGAAACAACAGTTTAGCCTGGAATCACCATATATCTCGGGACATCTGTCAATCATCACTCTCTGGTCTGCAAGTGGCATGTCTTCCTAAACATCAAACTGACAGCGGCCTTTTTCTTAATGATAGAACCAGCTACAAAAGCAGAAAGCTTGCAAATATGGCCTCAACTTCCTTACTTGGTTCTACTTGCTTACTTGGTTCTACTTCTAGAGTATTTTCAGCTCTTTGTTAGATTGGTATAATATCTCTATGAAGAAATATAACTTAATTATTTATTCCTAAAGTAATGACTGTATTTCATCCCAGTTCATTATAAGATTGATATTTTGTATTGAAAGAAATATAACTTTCTAGTATTTTTTCTTAAAACAATGACTATTTCATAAAATATCGGACTATCAGAGGAAGGGAGTTTGACTTCAAATCTAGACTTGTTTTCATTTACTAAAAATCATATGTCAGGCTAAGGTGATGATACAGTTTATATATTACAAACTACAGTCTATTGGTTGGACCAGATCATTATGAAAACACAAAATTACCAATCATTTTAAAATGAGGAGAGATCAAGAGATGAGAGTGTAACGGTTCACATAAGTTCAACTGCGGTATTTTACTTTTGGTACACCATGCATCCATGTTCATTTTCAATTTATACCGCATAATAACATTAGTTTATTGTGAATAGACCAAATATCCAAGCATTTTTAACACAGACAGACAGACAGAAATGACACTTTATTCTCACACAATCGCTAGAGAGTTGCCTATTCCATCCAGTCTCTTTGTAAAGCTTCTAAAGTCGAAATTACAAATGTTCAACAGTCAATCAAAACAAAGTTCGAAATTTAAAATATTTCATGCACAATTTCCCAGACACAGTAGCTGACAGTGAAATATGGCCACCTCTCTCCACACAGTGTTTACAGTGTTTCCTATCTGTTTCCCAGACCTCTCTCTCAACACTGTCGCTCTGATGAACTAAACACTCATATGGCTACTTAAGGGTTAAGCTTGCCATCTATTTATTTGACTTGGGGCTGCAAACCACTTTACTGTAATCACTCAGAGAGACAAGCTTTCATTGATATTAATTCTCGTTACCTCAAGGTGAAACACAAAGTTGCCAAATTTGAATCTACAGAAAATATATTTTAAGTGGACAGAAATAAATGGAAAACTAAAAACTCACAATAAATATAGTTATAACCCATACAAATAGCATAACGGGTTTCCATAATGTTAATTAAAACTTTAAATATTTTACAGAGAATTACAGATGGACCGACAGACTGCCTGACATACAGATAGAGAGAGAGAGAGATATGATAAACACTTTCTATATTGAGTTGTGGGGTCTCTCTATCAAGTGCCTCAAGCCAAAATGTTCAACAGTCAATCAAAACATCAAGTTCTGAATTTAAAATATTTCATGGACAATTTCCCAGACACAGTAGCTGACAGTGAAATATGGTTGCCTCTCTCCACACAATGTTTACTGTGTTTCCTATCTGTTTCCCAGACCTCTCTCTCAACACTGTCGCTCTGATGAACTAAACACTCATCTGGCTACTTAAGGGTTAAACTTGCCATCTATTTATTTGACTTGGGGCTGCTAACCACTTTACTGTAATCACCCGCCTTGCTACTGACATCTTCTCATGGGAATGTTTACTGTTTGGGTTTCCTCCATATACACAGAGAAAGAGACTGTTGACAGTATCATGGTGATGTCATAATCTTAAATCTACAAACAATGGTTCCTTTTAATGGGATGGAGGGTTGAAGTTTATAAAGTCATGATACTTATCTGTTAGAATCCCTCGTTGTTGAATCATCCCCATAACTTGACAACAAGAGCAATGTATTAAGAAGGTTCTAGCGTCCTTCCATTAACAACTCTTCACAGCATGGATCACTTTAGGCAGGGATGTGGGGATATTCACCCATTGATGTACCAAGATATCCCATAATTAATACTGACAAGCAGAGATATCCCATTGCAGAAATGTAAAATTCTTAAAATCATTATTATTATTTAGAAATGTCCCATTTATACTTTCCCATTTGTGTAAGGCAAAGGGGAGATAATTCACTCTTCTTCAGGATGCTCCCTGACACGGATCAGAGAAATAGCTTATTTACAATATCAGTTTTCTAAAATTGCAAGGAATACTGTTATCATCAAAATATTAATTTACTGAAGTTATGAAATTTTAATTTACTTATAATAATACCACTTGTTCTTTATATCACTCTGGAAGATACAATGTTTTTATATGTAATTACTTTCATATATTCGAGCATACTTTCTCCTAATATTGATCGATGCAATAATCTAGCGGTTGAAGAATAAGTGAAATTGTCGTTGTTTTTATTTAAACAGAAACAATGTGTATTCATAAGATTATAACTGCAGTAACCACCAGGGTTGCCATTTTTGGTTCCTATCTTGGGTTTCACGGTTCTAAATTTTGCTGTCATTCATTCATGCTTAGAAATAATGATTTCAAACTTCATAAAAAAAACACCAATATTATACTAAAATATTTTCAATATATGAATATAGTTCAGATACAATATACAAGTCAGAGAAAAATTGAGCAATAAAAAGAATTACCACGAGTAACTACAACAGTGGTCAAACTTACAATGAACATTCTCTAAACATGCAAGCACTGTGTTATTAGAGTAGATGATTGCATGTTGAGCTTGAGCTAAGACACTTAAAACGGAAGTATTTAAGTTATCCATTTGTGATTATAGTGATCAGTCATGGTCAGGGCATTTACAGTCTAAATACACTACACTACAACTAACTGAACACAACTCTGCATCAACATGTCAACTTTTTATGCATGCAAGAAAGTCATATATCACACAGTTATTTCCTGAACATGGATAATTAAGTCCATAAAGATTTGCTCTCGCTTGTCTGGCTCCTGCCCAGTTCTGATCAGCAGTTAAAACATGGATGATGAAGTTTAATTACGGGCCACAGTTCTTATCAGTATAGACCACAGAGTTCAGGAAATGAAAGTTAGATCCAAATCAAGCTCCGAGTTTGAGAGTTGGCTGGTTAGTGTCATGGGTGATTACATCTGTGATGAAGCCAGGCATTAAACTCATACGTGATAAGACGCACAGTCCTAGTGTCCAAAGGTCCTAGCGGGTGGCTTTGATGGTAAATTAGGTGCGAGGAGGTACGGATTTAATTAGCTAATATCTGGGGATGACATCGCTTTAGTAACCACCGGCTCAGGACTGGACTATACACCTCGTCTATACCCAAGACTCGTCTTCGACATGTTGGGCTAGGTTCCATTACACACTGCACACAGAGAAGACAAAACTCAGACGTAGTTCACAGCGGCCAATAGACTCTAACAGACTCCAACAGACTCCAACAGACTCGCAGGTTTATTGAACAAGGTATCTAGATATAGTGGTCAAGGGTCTGCCGGCAATTCAGGAAGCGTGCAGGAAGTATACCTTCTAGGGACTGACCATACCTTCTAAGGTACTGACTGTAATAGATATCCCTCAAACTTGTCCTAGCCTTCTTGTCTAAGAATGTTTGGTTCTATTCGGCCCGCACTAGTACCATAGTATAGTATTGTACTGCCATTAAGTATATTCCCACTGCTTTATCCTACAGTGTCAAAGATCGGTCAAAGACCGGTATATTTAGCTTATTCTAGGTACCTGAGCTGACCGATTTACGTTTGCTGTCAGAGCTAACTAACGAGCTCTAACCTTCTAGAACGTTCCCTTGTTTTCATACATTAACTCAGATACCTAACTGTCAGAGTTTGCTGCCCTAGGTTAACGTTACCTATCTCAATTCGATTGTTTAAGTTTAAGTTACAATTGCCTTATATTGTCCTATGACACTAGTCTTAGCGTAATCACCATCTTCTACCACACATGGCTCACACTGTCCATGTTTATAGTCCATGTCAAAACTTTTATTAGGAAAATTTTTTAAATTAACTATCATTGTATGAGCTCAGTTTGCAGATGTTTAAAATATTCTATTTTGGGTCTCTGGTAGGAAAATGAAGAATAAAAATTGGTCTTATATTGTTTTAACTCCAAATGTACATTGGGAAAAATTATGTCATAATTCTAAATGATAATTTATTGTTATATGTATGTTATGGGTATCCGGGTCATACTCAGTACCCACCAGTCTTTGGTATCCCGGTTACCTATCCCAGAGAATATGGATACTGAGAGAATATGAGAAATAACTAAAATTATCCACTGCATAATAAATATGAAAGGTTGAATATATACTATAATGAGATATGAATAATGTTAAAGTGACATCCATTGTTTTTCATAACATTTTATTTGACTTTAATACATGCCAAAATACCATATGTGCTGATTTCAGTTGCAATAGTGTCACTCAACTTACAGATTCATCCCAAATACCCAAATATATGATAATTTCTCGTTTCCAATGAACACAGAGCAACATTCCATTATTACTCAACCGTGGTGAGATCACTCATAAGATAACAATGAGTTGGTTACACACGTGTGATACCAACGCGTGCTGCTGTAACGTCATAATCAGCACATGATGTCATAGTCATTTTTGGTTGACATCGCAATGTTAGCCGCGTGACTGCAATAGCAGGTGACCTATTTGCAAGAAAATCGTCATTAATGACGCTTAGATTCTTGTACTATTCAGTACTATTCAGCACTATTTACATCATTATGTAATAAATAAATTATTCAACAATGTCCCGTTTGATAACATGTTTAGGAAACAAGTGAATGGTTTGGTATTTTAACGAGCGAAAGAGTGTTTAATACCTATGCCATTCACGAGTTTCATAAACATGTTATCTAACGGGACATCGTTTAGTATTCTATATGTACATTATCAGAAACTGAAATTACACATCCCAATTACATGCACATATGATATATAACCTATTAACATCCCAAATAATTAAGTCTATTGTAAATTAATTGAAGATAAGGGCCGATATAACGTTACGCACCATCCATGATGCATTGTCCGGTTTTCAACCAGAAATGACTACATTTACCTTTGTATTGTCACATATATAATGAGTCCGCTATCAATAAAATAACTTTTGGCAACAGTCAGTACTTCTTTATAAAATAACACTCTATACCACTAGGCCTAAGTGACTCTCAACCACACACTGGATTTCCTTTTAATATTTGTCACTTATATGACAATGTCAACTGCTAAAACAGAAGAAATTTAACATTTTAATCACCGCTGAAAAGATGTCTTTTCATTAAGGAAACCATTAGAATTATAGTGAATATATATAAGATAATTAATGATTGGTTCCAAAAGGTTTTGACCTGTACATTTAAATTGTTAATATAATTGACTTAACACTATGAATCAAACTATGTAAATGAATTAAAGGTTATCGCTATCGATTTCTATTATCTTGGTCTTGATACTTCGTTACAGTTATAACAGTAAGATATAAAAACATATTCGATTGATTGAAAGTGACACGATTGTCGTCAATATGACAGGTGAAATACACATCGCGCTAGACGAATCCGCTAGTCTAAGTCTTCTATATTGGTAAATCGGCCGTGAATACCCAGGAAACATGCTTGTCGGATGCGACCGTCTAGCCTAATTAGGTCGCAAGTTATGCGAGCACCGCTATTGTTCACGTGTCTACCTAAACAATGCAAAATCTTACATTGATAACACACCTGATCACCATTCAAAACAACAAGATTTCGCACATGTGTAAAGCTTCCGGCGACGCATGAGCAGAGGGTGATTAAGGCGATCCAATGAAAACGCGTCTTTCAAAGAGCTCGACCAATCAGAAACCGTGTTTGCAATTGAACAATAAATGGAGGACTGCAGCGGCTGTTTTGACTTGAGAAGGAGAGAGAACATAAGATTCTCCCGTCCTCACTCGCATCACTCAACAGAACCGACTTCATATGAGACACATGTCTCTCCCCATAACACGGACTTACCAACTTCCGACATTCTTATATTAGATCAGGATATATCTGACACTGTTCCAGGTGAGTTTCCAAGCTTTTCGTTTTCGACGAAATTTGCATCTCTAATGACATTGACAGATCAGTGATGTGAGACGCTTGTCGTCGTGGTCTGCAATTATTTGGATATCATGCACCGTGGAGCTGTACACACGAGCAAGACTACCATTGTTTGACACATCGTTGCCGGAAATGTAAACTTTCATCTTTAGCGAACCGATTAAATGGGATGTGCATTTTCTCATTTTTGTTTTCTCTAAAGCACTTTAGCCTTGGTATAAAATAATTGATTGCCCCACATCACCGACAGTTTGAATTTTGACGTTACAAAGAGCTCTCTTTCAAAGCTTTGTTCCTACTAGATGTTTTCTATGAAATAAAATGACATTGTCATGTTAGTGTCAAGATTCAGGATGTAAATGAACTTGAAAATTTGAATGATATATAATTTTTATAAATTAAAAACATGTTATGTTGTCCAGCACAGCTGTCAATGCCATACAGTTTTGATTCCTTCAAATCAAAGAATAAACGTAATATCTCATTATACACATAAAACCTTGTCATTGAGTGAAATTGTTAATTTAATATTATCAAGTTAATTGTTTATTACATCAACATATCCTAGTGACAGGATATGTTACATAGATCTAAATCATCTAACTATTGTAAACATATATTTTTTATGACACTTTATAAAACTATACAACTTTATGACTCTCTTTGACAACAAAGTGTTCACGTCTAATCCTGAATTAAATCAAATTTCCTCTGGTTGTAAATGATAGGCATAAATTTTATAACAGTTATCTAGGTGCCAAGGCTGGCCGGCTCCTAATTGGCTCCCCACTGGTCAGTGTAGGCTGCAGACCCCTTATCTAATGTCCACTGAGGGTCAAGATTCGGACTAATCAGATGAACTGACCATTTGGACATTTGACTTGTTATAAATTGAGAGTAAATGAAGAAAATTGTATTTTCAAACTGTGGAGAATTTGAAAGGCAGGGAGAGAGTTATTTTTCAATTCATTACATCTAAATTATGAAATATAATGTTATCCCAAATATGACAGTTTTACATGTGTTCATTATCTAACTGGCATATATTTCTAGTATATTATCAAAAGATGTATATTTTTTTTTAAAACAAATCTTAAAAGAAAGAACAGGCTACTGTCACTAATAAGTAAATGTTTGGTATGTAAAACATCATTTGTTGACATTTGTCACTTTATAGTCTTGTATCCATTCACTCCTGGTTTGAAACATCAAACAAACATTTCCCCCTAATCCTCATTTATGACCAGAGCAACATGGTATGAATACCATGGTATAAAATACCCTTTCATCTCCTGCCTTTCCCTCCTAAATCTCTCTAAACTTAATTCCTTGCATTTCTGTTATCCCAGATCCATGTTTATGGCAGGGTAGACTATGCATATCCTGTAAACAATGGTTCTGACTGAAATAGATGGATGTATATTTCATACAGTTCACACCCCGGCAGCCTTGAAATCAATGCCGATTTGACCTTCCCTTTGAGTGATGAGCAATGGATTTCACTTTGATTGCTTTGTACGGATTGTGTCTTTGATAACAATAGTACCCATCTGTCGGACACTTGAAGGAAATGGTCGGTTATATCCATAACCATAATGCACAGTTCAGCGAACATACACTGCCAAGCTGTCAGTGCTAAATCTCGGATCCAATGAATTCAAATACTCTGAGCTTCAAAATCTGGATATTGTGCTTTGTGAATTGTTATAATGAAAGCAGTAAGCCAGTGATGTACAGTCGCTGATTCATCGTGTGACCTGTTTGAAATTGATATTGTCTTGAAGTTCAGTTACTAGAAATGCTGGCTGTCGTTTATAAATTTGAAATGTATGATTTTATGCTTGGATCTAAGTATGTGTGTGTCATATAATATATACAAATTAAGTACATAGATATACCCGTAAGCAGTTACTCAAATTTATCAGTTGCCAATTTCAAATTGAAACTTGTACAATTCAGATAGAGAAGATAAAGAATTACTGCACAAAGTGACAAACACATTCATAACCACAAAACTCAATATTTGTCAATTTGCAAGAAATTTTCTTAAAATGAAATTAATTTAAACAGCATTTTAACAATTCAGTAGTCTCACACCTTTACAATTTACTAGAAATGAACTAGGGTTGTCAATTGCAGTTTGTGAGTTGCACATAGCTGCAGGCAGGCTAGCCCTCATTCAGGTGTCAGAGACAGAAGCTATGGTTGTAGCTGTCCAGCTCTCTGCTGTTTATTGCTTCCTCTCCGTCAACCAGCCACTCATTGTGATTCTCTGCTAATTGTGAATTTCCCTAATTAGTGCAGTACAAACAATTAAACTGCTTCTGTGGCCTCCTTCAACTTTCCATTGTCATTGTCCTGTAAAGTTTATTGATACGTAAACATGATAAACATTTCATTTGAATGAAACTCAAGCAGTTAAGAATTTAACACTGGCATCTTGTACTGACACCTGTTTTCCTGAGTCAGCAAGTATTTAGTACTGTTTACACTTAAATATTCAATGTTTCAAATTGGGTGGTATAGTTAATTTATAAGGTAGGCATCATTGATTTTATACATTAGTCCTTTTAGAAATTAAAGATAATGCTTTTACCGTAACTTGGATATTTTAAAAAAAATTTAAAGATAGAAAGATAAATCCATGTTGATCAAGATAATTGCAAGATATTTCAGTCCTTTAGAAAATTTTAACTATGAATGATAAATTTGTGCCATAATCCAATTTATTATAGATAGATAGATAGATATTCTTTATTTCCTCCGAAATCGAAGATACAATAAGTTATGCCATCATGGTAAACACGTATATACAGGTTACAGAGTGGCTAAGTTACAACATATATTTCAAGGGAGGCAGCCAGGTTTTTACAGATTTTGCTATCAGTTTGATACAACGAAACCACGTTTCTTGATCAAGCTGTTGAACATATACATTTGATTGACCACCAAGCATAAATGACACAAATTGGTCTTCATCATTCCATAGATTTACAAATGTATCAACATCAAGCATGTCAACAAGTGAGTCAATCAAATGGTTTCTACTGTTTTGTGTGTGTGAACAATGAAGTAATACATGTTTTACAATATCATAGGCAACAGTGCCACATTCACACATATGAGACTGAATACAAAGTGTACTAATACGTAAAAGAGCAGCAATATCATTAAAGCTTTCAGGCATTTTATAGCAAGCAAACCACAATCTGTGAACGTTTCTGGGATATCTTATGGTACTATATCTTTCGAGATTTAGTCTCAAATTCATCACAGATGATACATATGAATCTTCAGCTTTAAGTATTCTTTCTTTTACTAGTACAGACCACTCAGACTTCGTGATGAATGAGGATTTGTTTACATAATCATGTACTTGCAGATCTAAATCATACATAGTTACAAGATTTAACATGTGGAATACTGCCGATGACTTGCAATAACGATTCCTCTCCAATAATGGTGTATGTCTGTACTGACACAACCTATGGACAAGTATTTGCTTAAAAACAAGCTTTATATTGCTATTAAACAGTTTTCCCAGAAATATTAGGGACTTTTGGTGTATATATCTATAATTATATATATAATTTGACATCATAAAACAATATGGTCTCATGCGGTGAATTGGCTTATTCTCAGTGTTGCTGTGGTGACGGACTGTTCCTAACGACCGTGCGGGCGAAAAAAACAACCCCTTTCGGACGTAATTACAGGGATAACTTAAACATCATATAATAAATAGAATATTGTCAATTCTTGACAAATACCATGTTTATCTCATCTTTCTTTTAAACTTTCGCATTATGTCTATACATTACTTACTGTGTACGAATGGAATAAGAAAGCTTTTATCATATATTTTGGATGATTATTGATGTGTAAGTAATTCAAAATGATAAAATTTCTTTAAAAACAAAAGTATTGCATGATATCATAGGATATATTTTAAAAATTACTTGCAGCTATTTTCCTTGGAAGTGTTTGAGGCTAAGCCTTCACAAATTCCAGGATTATTTACTTTAAAAACACAATGCAACAATGAAAACAAAGGCTCAATGAGAATAATACTCAAGCCATTGTTTAGGATGCTACACAATAAACACACATCATCAATGCTTTAGCTTCCTCAGACAATTCATTAATCTCCTTATGTCAACAATGATCTATGTGCGTCAGCTTATAAGCTCTACCCTGGAGGTAGCTAGTCGTCAGTGGTCAGTGGAAGGTAGTTGCTCCAGGGGACAGGTCAGTGCTGACCAGAGCATTGGACAGTAGTTGATCTGAGTGCAAGAATAGAACTAAAGCATTGGTCAGTAGATATAGAACATTGTTGATCTGCAGATAGAACTAGACCTATGGTAATTTTGTATCTACTATAGACATCACTCTGAGCATTAGTTTGGGGATATTTATCAAGATATTCCATTACAAATGTTGGGAGGAAATCACAATGTAACATCTACAAATCTTGCTAATATCTTCATTTGGAAGTCTGTTTTTCCTAAATATCCCATTGAATAAGGACGAGACTGTTTTCTGCTGGATGTTTCTAGGGTGACCAGAACTGTCAGTGATGATGTTTAGTGAAGTCCAATAACTCGCACTCTTACAGTCTTGGTTTTTCAGAATCTAGTAATTGTCATAAAAGCAATGTGACTCGTGTGTTGTAGTTAGACTTTGGCCATCTTTTTAAAAATTTAGCCCCTGAGAACTGGAGTCGTGGGTGGAAGGGTGCAGGTAAATACTTGACTTGACAATACTAACAGTGTAAGACAGATCTAGACCGGTGATCTGACCTATGTCAGACAGAACTTGATAGATGAAATTACCCATGTATGACAGAACTGAACAATGTATTATTAAAGACAGAAATGATCAGATGAATTTACCACCTCGATTACTATGAATTAAATAAAACCCTTAAATACAGTCTAGGTCTTATTTGAGCAACTTGAGTGAATTGTATGAAACCAAAAGTCCAAGAAAATGAAAGCTGTGCATTATTTTGATGGAACTGAAAACAAACTCTGCCTCGACCAACGAGCTGTTGAGTGCAAGAGAGTAGAAATGTAGAGGGGACACAGAGAGAGAGATAGAGAGACAGCACAGAGCTACTGTTAGTCATCAGAGTAAGACAAGTGATTGCATAACTCTGACAGGTTTACATGAGGGGCTCCAGCTCAGAGGGCTGCACTTCTGGCCTCTGGTCATCTGGCCAACTGACCAGTGTGAGAACTGCAAGGCCGGTAGTGTTTGGATAGCTTGCTCTCTTGTCAGGATATTTTGAATTCCCTAATTTTCATTACACCGGTCAGTGGTTGGTGCAGCCCCAAGGGGTCATTGTTATGGTCAGCTATTGTTGTCATCAGGGCCAATCATTGCACTGGTCACTTTCATCTTTTTATATGAAATGGACAAAGCTCTCCGGACTGTGTTCACTTGGATTTGTGCTGCTTAGAGCATGCAGTGTGTTGAGACCTGCTTGCTTTATGGTCTATTCCCATGAGCGTCCTCTGTCAGAAATCAAAGTGATTAATTGTGATCGGAATTGTTTGACATAGGATTTCCCTCATCTTGGATCTTTTCAATTTCGCCCCGCTGGGATTACTGAATGAAAATTGAAATTCATGATGTGAGTTAAGATTGTGAGAGAGCGGAGATTCATTTGCCAGATTTCAGTTGCCCTTGATGTGGATTTACCTCTTCAGAATTTGGTCCTCTTCTTGGTGTTGACTTTCCCAAGGTTTTACATCATTCTTGCCTTTGCTTTGTTCTTGTGTTTTCCAGATCTCTGTTAAACTGGATGTACAAAATAGATTTTTGATTTTTTTTTACTTTTTAAAACAATTAACTCTTTCAGTTCTTTCCTTGATAATGAAAAGTTCTGACAGCTTTCAACGTTTGTCAACTTTTCATCTTTTTGGAAGACAAATATTATTGCTCATAACAAATTATATTACTTTTGAAATTATTTCATTTTGATAAAAAACAATTATTTATTGCAATAATGTCTTAAATAATATCTATCTTGAAAACTGAATAATATTTTGCTAGAAACTTAATAATATGTTTCTATTTCAGCCATGTCTTTGACGATGTCCACCGTAAGACGTCGACAGACAGAGGCTGAGAAGAATCTAAACCGGTTACGCAGCGTTCGGCCGGAGAAACTAACGGCGATGTGCAAGATGCACCTGTCGTTTGTGTTGGATCTAGACGGGGATAAGTTGGAGGAACTGAGTGAAACAAACGATAACAAACCTGACAAGAAGCGAGGATGTTCAACCCCCTTCTCTAAGAAAAAAGGTAATATTTGCTTAACTCTTTGCAACTTGCTTTACCGAGGTGTTCAAGTGGCATCTAGAAGTTTGTGGTATCAAGTTGACTTGCCAGTATAGATTCCCATATCGGTTTTATCCTTCAACAAGGACCTAATGTGTACAAGAACATTTCTCCTCTGAAAATAAAGAAGTTGATCATCCTTAAAATACTCTTGAGTGCTGTTTGGTGGAGTCCTTTCTAAATAATACTGGATTTGAACGACTTCCTTTGATCATGAGGTCTTTGAAGGGCATTTGGAAGTGGAATACATAATAACAGGAAGATCTTCTGGATAACAACTTCTTTAATGTGAAAATACACGACATATTGGGTTATATGCTCACTCCTTCATCAGGTGGAATGTGATGAAGGAGTGAACATATACTCAGAAACGTTGTGTATTTTCATATTAAAGAAGTTGTTATCCAGAAGATCTTCCTTTGCTTAGTTTGTGTTGAGTAAATGATAATGATTAAAGTAGTTTGTGTTGAGTAAATGATAATGATTAAAGTAGTTTGTGTTGAGTAAATGATAATGATTAAAGTAGTTTGTGTTGAGTAAATGATAATGATTAAAATAGTTTGTGTTGAGTAAATGATAATGATTAAAGTAGTTTGTGTTGAGTAAATGATAATGATTAAAGTAGTTTCAGTAGGTTGCTGACCATTTTCATTTTCATTTTGGGATTGCATAGAAAGTAGCTTTATGGTTTTGTAAAAGAAATCAACATCCTTCCAGCATTAAAACTTCATGAACAGGTGTTCTAAGGATGAAGATTTCAGCTTTTCAAGTTCAAAGTTAAATAAACGTCAAAAAGAACTTTTATGATAATTGAAAAATTGATTAAAGGCAAGACAGATGGCTTGGCAAGTAAGCTTCTTGAATTAACTACTTAGAATCTGGAAAAGGAATTAACTTTAAAGTTGCAATCAGGTTTATTGATTCTGACGGCTAATCAGGGAGCGGTCAGCTTTGATGTCCACTTGCATGCTTCTCAGGAAGATTGGATGACCGTAGCATCTGTTTGAATGAAAACCTTATGCTTGGTGCATTATCTCCTAAATACCACCAGACCGCGGTCAGTTTCATCATACCCCTTGCTTGACCACAACATGTGCTTCCTATTTCCTGAAATCCTCTCTCTCTCTCTCTCTCTTTCTCTCTCCTGGTCATCTTGACCATCATCAGTGTTGACAGATGGAAATTTACAACATGCAGTGTAGGACCCACCCCCAATAAACCTGCTGCAGTGTTTTTACAAGCAGGCAGTAAACCAGTGACTGCTGCACCTGTTATGGTTTAGTCAGTTGGATACCGTGCAATCTGCACATTGTCTCTTGCATAACTCTATTTGTATGTTGCATTGCACATGTATCTTGTAATCAACAAGATGTGCAATGTACAAATAGAGTTACGCAATAGACCATGTTCATATCATGGACTTACAGGTGCACAGCAGATGTAGCAATTTGATTTTACTTCTCAGAAAACATTGGGTCGTAAATTTTGTTGTCGATTATTTTTTATTAAACAAATTACCTATGAGCATCTAATTATTCTTTCAGAAAGGAATCTTTACTAAGGTTTCCCTCAACTCCAATTCTTTAACATTATACTACGGCTGCCTTAGTGACTTAGATATCACATTAGTGTTGAGTGAAAGGAGGCCGAGATCTGTTTGCATTCTTGGTGATGTAAGTTTCATAATCGTACATTTCAAATTGATATATATATGGCAGCTGCATGTCCAATATTTGACATTCAAGACTGAAATGAATGATATTTTGGATTGATTTCCGGCATATGGCAGCTGTTAGTGAATGGTTGGAGGCTTGAAGCCTCCTATTGGGCGGTGACAGCGATATAGACAAATGAATATTCCATGACTAAGTGATGTCTATTCTCCTGCCAGCTAATGGTGATTGACGGATGACATGCACTTGAGCTGTACATCATTCATCAACAATCAACTTCAACTTAGGAGATGTCAAAGTGTTATTGTCAACAATCACAAGTGGTCAATATTTCTTATCTTGAGTTAGCAGATATAGTATCTTGGCTGACCAAAGCATTCTTGTAGATAATGAGGATTAGCTTTTTGATCAGTTTTGAAGAGCACTTGTGACCCTTGACAACATAAATACAGATTGCATAAGTCCCTTGACCCTGGAATAGTTTTCATGAACTTTGTAAACTCTCAAACAAGAAAAGGCCTCCACAGTCAACTTGTTTGATAGTGTCAATGCCAAGAGGAAAACTTTTCCATGGCAACTGAGACCACCTCCCAACATCCCCAGAAACCTGCTCAGGAAACTGTTAATCTTTGACCTGTCTACTATAATGGCCACTGAGGGTCCATTCACCAGGCAGTTGGTGGCCAGTGAGGTGTGAAGCTTGTCCGTCTGCTCACTGAAGCAGAGCGGCCATCTTTGATGTCTTGCAGACTATGGACTCATTAACACCCAGAGCAAATCCCAAGCTTTTCCCTGTCCACTCTGACTCTGTCCTGATTTAGTGGAGCATTTAGGTGTCCATTATGCAGTGTTAGGGAGACTTTATCAATTTGATGCCTCCTGTTATCTAACAGCATGCAGCTAAGGCCTGCAGGGAGATATGGGCAATTGATAGAGAGCCTCAACTCACAACACCCCATCCTTTGATATATGCTGAGATCTACTCTTTCATATTCTCCAACCCTCCCCTCCCTCCCTCCCTCCCTCCCTCCCTGTGTATTTCCTCAGGCTAGATGGAGCCTTCCTTCCCTTCCTGCTTCCTGCTTTGATCTGCTCTATCCTTTGTCATCCTCCTGTCTGTCTGTCTGTCTGTCTGTCTGTCTGTCTCTCGATACCAAACCTAAAAAGGATACTGCTTGTCCATTATGGTGTCTGAGTTTAGTCTACCAACTAATCTGCTACATGGAAGGACAAAACAGTGCTTTATACGAGAAAAGGTATACAGGAAGAAAGAATGGGAGATTTCCAGGGTTTTCAGTTTTTAGGCAGCATCGAGCCTTTCTTCCAATGGGTTCAACCTCTGACATGCCTTTGAAGTATTTTCTGCATTCAAGTGTCTGAGTTTGGGAGTTTAAAAAAAAAATCAGAATATTTCTCTCCTGCATTTGCACGCATTAGGACTCAGCAAATCATAATTGTATGTAATAACACTGGTCATTATTGATCTTACCAAATTTCAAGCCTTTTCTCTGATTCTGGTCTCCTGCAAGTATTTGTTCAAGGTTGCTTTTTTAAATTTAAGAAGCTTTCAGACTAGCTTGATCAGCATATTTCTAATATCCACTGGTTATGGCGATAGGGCTTATTTCAAAGGCTGAACAGGATATGGTTTCTTTTGGTTGGTCTTCAAGTATACACACCCATGATATAAATAGTTAGAACTCCAGCATATCCACAGTGAGTATCATATATCACTGATCCTATCTTCCACAGTGCACTCACTATCTATCTATATGCAGGCTTAATCTGGAGGTGTCATTCCTCCGGGATTAGCATCACTGGTAAGCCTAGACAAGTAGAGTCTCACAGACTTTGAACAATTTTGCTTATCCGTGGTATCTTATATCCCTGATGCTATCTATCTGTCTGCACTATCTGTGTCCGTGCCCAATCTTGGCCAGCCATCCTATGGGTATGAGCAGGTTCTCAAATATGTAAACTACCCATGACCTTTTGCAAGTGAATCTCTTTCATCTACCAGTGTGTCTTATGTCCAAGATGCTATCAGAGATTCAGGATTTTCAAAATGGCCGCCTGGATGCGTCTGCTCGGCCTCATCCATTTTGATATAAATAGTTCAGATTGTAATCTAAGGAAGGCTGTCAACAGAAAGGCATTGAAGCATGCAAACAATTACCTCCATTGCTTCTGATTGTACTGCAGAATTTGCAGTGATGTTCAGTCTAAGATTCAAATATTTGAAATCTAGCTCTGTTCTATGATTGATAACAAGTTCTATTTGTCACAATTCTGACTGGTTAAGGTTTGAAAGGTAGCATTTTATCAAAGTTTTTCAAATTAAAATACATGTTTTCCCATTGATTTTGGAATAACTGAGTTCATGTTTAGAAGATATGCTTGAAGTCCTCAGAAATGTCATTTACTGCACTTCCTAATCTGGTTGACCTTGTTCAGTGTCAACATCAAACATGCAAACACAAAACCTGATATCATTCGGCAAAACCCAACCAAACTGCCTCTTCCATCAGGATTTGGTATCTTTTGTTTCTTGTGTTGAGGCTAATCCGTCAACTGACATGCATCACATTGGACTAATGAGATTTTCAAATATTGTCACTCAATCTCATTGAACCTGCTCAACTTGCACCTCTGCCCTTTCTCTCCTTCTCTCTCTCCTTCTCTCCCTGAACTCTAACCCCCCTTCCGTCTTCCTGAACAATTACATGCAGCAATCTGTCTAATGACCAGCCCGTCCAGGGTGTGCATTGTCCACTGCAGCTTGGTCCCCACCCCCAAAACCTGGTCCACCCCACGCCCCGGGGTCTCCCTGACCCCCTCCCAGGACCTCTCTGTCCCCATCATATGAGCCACTCCACCCACCCTCTACCTCTGTTATTAGCCGCCATTTGCAATTTGCACATTCTGATTGAAGTCAATTTTGTATTTGTGGGCAAAGGAACCCTGGAGCAATTGTTTCTCGTTACTTTTGGTTTTGTCCAATTTCTGTAATTCTAAAACTATTTGGCTCTTGTTTATTTCAAGTTCTTTCACAATGGTCATTCATATATTCTAACCATGTTAGAAAGTTCAAAGGCAGAAATCAATTTCCAGTTAAGACTCAAAAGACTGGTTATATTTTAGAAGCTAAGAAGTATTCAAGTGAGTTAAATCTCGGAGGATTAGAATCCCAGGATTCCAGCTTCACAAAACTTCTTCTTGTTTCTAAGATCTAAAGCTCTGAAGGTGAAGTGCTCCAATGTTAGAAAGATGAGCATTACCCTCAAAGCCTGGCCAGTGTCCAGTGGCTGTGCCTAATGACCTGTCCACCTATTGTTCAGTGGATCATCAGGGTCCAGCCCATCTTAACTGACCAAGACTGACCACAAAGGTCTGATTGCATGTTCTATCTACCCTCACACCCTAATGAGAGTGGACAGTACAAAAGACTTCCTAATATTTGTTCTCAAATCTGTACCTTGCCTTTGATCTGCAAAACTAACAAAGTCCTTTATATCTACTTACTTACCTGTCCCTGTCATTTGTCACCTTCAACAAAACGTTTGAGCTCGCGGACATTTAGATCTTAATCAGATTTGTGCAACAGTAAAACACATTTTGATTTGGTGCTTTGTGATTTTCAATTGAATGGTCACTCTGAAATTCATTCGCTTACCGTAAGTGGTCAAATTTAGTCATTTTGGCCTTAACCTAATTTTGGTGAAGTAAAGGATCTTTAGTTTTTAAATCGTCAACTTTGTTTTATTCAGTATTCCCACTTTGTCATTTTGGTATTAACCTAAATTCTTAAACGATTAGTTGTTTTTAAATAATTCAATTTCTTTTAGATACTGTTACTAGATTATCATTTAAAACTCCTGCGTAGGCATATTTAAAATGTACTTTGACACAAGGCAATCTGAAAGTTCAACAAAGGAATTTTAATTTCTTCAACTATTGAATTCAAACAAAGAATAACTATTCAACTGAAATAAATTATTCACAAAGTTTCTTTTATTTAAAGGACAACTCATTACAAGATAAAGCATCAGGCTTTATGCATTAGACCCTAATCCATGTTTTTGAACCAGACAAAACAAACACGCACTATTCACTTGCCTTCAATCAGTCATTTGTATACCTTTAATGATTAATGACAAAACTTCTCTGTTGATGTTTATTCTTTAAGCCCAAACAAGCTCTATTGAACTTGATAAATAAACCCCAGATCGATGACTTCTATACCTTAAATAATGAATCCTATAATACTTGAACTATCTGGATATTTCACTTGTAACCTTTGTTCCACACCTGTACCAAAACGTTAATAATTCACAAGTGGTACATCTGGCAGACTGGCCTTTAAACCCCAAACAAAGATATTGCATGTTTAGAGTGCTTGTTCTGATTTATATTCCAAGTCCAATGCATGGCTGATTTTTCTGCGATCAAAGACATTAAACATTGAACTCTTACCATTGAGAACCATTCGAGGTTGACCTTTGCCCAGATGGCTTGCTAGGTGTTGCCATTAGGGGAAAAAACTTGAATGAGGGATGCATAAAAAGTTTTAAATTGGTGGTTTGGGTGACATTGTGGGTGTGAAGTGGAGTGAAAAATGAACTGGAAATTCCCGATACGGTCATGAATTTTATGGGTCTTGTTAATGAAAATAATTGTAGGTAGAATTCCTGTTCTTTAAGGTATTGTTCTCTAATGAGTTTTTTTTCTCAATTTTTCAGATAAGGGTCTGTTCGGGTCGCCTGTCAGTGAAGAAAATGTTGCTCAAATCTATCAGCTGATTGAGTTCCTTGGAAGACCGGAAAGTAAGTGAACCTTGTTCTAAATTCTTCTTCTTTGTCTTGTCTTGTGGGATACACATACATTTTTTTCTGTAATCACAAATACAAAAAAAATAACCATGATCATCAAACTTGTTCTGAAATGTGAACATTGTGTATTGAAGATTTCTACACAAGTGAAACTTTCATTTAAGAAGATAGGAAAGATACTTGACAATTATGGTCCTTTTTGTGCAAGCTTGAGACCTACTTGCCTTCATGACTTTCTGCATTTATCACATTTCCATACTGACACCTTTGTCCTAAGCAAGTGAGAAATATTGTGAATGTTAAATGTAGAGAGCTTTAATCTACTGGGTTCAGGTGTAGCATGCAACAGTTGTGTGATGAAACTGACAAGCATACAAGTGTAATGAACAAGGGCAGATGGTGTGAGTAACACTGTGTCAATATCAGCCTGTCAGGGCGCGGCTGACCTCCTGACCCTCCTTCCCTCTCCCTTCCCCCTCCCCCTCCCCACCCCAGGAAACACAATACTGGGGTGAGTGAGGTGTGTCTTTCACCCACCAAGCCACCAGTGAGAAAACAATGATGTAACCTGCCAGGACCCAGTGATATAACCTAGTCCTATTTCCTCCGATTGTGATTGTTCATGATTGTCCGTGATTGTTCGCTGATGTAGGTAGGCAAACTAATGTGACATCACAAACAATCAGGTCACTCATTCCCCCTGCCAAATACCAGGTCTGTCTGATGTAACGCAAACGTTGATCTGATCTAACAGTGGACAAGAATGGACTTCGATCAGCCGTGGAAGGGCTTTTCTTTGATGTCCCCTTTGATATACCTGGTCAGTGTTACCTGAGGAATGGCCTGAGTAATCCATTGGACTGGTCAAGGGGCACACCTTGACCACTTGGTATTCATGGAATGATTTGCACAGCATGTATTGACCAAAGCATTGTGTGCATCATGATTGTCATAATATTGATGAATCAGCAAAATGTCCACATGTAGAGTGGCTGACGGATCATTGAAAATACTAAGTGCTTCCCTTCATTGTAGAAATCATCAAAAGATCCCTGTTGAATCATGCTACTTCTGGTCTGAAGTGATGCTAGAGTTTGAATAGAAAGAAAATGGCCTAAATTCCATCTTGGGTGTCCTAAACAGACATGTTGTAACTGGGTCGACCTTCACCAAGGATATCAGGGAAATGGTTTAGAGACACCTTAGCAACAATTTTGTGACACATACCTCTTAGTAATAAGTTCTCCTCTATCCTGATATTTGTTCTGACTAACTGCACGAGGTCTGTTATTTTAGCAACAGGCTGATAGGTGATTCTTTGAATACAAGTTATACATGCATACACTTAGTGTAATACTAATAATACTATTCTTCAATTCTATTGTAAACCCATTCATTCAAAATGAACTTTCAGGTCTTGATAATCGCAACAATTGTTTCCTACTCATGATTGTGTCGATCATGACAGCAGTGTATAAAATATACCTAAAAGCTTGTACACGTCTTCATCTTTATTCTCCAAACATTAGAATAACATAAGAATGGGCTTAATGGGTTTGAAGTGCTGTGAACATTTGAAGAATAGCCACTGAACTCAATTTTGTTTTGGCTAGGATTTATTTTTAATCTTTTCTTTAAATTTTGTCATTTTGTGCTATTTACTTAGTGCTATTTACTCAGTGCTATGTAATCTGCAATCACCTCTCTCCTGTATATAAGGTCTGATTCATCTCAAGCTCTTCCATATTCACCACCATTACCATATGTTTAGAGGCTCTTATCCCCATACAATACCACAATTAATAATAACCATTTTTACACAACACAAATAAAGTGAAAATCCCAGCTCATATGTATGTTTCCTCCCCCAGACATCTCCAAGGAGGGGTTGTTCAGGAAGAACGGTAACGTGTGTCGTCAGCGGCTCCTGAAGGAACTGATGGAGCAGGGCAACAACAACCTGAACCTGGAGGACGGGACGTTCTCTCCGCACGACGTCGCCGCCGCCCTCAAACACTACCTGGCAGAACTACCAGAACAAGTCCTCACAGAGCGACACGCTGAGGCCCACAGACAGATCTTCGGTAAGGACAGAGTGGTGGATGGTCTTCACCTTTATGCTTTACTGTGATTCATCCTTGATGGGTGTCATGCAAAACAAATAACAAACTAAACACCAAACATTATACAAAAAATCCCTTCTTGGAGAAATATTGTAAGATATAATAGAAAGATGACTATACAAAACTCTTATGTCATACACTCAATTATCAATACCTCTGCTCTCCCCCAGGTATGACCTGCGATGTGCCGGAGTGTGACCGGAGCTACATGAAGGACAAGCAGGTGAAGGCGCTCCAGCTGCTGCTCCTGCTCCTGCCCCGGGAGAACGCGCTGCTCCTCGAGTGTCTGCTCGACCTCCTCCACAAGGTCTCCAAGACCTCCGAGAACAGGATGACCTCACAGGCCCTCGGCACCATCTTCGCGCCTCACCTCTTCTGCTCCAGGAAGGTAGGGATTGACTGACATCAGTCATGTGATGTGTGCTGCATGTTTGATTGTTAACCCTTTACTTATGGCTCTGCGAATATCCTGGGATAGGCAAGATTGGTCAATTCCAGATAAATTCTGAATCTACTTAGAATCCTTTTAGAATGGTTTGACTCTTAATTAATTAAATATTCTTTTATTCAACAATTCCTGTAATATTTGTATAGAAAGGAGCAAACATTTCAGTTGTTTTACCAGTCATGTTTTTTATTTTAGCTGAATGCAACAGAGCTCCACTCTGCTTCCATGAAGTCCTCTAAAGCTGTCACATTCCTTGTGGACAATGCCATGTCTCTCTTCAAGGTGAGAATGATTTCTGTTGTTTAATGCCACTGTCAGTAAACACTCCATGCAAAGTTTAAATCTTGCTGTAAGAAATTTAATAATGATGACAATTGTGATTTCATAAAAAAAAACTGCAAACCATTGATTTGATCAACTAAATTGAATACAACATAACAGATGGTGGCAAGTCAACTTCCTCTAAGGGGAGATTATCCAGTCTATTAATAAAGTTGCATACCATCAATAAAAATATTTAATATATGTAATCAAAAAAACACTTACGAGAGAAAACTTACACAAATATTCTCAACTAATCTTATTTCTTGTCCTGGCAGATTCCAAGAGAGCTTGCAGTGGATATGTCCAACTTCTGGAAAGAAATGGAAGATCCAAACTACAACAGCAATCGACCCAGTTCCAACGAGAAGAACAACAATCTGGGTAGACCTAAGGTCAGTCAGTAATGTACACTTACCATTGGCAAATTGAATACTTTTTATTCATTAACCATCAACATCCATTATTTGTAATGATTTCTGAAAGTAATAACTACTTGATTTGCTGTTTTCATTCATATGATTAAATTAACTGTTGAATGAACTTGACACGAGTAAGATCAGTACAATATCACAGTCCAAGCTTTGACTCTTTATCTTAACACATTCACAATTCTATTCTAATGTTTCAGAAGTGGGGAAGTGGACCAGCCCTGAACACAATGGTGTGTTACATCGACCGCGCTGCGTGTCAACAAGCAGACCCCGCTAACGATACCCAGGTGGCGCTTGCCAAGTTGTACGCTCACGTTCAGGCCATGCCAGAGTCGGCCAAGAAAAAGAAACTCTTGAAACAGGTATGGAGAATCTTTAAGATAAAAGTTCTTGTTGGTTTTTTTTTTCATAATTATTAAAACAAACGTTTGAAAATAATAAACTGTCATTTCTGATCAATTAGGAATTATTAGTTATTAGTCATTTTCTTCTAATGAAGACTTTTAATTATCATTCTGACAAAGATGACATAAGCTTATTTACTTGTGTTCAAAAGATCCTTTTTTTATTGCAAAACTGTTCATTAGAATAATAGAGCCGTGGAAGTAAAGAATATATTCGTCAATGAAACTAAATATGTTTTGAAAGGTAGATATTTGAACAATATAATCCTCCTCCTTCCAGTTTAACCGGGCTAGTGGAGGGAGCCAGAAGAAGCATGCGAGAACGAAGAGTTTCGGGGAGTCTCTGAAGAAACACTTCCCCGTCCTACATAAACACAAGCGACGCGGATCTAACGACCCCGCTCAGCTGACAGAAAACCTTAACTGGGGCATCACGAAACCCATCATGATCGAAGAGGTGGGAGACGACAAAGTGACGATTATAAAGTGCGGCAACACACCCAACACCCCTTCCAGTAAGGGTGAAACAAAGTCAAAAGTGGTGAGTTCATTTCGTTTGTTTCTTTTAGTAAGAGAAATGATAATGATAGCTTTTGGGAACTTCTGAAGTCTAGATTGACCAACTTATTCTTTCAGGATGGGAGACCTAGTCTTCGTTTCTTTAATTGTTCAAACAGGATATATATGGGCTATAGCTCTGAGAACTTGATGAAAATCCTAACGATTGCATAAGAAAGTTATAAAGGTGATATAAGGTGATATTGCCTGATTCGTTACCTTAGTGAAATGTGGAAATGAATAAAATGAGAACGGTTATGAGGAAGCGTTATGAAAGATACTTTGAAGAACATTAAATCAAGAATCAAATGTAAACTGAAGTTTTGTATTTTATTTGTTATTAATTATGTTACTAAATCAACACAGTCTAATAAAATTCTTTACTTCTCTTCTCCCAGCCGTCCAGTCCTGCTGTGCATATAGTAGACATGCGCGACCATCTCAACACACACAAGATAAACACCAGGAAACGACGTAGCAACGAAGACATGGACAAAAATGTTCCCTTCAAGAAAGACAACCTAGAAAACTTACCTTCAGCAGAGAACGAAATTGAATACATGAACATCAATCTCAACGTCCGGAAAACACTGTACTTTACACCTGAAAGAAACAAGCCCGTTGCCATGGTTTCACCCATCACTCACTCTATGGCCAAGGCACCCAAATCTATACAGGTTCGTTGAAAGTCATGCTCCGTCACTGTGTGAAAATTAGGAATCTTTCATATGGGACTAATATCTGAATAAATAATTAAAATCAAGTCAACAAAATAAAATGAATGGAGTGTGTGCATTCAATAAATCAATATACAATTTATATGACACAAATGCCTAAATTTGGGGGGGGGGATTGGAGGGGATATTTCCCCCGAGCATTCTGCATGATACGATGGCATCTGGTGAAATGATATTTTGACATAGGACAGTGTATGTTAAATTCATTGGTCAAAATCATAGTCGCCACGCATCTTTTTCTGCCATAAATATGTGTTTTTGAGTGTTACAAAACAATGTTCTATGATATCCCAGCCGTGATATAAGTGAAATACTCTTGAAAGCGGCGTTAAACCCCAACTCACTCACTCACTCTATGATATCCAATACAAATACGAAACAAATTTGTTGCTAGTTTCCTTCATAGATCCTTATGAGATACTTTAACAAAACATCTTCTTGTGTATAATTTCATAACAAAAATGCTTATTATTGTTTTCTCTCTCCACAGAAGCAAGTGCTAACCCCGAGATCCCGGAAGGCGATGTCCCTAGTCCAGTCGCCTGACTACGAGACGTCCATGTAGTGCTGCCATCTAGTGGACCCCCTCCTTCCTCTCTTCTCTCTCTTTTCTCTCTCGTCTATCTTCTCTGTCTAACATATGTAAATAATTTATTGCTTGTACAGCCTCTAGTGCAACCAACCAACCAACCAAAAAGTGCTATCAAACTTCTGGGTTCGCCCAAAGTCCTATTGTGATGTGATGTGTCTGTCAATCTAGTACTAGCGCCGTCAGCCAAGCTGACAATTATGTAAATTAAGGTGATGAACAAGATTTTTAATATTTCCAGATTGTCAATTCAAAAGCTTGACAAAGGGGAACGTTTTGTTTCACTTTGAATTGTTTTTAAGATAATGGCCTATTGCTGCTGAATTCCTATCTTAAACAGGTGTACAAGAATTTTAACATAATTTTACTGGTATTTTAAATCTATGCCCTATTGTTTAATTTTAATTCAAGGGCAGAACACAAATGTTAACTAAACCACTCAATAATTACCAATAATGGTGGTACACGTGTTATTGCATGTTTTACTCTATGTGCTGCAATTGTAAAGCCTGCACTGTTTATAAAGTGTAAATCGGCACTGCTTTGTAAAGTGCACCTTCGAATGGAGCTAATTGTACATTGATGTATAGTGGAATTATAACCTAGCATATGGTGAATATGTCCAAATGCTCAATAATATATTATCATACAATATAGTTGTATACTGCTTCCAACATGTTTCTCAGTACTTGAGTTTCTAGCATGAGTTCAAAGTGCCAGCTATCCTTTATTCAGAAATAAAGTAGTCTTTTAGTATTGAGGACATTGGTCCATGATGTTGAGAACAGAATTATCAACAAAATGGGTCGTTTTTTGTAGAAATCAAACTGTCTTTGCAACCTTGAAATGTGTGCACGGTTGTAAACATTGCTTGATTGTGGGACATAGTTTAGTGTATGGAATAATACACAGTAAAACTAGAACACATAATTTACTGATATTCAGATACTATAGTGCTGTTCGATAACTTTGTCCCTTGTTGTGTTTGTTATTTTTCATTAAGGAAAATAATCTAACATAAAACATCACCAACATGTGAAATATGTTTGTTTGAAGTTCCATGTTTTTATTTAAATATTTATCATTTTTTCCAACTGCCAAAATGTTTGCAATACATGTTTCACAAAAGTTGGTGTTAATGGAATTTTCAACTTCAAAGTTCATATGTGTAACCTGTACAATTTGTTTGTTTGCTGTGTAAGTGTATCGGAAATCTACTTAACGATTTGATTTGTTGCTAAGCAACCAAAATATTGTAGATTTGTGTGCTGTAAGTGCTAAAAATAGGAGCTTGTAACCCTGGCAACTAGTGTTTTAATACATACCCACTTGTGAGATTTCACAGGAAACCATGATGATGTCAACAATGACATGTAATTAAAATAAAGAATATATATAAATTACTTGTTTTTCTTTTCTGTTGAAATGGAAAAGTTGATTTGTTTACGGTCAGATATCCAAGGCTTACAGACAAGACTGATTAAAATGGACCTTGTTCTGAGGAACAGTACATCGTGATACAGACTGACTTGATAGATTCCTCTCCATATGGTCGGAGAACGTCCTGTATGCTGTATACGTACGTTCTGTACCAGTGTAATGCAGACAAAACCAGTCATTTGTGATCAAACCACATCATAGTTTTTAAAAACCATCACCATTTTGAGCGCTTTTAAATATTTCGTTTACATGTTTCTAATGTTATGGTAACAGGAGAAGAGTTACTTGCCCCTAGCGTGTTGCACTGAAGGCTTTTGTTGGCTACAGACCATTTGGAGAGGAATCCCACAACAATAGGAGGTTGTATCCTGGTAGATGCACTATCGCTGCTAATGGCTGCATATACTGCCGAAGCGGCGTTAAACAATAACTCACTCACTCACTAGATGCACTATTTTACAACTTTATTCATCGGAATATCACTGCTGCAAAGACATTTCTAAATCTAATATCATAATGATAAAAATTATACTTATAAATTCATAAAGAGTTCCTAGCATATGGTATCAACCAGTAGCTGCTCACTAGTGTTTTCACGTTGTCATGGATACTCAGGTTCAAACTTGTAGAAAGGGTAAAAATAAGAAGTTTTTGATAACCATTTTCTACATTTATCAAAATTAACTCATTTAGGATATGAAAAAAGATGCTTTCAAGTGAACATTCTTACGAATTCAAACAGGCTGTAAAAATCCTAACAAACTTTGTTAAATACTTCAAATCACTGAACACAAAGTGATAGAAATCAGATGTTGTTTTCCTGATTCTTAGTTCATTGTAACCACATGATTTTGTTTTCACACATAACATGTCATTATGAAAACAGTCTGATTAAAATCGACCTTGTTCCGAGTGAAAAAAATTGCAAAACAATGAATCTACTGGGATACGAACAGGTTCTGTAGATTCCTCTCCACAAGGTCTGAGGACACCCCGTATTGGCGCGTGTTCAAAACCAGTTTAGCGCAGCCAAAGCCCAGTCAAATAGCTGACCAATCACATAGTTTTTAAACGGTCTGTTTTGAAAGCATTCGGAACAGACGACAGGAGAGCTGTTTGGAGTTATCTGCCCCTAGCTTCTCGCACCGAAACCTTTTGTTGTACGTCTTGTGATTGGTTAAGTGAATTGCGTCAGAACACAGAAGTCTACGGGCTGTTATCAGACGGTTTTGCGTGGACACCCCTGAACGATATGAATTCGTATCCCGGTAGTTGCACTATTTTGAAATTTTTAGTCCTCTGAAAACCGTCGATTTTAATCAGACTGTTATGAAAATCACTAAATTTGGCTTTTTTATTTATGCACAAAATGCAGCTTGTGTAGAAGCAAGGTATGAGATTTGTTAGTTTATACAATTCCTTTATAACATTAAACAGTCTTCAATCCATGGTAAGCGCAGTGGTTAGCACGTTCGGCTTCGGATCAAGAGGTCCTGGGTTCGAATCCCGCCAGGGGCACAGCAACTTTGTCTGCAGTAGAGAACTGTTCTACACGCAGTCAGGTTTGGATGCAATGCTACACTGAATTTCAGCGTAGTACCACCCATGGTTCGCTAGTTCCAGTCGATGCTCGCAGGTTTCACCGCAAAGCATAGCGGGCTTTCTCGCTGCCATAATACTAGCAGCCGCGATATTAGTGAAATACTCTTGAAGCGGCGTTTAACCCCAACTCACCTCACCTTAACTCACCTCCATCCATGGTGTACAAGCAAGATATAAGTGTTATCATTTTATTATTTTTGAAAGTCTGAATTTATTGCTTTATTACAATTCCTGCATATCATTAAAAGTCTTCCAACAAATGTATTTATATTATCAAAAAACAATCAGTCTTCATGTGAAACAAAACTATTCTTAGACATTTTTAACAGGCCTTTAACTGATTAACATTCACACTTACAAATCTATATGTATTTATACCAAATCCATGATATCTAGACAGCACTTTTTTCAATCAAATTGTGTCAATTCTGTAATGGAGAATGCATGAGGAGCAGTGGATTCGTTAAGAATAATTTTTAACGAATCCACTGCTCCGATTACATTCTCCATCTTAATCCATGTATGACTTCACGAAACATGCATATGTGATTATTTTAGATTTGAAACAATAAATTTCAATTACGGAATACCAAAATCAATTATTTTGCAAATTTCGGTGCTCATTCATCGGATATGGTACAAGTAGCTGCGGCCCTCATGAAATGGATTCTTACACGCACGTGCAGCTCAAAACTTCCACGCGAAGCGAAGTGATTGACAGAAGAAACTCTGCCTTTCCATGCCTTCCGTGCCTTGAATAGAACGTTGGATTCTTACTGACAAACAATCCTAAGGTGTCTATCAGCGTCTTGTGGCCTAATTGCTAGAAGCGCTGACTACCAAGCGAAGGGTTGCATGTTCGAATCCAGGTTCATGCATTACAAAAATTAACTTGTCTAGTTGAGAGATATTTTAAGATCTTATTCACATGCATGTACACTAAGACAAAATATATCAGTCTAAAAAATTACTGAAAATGTCTAAACCTAATACCCCTACTGACTGGGACAGTCACTGAACAGTTGATTCCTAAATAATAATCAACTGATAACACAATGACCATGGATTAAGTGAAATTCAGGGATTCTGGAAAAGAAAAAAAATTGTCAATTAAAACACACATAAAATTTTCAATTTAACAAAATCAAATCACAGCTAACCTGTTGGTCGAGTTAACCACGGACTTAAATTACAATACAATTTAAGTCTGTGAGTTAACCAACGCTGGGATATTTCCCCCTCCCCCCTCATCCTGACCCCCTTACCCCTTCATCCTTTCGTCCATTGCCCTCTCCTTCATCCTGATCCCCCATTTCCCCCAAAGAGGGACAGATGTTGAGGTCCATTACGATTCAATGCTAATTACCTAAAGAGACATAAATTTCACGTGGCAGCCCTGCCACTGTCCATCTCATCCTATTGTAAGATCTCGCACCCATTCAGCTCCCTTCCTCTCACTGCAAATAAAATGATGACACTTTTTGGGTAATTCTTCAGGTGTTTTTAACCCGAGAGTAGGTCAAGTGTATTACATTGACCCTTTAAGTACCCCCCTCCAAGCATCCCATCACTCTCCACAAACCTGCCATTTACCTGTAATATTTTATCGACCTCTAGAACCTGTTTTCAAAAAATGAAGAACCGGAGTGGAAAAATCACTTAGAACTTAATTGTGTTTATAGAGTACCCATAAATATCCCTCCTCCTCCCGTCACCACCCCTCCCACCACTACCCCCCTTCCCCTCTCCCCCAACTTGCTGGCAGTTGATGCAAATCTTCTTCAATTTCTTTGGCTTACAATTTCATAATTGCTAGAGCTGCTGAAGTCGCCAATCCCATTCAATATATGTTTTGTGTTTTCAGTGTGATATCACTTATCGCTCATCAAGTGACGTGGTAAAGCCGATATTTTCACGAGTGGCGCAGCTTCTGTGGTCTGAATGCGCTGTTTTATGTCCAAAACTGCTTCAAATGAGCGAGTTCTGGTGACGTCATACTATTGTTGCACTGTCACTTAGCAACGGCGATGACGTCGCGTATATTGTAAACGTGACGTCATACGACTGTACACATGACGTCATCCCCTCTGTGATATTTCACTGCGTTGAGTAAGTGATATCAACCTGCAGTGATGAACACATTTTCTCAAACTGAGAAAACTCAGTCTCACATCACTCATCATATAATAAAATAATTATAAGGTTAACAATTACAACCTACAAATTCTGATTGTGCATGATACAATTTAGATAATTATGACTTTTAAAATAACAAGATTAAAAGTCATAATAAATGTGAGTCTGATATTGTATAAAATCATTAGTCATTCAATTCAAATAAAAACAATATTTAACTATTTTATAGATTAAAGTTTAGAACAACAAACCATCAAACTCAAATCAATTTTCTAAGTTTCCAACTCTCCCGACTAGATGTCCAGGGTGTAGCTGGAAGGCCATCTATTGTCTATCAAGCACCTGGGAGTTGACAGAGTGCCCCTCAGGGAGCGTAGATGTCATTAAATAAAGATTATTAGCTATTGAGTAGTTGTGAAGCAAGCAGTATATTGACTGATAGGCTGTGTCACCCCTCCACCAGACTCAACAAGTATGTGATGATACTGATGGTCATGATGATAATCACTAGTTTCACCACAAAAACAGCTGGACTGAAATTATTTGAGGAAATTTAAATTTAAATTCATTTTATTTAAGAAATGAATTTTACTCTATTTTGTTGATGACATAGATTTTATGATTTTAATAATTGGATTTTAATTGATTTTTTTGGATGAAATTAATTGTATTTTATTGTATGGAAAAATATTATTAGCTTTTGATTAGTTGTAAAGTAAGCAGTTTATTGACTGATAGGTTGTGCCACAGATACACTAGTCTAAACAAGTATGTGATTATGGTGATAATGATAATACCAAAACAGCTGGATTGTGAATAGTCTCACACCATGGCTTAAAATTTCCATTTATCTTAGACAACTTGAGCTGTCTGAACACTTAGGAAAATAAGGTCAATGTTTTGCATAAATTAAATCAGAAAAAAAATCATCAACTACATTTTAGTCTTATGCAAATATTTGAGTAAATTATTTTCATTTTGTTGTTTAAAAAGACTTTATGAATTGGTTTACAAATGAATCTTTATTACATTTAAATTTTAATTAAATGGAATTTGTGAAATCTATGAATGAAATGGATTAAATTCCAATTTGTGAAACAAATATTGTTTTGTAAATTTGAAGATCCGTTCTCAACCAGCAAAGCAGATAAACAACAAACCTTGTTAGCAAGCCCAAAGCAATTCAACATATAATTTTAGAATATATAACATTAAGATATTAACCCATAAAAATGGCTGTATACATTCTAAACATACATTCTTTCGGACCAATACCATTTAAGATCCAGAAAACCATAAAATTAGCTTGATAGATTTTAAACATGCATTTTTTTACCAAGGATATTTAAGATCCGATAAAAAAAATCATAAAAATTCTTAACATCAATTCTTCAGGACCAATACCATTGAATATCCGGAAACCATAAAAGAAGCTTGTTTATGAATTCCCAGCCCACTCTTGAAGCAAACCCCTGCCCCTATGATCACTTAATGACGGGCTATTCCCCAAGCCATTGTTATGGTTATCCAGCGTCCCTGCCAGATTCAAACACAGATATGGCCCCACAGGACTGCTATCTAACTGATATCATTTTAATCACGCAGATAAGCACTGAGTGACCTCTAACCCTGACTCGGACTCGTAGATTCCTCATGAACGGCAAGTCTCTCTGTATGAAACTGTTGATAATTACCTGCTAACCACACTAGGTGTAATAAACTGGCAGGGGGCATCGTTTCTAAATCACTGACACCAGTTTTGGTTTTTAAATGGAATGTTGGATTCCTTGTACAAACTACAAACCTCACTTTTCATTAAGCATGTCAGATGGCTTATGGGGTCCTATTTATCAATAAACAAACCTTCTTTTCTAATCTAGTCTTTTACCCCAAATGCTAACCCTAACTCCCAGGTCTCATTTCTCATTTTAATCCAAATACTTTCCCACAATCCTTCACTCCACATCCATTACACAGCTACCCATGGCAGAACATTTCTTGCAAAAGAATGTTTCCCTCTTCCCAATTTCACCTGTCTAAATTAGCCCTCTCTTATATATCATCATCGGCTACTATCCTGTATCGCCTGCCCTCTACATCAAAACTCAATCTTCACTTGGTGCAATCCTCTCTGAGAATTGTTTGTTACCTGTCTCCATTATCAAGACGAGAACAGTTCATCCATCCCAACAACCCTCTAATTCCATTTGTCCTCTAATCCAGTAGGACCTCTATGCCAACCCAACTCTCTACATACTTCGTTCTCACACCCCAAAGATCTACAAGCAATTTCCCTTCATCTTAACCCGCCCACCAGACTCTCTACTTCTACCCACACCACCTACACCACCTTCAAAACATCTCCCCCCCCCCCCTCCACTCCATCCATACCCCATCACAACCCTCTACTTCTACCCACACTACCTGATCACTTCCAAAACACCTCAACCCCACCCCGTTAACCATCCCCCACTTCGTTATCCATCCCCCATCCCGACCAACACCACCTGAACTGATCACCCCCTCCATCTATCCCCCACAACGAACCTCTTATTCTACCCACACCACCTGACCACTCCAAACCATCCCCCCCCCCCCCATCATGACCCCTACTTCTACCCACACCACCTGATCACCTCCAAAACACTTCCCATCACCCCTCACCCCCCATCACGACCCTCTACTTCTACCCACACTACCTGATAACCTCCAAAACAGCCCCCCCCCCCTCTTCCCCCCCCCCCCCCCATCCACCACCTTCTGAGAGAGTTTTTTCAGTAGCACCCTGATCCCATTAATCAGAGATACAGTATTATTTGTTGATTGTTGGGTATTGTGTGGAGGTCTTTGAAGACTTGGCCCAGGTAAAATAGATTAGGCCTGACCAGAACTGCCCCAGGTTATGTTTTGTTAGTTGTTTTGATTTGAAGTTAACAAAGAAATATAGATTAATGAGAAGGATTAGAAAAAGAAAGAAAATGTCTAAAAATAATAAAAAACATCTAACTCATAGATGTTCCCATAGACATAATTGAATATGAAATAGGATATGCTTTCAAGATTTGTTTTCAAAATTCAAAAATAAAACATTTTGCATATGATACTATCTTATTTCTTTGTTTAATTGTGATTTATGAGTACATTAAGATAAAAAAAATCAGTTTCCACAATTTTGTTCACATGGTGTCAAAATCTTGACATCTGTTTCTTTTGTGAAACCTTGATTTATTAATATAATCTCAAAGTTAAAAATAAAATGCTAAAAAAAAAATAATATTAAAATCCTGAGCATATTGAGAAAACCTGCCCTCATAAAGATATTATCAGAGCATCTTGTGAAACTTGATATGCTATTTCCTCCTTGCTGTTGACTTTATAATGATTTAATGTTGCCTCTCCAGGACCATAGGTCAGTTAGTTCAGGTTGACAGACAAATAAATCACACAATTTGATTGTAGCTTGAACAAAATTATCATGCTTTGACAACCTTTATATATATCTTATATTTTATATACCGGTATTATTTTATATTTATTTTGTATATTATCTTACATACTATTTTACCATATATGTTATTTTGTGTTTTATCATATATATTATTTTATATATTATTTTGTATATATTTTTATATATTATTTGATCATTTATTTTGTATATATATATTATTTTATATTTTATTTTATATATTATTTGATCTTTTATTTTGTATTTATATATATTTTGTATATTATTTTATATATCATCTTATATATATAAAGTTTTTTTTATTTTTCTCCACTAGATTATGTATTTCTCCAGCAATCCTTTAGTTTCTTATTAAAGATTTCTACATTTTTGTTCAGTATTTCTAGCCCTGCATTGTCTTTCACATTTTTCTTTAATTGTAAATCTTATATTTTTTCACTATATGTGTGAATGTGCAAATAAAAGTTCTAAACAAACAAACAAAATTCATTGGACATAATCCTCAATGGACAGAATTCCCTTTTTAGCTCAGCACTGCTGGAATCTAAGTTATTAACGTTCTTCATGTTATAAACTTTAACTTCCACGTATAATTATAATCAACTGGGTTCAGCTAGTATAAATATATATATATATTATTTTTATTTAAGCAAAATATATTTTTTCATAATAAATAGCATTAGCTAACAAAGGATCAGCTTTTTAAAATGAATGTGGGGAAAAATAAACATATGTAATTAATTTCCAATATTTGATCTCTTTGGTTGCTTATCTGATCTTTTTCTCTTTTTAATCAAAATAAAAATAACAAATGATAAATCATCCCTATGAATGAAGCCTCTACAAGCTGGTAATTACACAGAGCTAATGACAGCTCCCTCCCGGGATGGACTGAGTGACACTGATGGATGCTGATTAACATTCCTTCAGTCCAGTTGGTCTCTGTATGTCACACTGACCAATTGCACTGACCAGTCAACACTGACCAACAGTCACACAGTCAAACCTCTCCCCCCTCCCAACCAAACACTGACCCCCAGGGACACAGTCAAGCCTCTCCCCCCTCCAAACCAAACACTGACCCACAGTCACACAGTCAAGCCTCTCCCCCCTCCGAACCCAACACTGACCCACAGTCACACAGTCAAGCCTCTCCCCCCTCCGAACCCAACACTGACCCACAGTCACACAGTCAAGCCTCTCCCCCCTCCGAACCCAACACTGACCCACAGTCACACAGTCAAGCCTCTCCCCCCTCCGAACCCAACACTGACCCACAGTCACACAGTCAAGCCTCTCCCCCCTCCGAACCCAACACTGACCCCAGGGACACAGTCAAGCCTCTCCCCCCTCCGAACCCAACACTGACCCACAGTCACACAGTCAAGCCTCTCCCCCCTCCGAACCCAACACTGACCCACAGTCACACAGTCAAGCCTCTCCCCCCTCCGAACCCAACACTGACCCACAGTCACACAGTCAAGCCTCTCCCCCCTCCGAACCCAACACTGACCCACAGTCACACAGTCAAGCCTCTCCCCCCTCCCAACCCAACACTGACCCACAGTCACACAGTCAAGCCTCTCCCCCCTCCGAACCCAACACTGACCCACAGTCACACAGTCAAGCCTCTCCCCCCTCCGAACCCAACACTGATCCACAGTCACACAGTCAAGCCTCTCCCCCCTCCGAACCCAACACTGACCCACAGTCACACAGTCAAGCCTCTCCCCCCTCCGAACCCAACACTGACCCCAGGGACACAGTCAAGCCTCTCCCCCCTCCCAACCCAACACTGACCCCCAGGGACACAGTCAAGCCTCTCCCCCCTCCAAACCAAACACTGACCCACAGTCACACAGTCAAGCCTCTCCCCCCCTCCGAACCCAACACTGACCCACAGTCACACAGTCAAGCCTCTCCCCCCTCCGAACCCAACACTGACCCACAGTCACACAGTCAAGCCTCTCCCCCCTCCGAACCCAACACTGACCCACAGTCACACAGTCAAGCCTCTCCCCCCTCCGAACCCAACACTGACCCCAGGGACACAGTCAAGCCTCTCCCCCCTCCCAACCCAACACTGACCCCCAGGGACACAGTCAAGCCTCTCCCCCCTCCCAACCCAACACTGACCCCCAGGGACATAGTCAAGCCTCTCCCCCCTCCCAACCAAACACTGACCCACAGTCACATAGTCACGCCTCTCCCCCTCCCAACCCAACACTGACCCCCAGGGACACAGTCAAGCCTCTCCCCCCTCCCAACCCAACACTGACCCCCAGGGACATAGTCAAGCCTCTCCCCCCTCCCAACCAAACACTGACCCACAGTCACATAGTCACGCCTCTCCCCCTCCCAACCCAACACTGACCCCCAGGGACACAGTCAAGCCTCTCCCCCTCCCAACCCAACACTGACCCCCAGGGACACAGTCAAGCCTCTCCCCCCTCCCAACCAAACACTGACCCACAGTCACATAGTCACGCCTCTCCCCCTCCCAACCCAACACTGACCCCCAGGGACACAGTCAAGCCTCTCCCCCCTCCCAACCCAACACTGACCCCAGGGACACAGTCAAGCCTCTCCCCCCTCCCAACCCAACACTGACCCCCAGGGAGACAGTCAAGCCTCTCCCCCCTCCCAACCCAACACTGACCCCCAGGGACACAGTCAAGCCTCTCCCCCCTCCCAACCCAACACTGACCCCCAGGGACACAGTCAAGCCTCTCCCCCCTCCCAACCCAACACTGACCCCCAGGGACACAGTCAAGCCTCTCCCCCCTCCCAACCAAACACTGACCCACAGTCACATAGTCACGCCTCTCCCCCTCCCAACCCAACACTGACCCCCAGGGACACAGTCAAGCCTCTCCCCCCTCCCAACCAAACACTGACCCACAGTCACATAGTCACGCCTCTCCCCCTCCCAACCCAACACTGACCCCCAGGGACACAGTCAAGCCTCTCCCCCCTCCAAACCAAACACTGACCCACAGTCACATAGTCACGCCTCTCCCCCTCCCAACCCAACACTGACCCCCAGGGACACAGTCAAGCCTCTCCCCCCTCCCAACCCAACACTGACCCCCAGGGACACAGTCAAGCCTCTCCCCCCTCCCAACCCAACACTGACCCCCAGGGACACAGTCAAGCCTCTCCCCCCTCCGAACCCAACACTGACCCCCAGGGACATAGTCAAGCCTCTCCCCCCTCCCAACCCAACACTGACCCCAGGGACACAGTCAAGCCTCTCCCCCCTCCCAACCCAACACTGACCCCCAGGGAGACAGTCAAGCCTCTCCCCCCTCCCAACCCAACACTGACCCCCAGGGACACAGTCAAGCCTCTCCCCCCTCCCAACCCAACACTGACCCCCAGGGACACAGTCAAGCCTCTCCCCCCTCCCAACCCAACACTGACCCCCAGGGACACAGTCAAGCCTCTCCCCCCTCCCAACCAAACACTGACCCACAGTCACATAGTCACGCCTCTCCCCCTCCCAACCCAACACTGACCCCCAGGGACACAGTCAAGCCTCTCCCCCCTCCCAACCAAACACTGACCCACAGTCACATAGTCACGCCTCTCCCCCTCCCAACCCAACACTGACCCCCAGGGACACAGTCAAGCCTCTCCCCCCTCCAAACCAAACACTGACCCACAGTCACATAGTCACGCCTCTCCCCCTCCCAACCCAACACTGACCCCCAGGGACACAGTCAAGCCTCTCCCCCCTCCCAACCCAACACTGACCCCCAGGGACACAGTCAAGCCTCTCCCCCCTCCGAACCCAACACTGACCCCCAGGGACACAGTCAAGCCTCTCCCCCCTCCAAACCAAACACTGACCCACAGTCACACAGTCAAGCCTCTCCCCCCTCCAAACCAAACACTGACCCACAGTCACATAGTCACGCCTCTCCCCCTCCCAACCCAACACTGATCCCCAGGGACACAGTCAAGCCTCTCCCCCCTCCCAACCCAACACTGACCCCCAGGGACATGGTCAAGCCTCTCCCCCCTCCGAACCCAACACTGACCCCCAGGGACACAGTCAAGCCTCTCCCCCCTCCCAACCCAACACTGACCCCCAGGGACATAGTCAAGCCTCTCCCCCCTCCGAACCCAACACTGACCCCCAGGGACACAGTCAAGCCTCTCCCCCCTCCGAACCCAACACTGACCCCCAGGGACACAGTCAAGCCTCTCCCCCCTCCCAACCCAACACTGACCCCCAGGGACACAGTCAAGCCTCTCCCCCCTCCCAACCCAACACTGACCCCCAGGGACACAGTCACGCCTCTCCCCCCTCCCAACCCAACACTGACCCCCAGGGACACAGTCAAGCCTCTCCCCCCTCCCAACCCAACACTGACCCCCAGGGACACAGTCAAGCCTCTCCCCCCTCCCAACCCAACACTGACCCCCAGGGACACAGTCAAGCCTCTCCCCCCTCCCAACCAAACACTGACCCACAGTCACATAGTCACGCCTCTCCCCCCTCCGAACCCAACACTGACCCCCAGGGACACAGTCAAGCCTCTCCCCCCTCCCAACCCAACACTGACCCCCAGGGACACAGTCAAGCCTCTCCCCCCTCCCAACCCAACACTGACCCCCAGGGACACAGTCAAGCCTCTCCCCCCTCCCAACCCAACACTGACCCACAGTCACATAGTCACGCCTCTCCCCCCTCCGAACCCAACACTGACCCCCAGGGACACAGTCAAGCCTCTCCCCCCTCCCAACCCAACACTGACCCCCAGGGACACAGTCACGCCTCTCCCCCCTCCGAACCCAACACTGACCCCCAGGGACACAGTCAAGCCTCTCCCCCCTCCGAACCCAACACTGACCCCCAGGGACACAGTCAAGCCTCTCCCCCCTCCCAACCCAACACTGACCCCCAGGGACACAGTCAAGCCTCTCCCCCCTCCCAACCAAACACTGACCCCCAGGGACACAGTCAAGCCTCTCCCCCCTCCCAACCCAACACTGACCCCCAGGGACATAGTCAAGCCTCTCCCCCCTCCGAACCCAACACTGACCCCCAGGGACACAGTCAAGCCTCTCCCCCCTCCGAACCCAACACTGACCCCCAGGGACACAGTCAAGCCTCTCCCCCCTCCCAACCCAACACTGACCCCCAGGGACACAGTCAAGCCTCTCCCCCCTCCCAACCCAACACTGACCCCCAGGGACACAGTCAAGCCTCTCCCCCCTCCCAACCCAACACTGACCCCCAGGGACAACCCTGAACCTGGACTGAGTCAAATAACAATAGTTCCCTCTCAGTACATTCACAACCCCTTGCATCCCCTGTGACCCACAAATCCCTGACATCCTGATCTCTCACCCACAATTCTACACACTCCAGTATGTACCACTCCTGTCTGGCTACTCACTACTATAAAAAATGTTATAAAATGTTATAGTAGTGAGTGCTTGATCGTCGACTTTATATTTTTTCACTGTCTACGTAACATTTGGCATAGTTGACAGGCAGATCATGAATAAAATAACTGCTACAGCTTTTTTTAATTACATCATTGGCACAATAAAATTATCTGCACTTAGTATGTTTTATTTCGTAAGACTTAGGTTACCGGTGATGCTAGCTCCATACTTAAATCACAAATCAATGTCATTTGCTGGAATGGGGCAATTTCCTCTACTTCTATAATTCGTTGAGTAATCTGAGTAATTATCATAATGCTGATAAAAATGTCAAATGTCATTCGTCCAAAGAGTCAAGTAATGGTTGAGTCTCCCCGAAAGTGTCAATTACCTCTGGCTTATCCCAAATATTCACAGCGGATTACTAAGCCTCCCGTACCAGGATTTAACAATGTCCTTTTCTGTTTGTTTATCCCCGGTTATATCCTCTTCATTACGAGTTCATTAATGTCACATCGACCAGACTAAGTCCAGGGACCAGTAGAAATGACCCCTGACTTGGACCTTGGTCAGATTACCCCTACAAGCACCTGCCCACACCAACTGACCGGTGTCCTATCTAGACTGTACTGCTCTCTCCTGACTTGGACCTTGGTCAGATAACCCATATTATCAACCTACCAGCCATATAACGTGATACTTCAAACGACCTTTCTAAACGGTATCACCCAGTACGAGGGACTTACAACATTGTAAGTCCCTCCAGGAGGGTTTAGACAGACAGTTGTAAACACTGTTAGAAGGAATTATAATGATTGTAAACCCTAATATATTTGCTAAGATGACGGCTTGAAAGTAAATATCTGAAGAAACTAACTTAGACTAATTTTGAAAAATTTATTAAATTTACGACAGAATATAAACACCACTGAGAGAGGGAGGTACCCCTACACCCCTGCCGAGTAGAGACTGTGCTGCCACGGTAACCTCCAGCCGAGTAGAGACTGTGCTGCCACGGTAACCTCCAGCCGAGTAGAGACTGTGCTGCCACGGTAACCTCCAGCTGGTGGAAGATGAGGAACACTTCCTCCTCACTTGTCCTGTTCTGTCTTGTATATTCTCTGTTCCACTTTCATACCTTGACCTATGACCTATAACTATTTGTGAGATTGCAATCTTAACAAACCAAACTCTGTCCTCACCAGAATCCCTCTCTATCTTTATCCAAAGCTGCAGAAAATCTTACATAGAAAGGGAAAAACAGTAGAAAAATGGGTGGTTCCATCCCGTCAACACAAACAATACGGTCACGGTTCCTCACAATACCGTCACGGTTTCTCATAAATACCTCACCCTTTTTAAGTTATCACTCATGGATAAATACCCCTTACTTTAATGTCTTAATTCTCTGCCTAACATTTCCTCAATCCTGTAATTCCTTAAGTGTATTATGTCTTGCCCTCCCTCTATAAAACACATGGAGATTATCTCTGACGACCTCTAATCCGTGCTATCATACCCCCTATTGTCACTCTATCGACCCGTTGATCTCCGTCCAGGCACTTTTTGTTTTCCTCCACCCCATAGAAAAGAATTTAAAAGCAAGAAACTTGACTTAAAGTTTTGGCTCATTCTTGTATGCTACACTGTAAAGAGGCCCTATTGCTATTTACCACTTAAAATTAACTGACTCCCAAAGGATCTTAATCGCAGGATAGGACAGTCACAGTCCTTGGAAAGCCGTTTTTAAGAAAATAAGGTTTAAATGTTGTGGGCATGGTTGAGGGATGATTTGTCTGTCACCCAGACCCCTTAATTTTTAAAGAGCCAAGGCAAGTGTACAACAAGACTACAGAGCTCAGTTTAAGGAAAATTAACTCAGAGACTCCTGTTTCTATTATATATTAATTTGTTTTCAAATTTTGAAATTTTACAAAATATTCATTTCAGAGTCTAAATGTTAGACTAAGGGATGATATGAATGTGGTTTTGCCAGGGATGAGAGTAGGGGGGATGGTTATAACAACTCATCCACTCCAACTGTTATCTTTCCGTAATTAATTGTGGCTTTCATGGCGATGAGGATTTTGCATGAAATGTGTATCTCATGGCATTTTTCAAATATGGCTGTTCTTGGCAGAAACCACTGTAATTATTTTTTCGAATAAAAAAAAGTTAAAATAAATTCCTACCTCCCTTGTGACGTTAGATAAGACTGTAGGTGAGAAACATGTAACTTTTTGTATGCAGCCTAAAGATAGTGTAGTATATGTGAGCTCTATATCTCCCACTAGATACCATTCAGGTTATACATTAGTCCAGCTTCAGGACTGTAAATAAAAAGGCGCCTTTAATACAGTCTAGGTTCTCCTTCAGCAAGTCTAGGCTACAGCAATAATGAGACCTAGAAATAAAATGTTGAAAAGCATGTAATTATTTATTTCAAAAATTATATATTTCATAGAATAAATTTTAGTCTAGTTATACGTGCATCATAACTGATACCTATTGTTGGAAGAGATGAAACGTCCCCATATTTTGAAAACAGTATAAAATGAAATATTGATGTCAGAGAATTTAGATTTTGAATGTATTTGGTAGACACATGTTTTGTATAGAAGTATTCACTGACCCCTAGTACCCCACTTACCCTCACCCCTCCCTCCACCCCTCCCCACATTCCTGCCACCTAGTTCAAGCTGACCCCTAGTACCCCACTTACCCTCACCCCTCCCTCCACCCCTCCCCACATTCCTGCCACCTAGTTCAAGCTGACCCCTAGTACCCCACTTACCCTCACCCCTCCCTCCACCCCTCCCCACATTCCTGCCACCTAGTTCCAGCTGACCCCTAGTACCCCACTTACCCTCACCCCTCCCTCCACCCAACCCCATATTCCTGCCACCTAGTTCAAACTGACCCCTAGTACCCCACTCACCCTCCACCCCTCCCTCCACCCCTCCCCACATTCCTGCCACCTAGTTCAAACTGACCCCTAGTACCCAACTCACCCTCCACCCCTCCCTCCACCCCTCCCCACATTCCTGCCACCTAGTTCAAACTTACCCCTAGTACCCCACTTACCCTCACCCCTCCCTCCACCCCTCCCCACATTCCTGCCACCTAGTTCAAACTGACCCCTAGTACCCCACTTACCCTCACCCCTCCCTCCACCCAACCCCACATTCCTGCCACCTAGTTCAAACTGACCCCTAGTACCCCACTCACCCTCCACCCCTCCCTCCACCCAACCCCACATTCCTGCCACCTAGTTCAAACTGACCCCTAGTACCCCACTTACCCTCCACCCCTCCCTCCACCCCTCCCCACATTCCTGCCACCTAGTTCAAGCTGACCCCTAGTACCCCACTTACCCTCACCCCTCCCTCCACCCAACCCCACATTCCTGCCACCTAGTTCAAACTGACCCCTAGTACCCCACTCACCCTCCACCCCTCCCTCCACCCCTCCCCACATTCCTGCCACCTAGTTCCAGCTGACCCCTAGTACCCCACTCACCCTCCACCCCTCCCTCCACCCCTCCCCACATTCCTGCCACCTAGTTCCAGCTGACCCCTAGTACCCCACTTACCCTCACCCCTCCCTCCACCCCTCCCCACATTCCTGCCACCTAGTTCAAGCTGACCCCTAGTACCCCACTTACCCTCACCCCTCCCTCCACCCCTCCCCACATTCCTGCCACCTAGTTCCAGCTGACCCCTAGTACCCCACTCACCCTCCACCCCTCCCTCCACCCCTCCCCACATTCCTGCCACCTAGTTCCAGCTGACCCCTAGTACCCCACTTACCCTCACCCCTCCCTCCACCCCTCCCCACATTCCTGCCACCTAGTTCAAGCTGACCCCTAGTACCCCACTTACCCTCACCCCTCCCTCCACCCCTCCCCACATTCCTGCCACCTAGTTCAAGCTGACCCCTAGTACCCCACTTACCCTCACCCCTCCCTCCACCCCTCCCCACATTCCTGCCACCTAGTTCCAGCTGACCCCTAGTACCCCACTTACCCTCACCCCTCCCTCCACCCAACCCCATATTCCTGCCACCTAGTTCAAACTGACCCCTAGTACCCCACTCACCCTCCACCCCTCCCTCCACCCCTCCCCACATTCCTGCCACCTAGTTCAAACTGACCCCTAGTACCCAACTCACCCTCCACCCCTCCCTCCACCCCTCCCCACATTCCTGCCACCTAGTTCAAACTTACCCCTAGTACCCCACTTACCCTCACCCCTCCCTCCACCCCTCCCCACATTCCTGCCACCTAGTTCAAACTGACCCCTAGTACCCCACTTACCCTCACCCCTCCCTCCACCCAACCCCACATTCCTGCCACCTAGTTCAAACTGACCCCTAGTACCCCACTCACCCTCCACCCCTCCCTCCACCCAACCCCACATTCCTGCCACCTAGTTCAAACTGACCCCTAGTACCCCACTTACCCTCCACCCCTCCCTCCACCCCTCCCCACATTCCTGCCACCTAGTTCAAGCTGACCCCTAGTACCCCACTTACCCTCACCCCTCCCTCCACCCAACCCCACATTCCTGCCACCTAGTTCAAACTGACCCCTAGTACCCCACTCACCCTCCATCCCTCCCTCCACCCCTCCCCACATTCCTGCCACCTAGTTCCAGCTGACCCCTAGTACCCCACTCACCCTCCACCCCTCCCTCCACCCCTCCCCACATTCCTGCCACCTAGTTCCAGCTGACCCCTAGTACCCCACTTACCCTCACCCCTCCCTCCACCCCTCCCCACATTCCTGCCACCTAGTTCAAGCTGACCCCTAGTACCCCACTTACCCTCACCCCTCCCTCCACCCCTCCCCACATTCCTGCCACCTAGTTCCAGCTGACCCCTAGTACCCCACTCACCCTCCACCCCTCCCTCCACCCCTCCCCACATTCCTGCCACCTAGTTCCAGCTGACCCCTAGTACCCCACTTACCCTCACCCCTCCCTCCACCCCTCCCCACATTCCTGCCACCTAGTTCAAGCTGACCCCTAGTACCCCACTTACCCTCACCCCTCCCTCCACCCCTCCCCACATTCCTGCCACCTAGTTCCAGCTGACCCCTAGTACCCCACTCACCCTCCACCCCTCCCTCCACCCCTCCCCACATTCCTGCCACCTAGTTCAAGCTGACCCCTAGTACCCCACTTACCCTCACCCCTCCCTCCACCCCTCCCCACATTCCTGCCACCTAGTTCCAGCTGACCCCTAGTACCCCACTCACCCTCCACCCCTCCCTCCACCCCTCCCCACATTCCTGCCACCTAGTTCAAGCTGACCCCTAGTACCCCACTTACCCTCACCCCTCCCTCCACCCCTCCCCACATTCCTGCCACCTAGTTCCAGCTGACCCCTAGTACCCCACTTACCCTCACCCCTCCCTCCACCCCTCCCCACATTCCTGCCAACTAGTTCCAGCTGACCCCTAGTACCCCACTTACCCTCACCCCTCCCTCCACCCCTCCCCACATTCCTGCCACCTAGTTCCAGCTGACTCCTAGTACCCCACTTACCCTCACCCCTCCCTCCACCCCTCCCCACATTCCTGCCACCTAGTTCCAGCTGACCCCTAGTACCCCACTTACCCTCACCCCTCCCTCCACCCCTCCCCACATTCCTGCCACCTAGTTCAAGCTGACCCCTAGTACCCCACTTACCCTCACCCCTCCCTCCACCCCTCCCCACATTCCTGCCACCTAGTTCAAGCTGACCCCTAGTACCCCACTTACCCTCACCCCTCCCTCCACCCCTCCCCACATTCCTGCCACCTAGTTCAAGCTGACCCCTAGTACCCCACTTACCCTCACCCCTCCCTCCACCCCTCCCCACATTCCTGCCACCTAGTTCCAGCTGACCCCTAGTACCCCACTCACCCTCCACCCCTCCCTCCACCCCTCCCCACATTCCTGCCACCTAGTTCCAGCTGACCCCTAGTACCCCACTTACCCTCACCCCTCCCTCCACCCCTCCCCACATTCCTGCCACCTAGTTCAAGCTGACCCCTAGTACCCCACTTACCCTCACCCCTCCCTCCACCCCTCCCCACATTCCTGCCACCTAGTTCCAGCTGACCCCTAGTACCCCACTCACCCTCCAGCCCTCCCTCCACCCCTCCCCACATTCCTGCCACCTAGTTCAAGCTGACCCCTAGTACCCCACTTACCCTCACCCCTCCCTCCACCCCTCCCCACATTCCTGCCACCTAGTTCCAGCTGACCCCTAGTACCCCACTCACCCTCCACCCCTCCCTCCACCCCTCCCCACATTCCTGCCACCTAGTTCAAGCTGACCCCTAGTACCCCACTTACCCTCACCCCTCCCTCCACCCCTCCCCACATTCCTGCCACCTAGTTCCAGCTGACCCCTAGTACCCCACTTACCCTCACCCCTCCCTCCACCCCTCCCCACATTCCTGCCACCTAGTTCCAGCTGACCCCTAGTACCCCACTTACCCTCACCCCTCCCTCCACCCCTCCCCACATTCCTGCCACCTAGTTCCAGCTGACCCCTAGTACCCCACTTACCCTCACCCCTCCCTCCACCCCTCCCCACATTCCTGCCACCTAGTTCCAGCTGACCCCTAGTACCCCACTTACCCTCACCCCTCCCTCCACCCCTCCCCACATTCCTGCCACCTAGTTCAAGCTGACCCCTAGTACCCCACTTACCCTCACCCCTCCCTCCACCCCTCCCCACATTCCTGCCACCTAGTTCAAGCTGACCCCTAGTACCCCACTTACCCTCACCCCTCCCTCCACCCCTCCCCACATTCCTGCCACCTAGTTCCAGCTGACCCCTAGTACCCCACTTACCCTCACCCCTCCCTCCACCCCTCCCCACATTCCTGCCACCTAGTTCAAGCTGACCCCTAGTACCCCACTTACCCTCACCCCTCCCTCCACCCCTCCCCACATTCCTGCCACCTAGTTCCAGCTGACCCCTAGTACCCCACTCACCCTCCACCCCTCCCTCCACCCCTCCCCACATTCCTGCCACCTAGTTCAAGCTGACCCCTAGTACCCCACTTACCCTCACCCCTCCCTCCACCCCTCCCCACATTCCTGCCACCTAGTTCCAGCTGACCCCTAGTACCCCACTCACCCTCCACCCCTCCCTCCACCCCTCCCCACATTCCTGCCACCTAGTTCAAGCTGACCCCTAGTACCCCACTTACCCTCACCCCTCCCTCCACCCCTCCCCACATTCCTGCCACCTAGTTCCAGCTGACCCCTAGTACCCCACTTACCCTCACCCCTCCCTCCACCCCTCCCCACATTCCTGCCACCTAGTTCCAGCTGACCCCTAGTACCCCACTTACCCTCACCCCTCCCTCCACCCCTCCCCACATTCCTGCCACCTAGTTCAAGCTGACCCCTAGTACCCCACTTACCCTCACCCCTCCCTCCACCCCTCCCCACATTCCTGCCACCTAGTTCAAACTGACCCCTAGTACCCCACTTACCCTCACCCCTCCCTCCACCCCTCCCCACATTCCTGCCACCTAGTTCCAGCTGACCCCTAGTACCCCACTCACCCTCCACCCCTCCCTCCACCCCTCCCCACATTCCTGCCACCTAGTTCAAGCTGACCCCTAGTACCCCACTTACCCTCACCCCTCCCTCCACCCCTCCCCACATTCCTGCCACCTAGTTCCAGCTGACCCCTAGTACCCCACTTACCCTCACCCCTCCCTCCACCCCTCCCCACATTCCTACAACCTAGTTCCAGCTGACCCCTAGTACCCCACTTACCCTCACCCCTCCCTCCACCCCTCCCCACATTCCTGCCACCTAGTTCCAGCTGACCCCTAGTACCCCACTTACCCTCACCCCTCCCTCCACCCCTACCCACATTCCTGCCACCTAGTTCCAGCTGACCCCTAGTACCCCACTTACCCTCACCCCTCCCTCCACCCCTCCCCACATTCCTGCCACCTAGTTCAAGCTGACCCCTAGTACCCCACTTACCCTCACCCCTCCCTCCACCCCTACCCACATTCCTGCCACCTAGTTCCAGCTGACCCCTAGTACCCCACTTACCCTCACCCCTCCCTCCACCCCTCCCCACATTCCTGCCACCTAGTTCAAGCTGACCCCTAGTACCCCACTTACCCTCACCCCTCCCTCCACCCCTCCCCACATTCCTGCCACCTAGTTCAAGCTGACCCCTAGTACCCCACTTACCCTCACCCCTCCCTCCACCCCTCCCCACATTCCTGCCACCTAGTTCCAGCTGACCCCTAGTACCCCACTTACCCTCACCCCTCCCTCCACCCCTCCCCACATTCCTGCCACCTAGTTCCAGCTGACCCCTAGTACCCCACTTACCCTCACCCCTCCCTTCACCCCTCCCCACATTCCTGCCACCTAGTTCAAGCTGACCCCTAGTACCCCACTTACCCTCACCCCTCCCTCCACCCAACCCCACATTCCTGCCACCTAGTTCAAGCTGACCCCTAGTACCCCACTTACCCTCACCCCTCCCTCCACCCAACCCCACATTCCTGCCACCTAGTTCAAGCTGACCCCTAGTACCCCACTTACCCTCACCCCTCCCTTCACCCCTCCCCACATTCCTGCCACCTAGTTCAAGCTGACCCCTAGTACCCCACTCACCCTCCACCCCTCCCTCCACCCAACCCCACATTCCTGCCACCTAGTTCAAGCTGACCCCTAGTACCCCACTTACCCTCACCCCTCCCTCCACCCCTCCCCATATTCCTGCCACCTAGTTCAAGCTGACCCCTAGTACCCCACTTACCCTCACCCCTCCCTCCACCCCTCCCCATATTCCTGCCACCTAGTTCAAACTGACCCCTAGTACCCCACTTACCCTCACCCCTCCCTCCACCCAACCCCACATTCCTGCCACCTAGTTCAAACTGACCCCTAGTACCCCACTCACCCTCCACCCCTCCCTCCACCCCTCCCCACATTCCTGCCACCTAGTTCAAACTGACCCCTAGTACCCCACTTACCCTCACCCCTCCCTCCACCCAACCCCACATTCCTGCCACCTAGTTAAAGCTGACCCCTAGTACCCCACTTACCCTCACCCCTCCCTCCACCCCTCCCCACTTTCCTGCCACCTAGTTCAAACTGACCCCTAGTACCCCACTTACCCTCACCCCTCCCTCCACCCAACCCCATATTCCTGCCACCTAGTTCAAGCTGACCCCTAGTACCCCACTTACCCTCACCCCTCCCTCCACCCCTCCCCATATTCCTGCCACCTAGTTCAAACTGACCCCTAGTACCCCACTTACCCTCACCCCTCCCTCCACCCAACCCCACATTCCTGCCACCTAGTTCAAGCTGACCCCTAGTACCCCACTTACCCTCACCCCTCCCTCCACCCAACCCCATATTCCTGCCACCTAGTTCAAGCTGACCCCTAGTACCCCACTTACCCTCACCCCTCCCTCCACCCCTCCCCACTTTCCTGCCACCTAGTTCAAACTGACCCCTAGTACCCCACTTACCCTCACCCCTCCCTCCACCCAACCCCACATTCCTGCCACCTAGTTCAAGCTGACCCCTAGTACCCCACTTACCCTCACCCCTCCCTCCACCCCTCCCCATATTCCTGCCACCTAGTTCAAGCTGACCCCTAGTACCCCACTTACCCTCACCCCTCCCTCCACCCAACCCCATATTCCTGCCACCTAGTTCAAGCTGACCCCTAGTACCCCACTTACCCTCACCCCTCCCTCCACCCCTCCCCATATTCCTGCCACCTAGTTCAAACTGACCCCTAGTACCCCACTTACCCTCACCCCTCCCTCCACCCAACCCCACATTCCTGCCACCTAGTTCAAGCTGACCCCTATTACCCCACTTACCCTCACCCCTCCCTCCACCCAACCCCACATTCCTGCCACCTAGTTCAAGCTGACCCCTAGTACCCCACTTACCCTCACCCCTCCCTCCACCCAACCCCACATTCCTGCCACCTAGTTCAAACTGACCCCTAGTACCCCACTCACCCTCCACCCCTCCCTCCACCCCTCCCCACATTCCTGCCACCTAGTTCAAACTGACCCCTAGTACCCCACTTACCCTCACCCCTCCCTCCACCCAACCCCACATTCCTGCCACCTAGTTCAAGCTGACCCCTAGTACCCCACTTACCCTCACCCCTCCCTCCACCCCTCCCCATATTCCTGCCACCTAGTTCAAACTGACCCCTAGTACCCCACTAACCCTCACCCCTCCCTCCACCCAACCCCACATTCCTGCCACCTAGTTCAAGCTGACCCCTAGTACCCCCACTTACCCTCACCCCTCCCTCCACCCCTCCCCACATTCCTGCCACCTAGTTCAAGCTGACCCCTAGTACCCCACTCACCCTCCACCCCTCCCTCCACCCCTCCCCACATTCCTGCCACCTAGTTCAAGCTGACCCCTAGTACCCCACTTACCCTCACCCCTCCCTCCACCCCTCCCCACATTCCTGCCACCTAGTTCAAGCTGACCCCTAGTACCCCACTCACCCTCCACCCCTCCCTCCACCCAACCCCACATTCCTGCCACCTAGTTCAAGCTGACCCCTAGTACCCCACTTACCCTCACCCCTCCCTCCACCCAACCCCATATTCCTGCCACCTAGTTCAAGCTGACCCCTAGTACCCAACTTACCCTCACCCCTCCCTCCACCAAACCCCACATTCCTGCCACCTAGTTCAAGCTGACCCCTAGTACCCCACTTACCCTCACCCCTCCCTCCACCCCTCCCCATATTCCTGCCACCTAGTTCAAGCTGACCCCTAGTACCCCACTTACCCTCACCCCTCCCTCCACCCCTCCCCATATTCCTGCCACCTAGTTCAAGCTGACCCCTAGTACCCCCACTTACCCTCACCCCTCCCTCCACCCCTCCCCATATTCCTGCCACCTAGTTCAAACTGACCCCTAGTACCCCACTTACCCTCACCCCTCCCTCCACCCAACCCCACATTCCTGCCACCTAGTTCAAACTGACCCCTAGTACCCCACTCACCCTCCACCCCTCCCTCCACCCCTCCCCACATTCCTGCCACCTAGTTCAAACTGACCCCTAGTACCCCACTTACCCTCACCCCTCCCTCCACCCAACCCCACATTCCTGCCACCTAGTTAAAGCTGACCCCTAGTACCCCACTTACCCTCACCCCTCCCTCCACCCCTCCCCACTTTCCTGCCACCTAGTTCAAACTGACCCCTAGTACCCCACTTACCCTCACCCCTCCCTCCACCCAACCCCATATTCCTGCCACCTAGTTCAAGCTGACCCCTAGTACCCCCACTTACCCTCACCCCTCCCTCCACCCCTCCCCACATTCCTGCCACCTAGTTCAAACTGACCCCTAGTACCCCACTTACCCTCACCCCTCCCTCCACCCAACCCCACATTCCTGCCACCTAGTTCAAGCTGACCCCTAGTACCCCACTTACCCTCACCCCTCCCTCCACCCAACCCCATATTCCTGCCACCTAGTTCAAGCTGACCCCTAGTACCCCACTTACCCTCACCCCTCCCTCCACCCCTCCCCACTTTCCTGCCACCTAGTTCAAACTGACCCCTAGTACCCCACTTACCCTCACCCCTCCCTCCACCCAACCCCACATTCCTGCCACCTAGTTCAAGCTGACCCCTAGTACCCCACTTACCCTCACCCCTCCCTCCACCCCTCCCCATATTCCTGCCACCTAGTTCAAGCTGACCCCTAGTACCCCACTTACCCTCACCCCTCCCTCCACCCAACCCCATATTCCTGCCACCTAGTTCAAGCTGACCCCTAGTACCCCACTTACCCTCACCCCTCCCTCCACCCCTCCCCATATTCCTGCCACCTAGTTCAAACTGACCCCTAGTACCCCACTTACCCTCACCCCTCCCTCCACCCAACCCCACATTCCTGCCACCTAGTTCAAGCTGACCCCTATTACCCCACTTACCCTCACCCCTCCCTCCACCCAACCCCACATTCCTGCCACCTAGTTCAAGCTGACCCCTAGTACCCCACTTACCCTCACCCCTCCCTCCACCCCACCCCACATTCCTGCCACCTAGTTCAAACTGACCCCTAGTACCCCACTCACCCTCCACCCCTCCCTCCACCCCTCCCCACATTCCTGCCACCTAGTTCAAACTGACCCCTAGTACCCCACTTACCCTCACCCCTCCCTCCACCCAACCCCACATTCCTGCCACCTAGTTCAAGCTGACCCCTAGTACCCCACTTACCCTCACCCCTCCCTCCACCCCTCCCCATATTCCTGCCACCTAGTTCAAACTGACCCCTAGTACCCCACTTACCCTCACCCCTCCCTCCACCCAACCCCACATTCCTGCCACCTAGTTCAAGCTGACCCCTAGTACCCCACTTACCCTCACCCCTCCCTCCACCCCTCCCCACATTCCTGCCACCTAGTTCAAGCTGACCCCTAGTACCCCACTCACCCTCCACCCCTCCCTCCACCCCTCCCCACATTCCTGCCACCTAGTTCAAGCTGACCCCTAGTACCCCACTTACCCTCACCCCTCCCTCCACCCCTCCCCACATTCCTGCCACCTAGTTCAAGCTGACCCCTAGTACCCCACTCACCCTCCACCCCACCCACCACCCAACCCCACATTCCTGCCACCTAGTTCAAGCTGACCCCTAGTACCCCACTTACCCTCACCCCTCCCTCCACCCAACCCCATATTCCTGCCACCTAGTTCAAGCTGACCCCTAGTACCCCACTTACCCTCACCCCTCCCTCCACCCAACCCCACATTCCTGCCACCTAGTTCAAGCTGACCCCTAGTACCCCACTTACCCTCACCCCTCCCTCCACCCCTCCCCATATTCCTGCCACCTAGTTCAAACTGACCCCTAGTACCCCACTTACCCTCACCCCTCCCTCCACCCAACCCCACATTCCTGCCACCTAGTTCAAGCTGACCCCTAGTACCCCACTTACCCTCACCCCTCCCTCCACCCCTCCCCACATTCCTGCCACCTAGTTCAAGCTGACCCCTAGTACCCCACTCACCCTCCACCCCTCCCTCCACCCCTCCCCACATTCCTGCCACCTAGTTCAAGCTGACCCCTAGTACCCCACTTACCCTCACCCCTCCCTCCACCCCTCCCCACATTCCTGCCACCTAGTTCAAGCTGACCCCTAGTACCCCACTCACCCTCCACCCCTCCCTCCACCCAACCCCACATTCCTGCCACCTAGTTCAAGCTGACCCCTAGTACCCCACTTACCCTCACCCCTCCCTCCACCCAACCCCATATTCCTGCCACCTAGTTCAAGCTGACCCCTAGTACCCCACTTACCCTCACCCCTCCCTCCACCCCTCCCCATATTCCTGCCACCTAGTTCAAACTGACCCCTAGTACCCCACTTACCCTCACCCCTCCCTCCACCCAACCCCACATTCCTGCCACCTAGTTCAAGCTGACCCCTAGTACCCCACTTACCCTCACCCCTCCCTCCACCCAACCCCACATTCCTGCCACCTAGTTCAAGCTGACCCCTAGTACCCCACTTACCCTCACCCCTCCCTCCACCCAACCCCATATTCCTGCCACCTAGTTCAAACTGACCCCTAGTACCCCACTTACCCTCACCCCTCCCTCCACCCCTCCCCACATTCCTGCCACCTAGTTCAAACTGACCCCTAGTACCCCACTTACCCTCACCCCTCCCTCCACCCCTCCCCACATTCCTGCCACCTAGTTCAAGCTGACCCCTAGTACCCCACTTACCCTCACCCCTCCCTCCACCCACCCCCACATTCCTGCCACCTAGTTCCAGCTGACCCCTTGTACCCCACTCACCCTCCACCCCTCCCTCCACCCCTCCCCACTTTCCTGCCACCTAGTTCAAGCTGACCCCTAGTACCCCACTTACCCTCACCCCTCCCTCCAACCCAACCCACTTTCCCAACACTGAGTTTAACATTGACTTTTCAGAATGTACCCTAGATCCCCCACCATACAGATTCATAATGAAAACCCCAATCCTCACCCCAGGTTATCATATTCCGATAACCCAGTTTCTGCTGACCCCTCAGCTGCTTGTCCCCTGACACCCCCCTGACAACAAATTCATAATGACAACACCCCCCCCTGCAGCACCCCTATCCCAGGTGACCCTAGTGTTGTACCGTGTCACTGTAACTGATAGCGCTCTTTGTCTAGCTATAATGGTAATATTTTGACAACTCTGCCCTCTGACAACTATATTAAAGACATCATACTGGAACAATGGCTGACACTATGGGTTAAATGAAGTGTTCGGGTGTTGTGAAATTTTATAATGGCGCTAGACGGCACAATTTCTATCGAGGTCGGAAGGTGTCATACAGAGGTCTACCCGTTAATGTGTTAGACAAACTGATTGCTTCTAGCGAACAATATCAACAATTTCCAGACAGATTGAAGTAGGAGAGAACTTGTAACGCTTCTAAAATTTCATTTAATGTTTTTGTATACTACACTGACACAGGACGAGCCTGTCTACTTGGATTTCTATCTTGGTAAAAACGATTGCATTTGAAGACTGCAAACTTTCAGTAATTACTGCTTCAGTCAGAGACCATAAAATAATCTTATTTTATGATCTCTGCTTCAGTGAAGCTACCATATTAGATAAAAACATTCAGGAAAGTACAACAATTGTTGTAATTAATTGTTAGCCTACTCATATACAGCAGTACTTATAGAATATCATACCCATGTATCACATTGACTGGTTTAAACAATATTTATTCTTGTACTCGGGTACAGGGGAATCAACAAACAGGGTTTCCCCTATATAAATGTCTCTCCCAAAAAGAACAATAATACAGGATAATTACATCATAAATACTATCAATATATACATTGGTGTAGAAAAACATAACATCATTTTAAAAAAATATTCATGAGAAACATTTACTACGTTAAGAGAAATAAACTTATGGACATTGACTGAAGTAGAAGGTACATATAAGAGATAATATTTGATGTCAACTGTCAATGTTATATTCATAATCTTAACAAGCCAATGCAAAGCTTTGTTCAATTTATAAGGAGAAGAAGAATAGCACCATTCTGTCCCCACAGCGTTTACTCATGTCATTTCTTCCCAGGTAACTTTTGTTACAAGTAGAGTGAAGTTTGGCTAGAAACAGAGATTCCTGATTTCCAATCACAGATAGTAGTGCAATCATAGACACTGTTAAAGATGACCGTAGGAGGATCCAGATATTGTCAATGTGGGGGAGACAAGTTGAGAATTAGGGGAGAGGGGGAATGTCACTCTGAATTTGGATGGGGAGGTGATATGATTTGTTAAAATGTTTAGCCGAGTAAACTATCTTTAAAGTTTATCTTTATACTCACACTCAAAATGTTAGATTTAATGATGTTTTTTTAGGTACAATTTATTTGCAACTGCAAGTATGTTAGTCCTTTTCATGGTTATAGTGCTAACGACATAACAAATAGTACATCCCAATTGATCACCATTAACTTTAACATTTTACTACACATGTATTTTATTTAACACTTTGGTCGCTGACATATACTAACGTGGATAATTGTTGAAGGCGTAGATACAGGAGAAATAATTGCCTCTAAATGATAAACGAACAAATCTAAAGGCGTGAGACAGACCGATCCATGTACAGTGGGTACAAGCGTTAACAGGTTTGTGAGTTTCATGTCCTGATCATGTGCTAATGTGCTATGTCTAATGTGCTATGTCTAATGTGCTAGACATTCTAATTTCTTGTAGAAAATGTGTTTGCTACCATTAAATAGTCTGTCATCCAGACCCTAAAGTTATAAGAGCCTAAGCATGTCTACATCAAGACAACAAGACAACAGAGCCCAGTTTACTGGTAGTCATATTTGGAAAATTGTTCGATTTTTTTTTTTTTCAGACTACCATTAAAGTTTAGTCTCTGAAATTATCTTTGAAGAAAAGAATTAAAATTTAAAAAATGAATTAAAATTAAAAGAAGCCCTTGAGTTACCTTAATTTTTTGAACAAAATCTGAACTCTCATCTATTCCTGTTATAAAACTGTCAAGGCTTTTGATTCAGATGCCTTATTGTTAACATAAGAACACAACATTTTCTGGATAACAACTCTTCATTGTGTATAGATACACAACGTTTTGGAGTGTATGCTCGCTGCTTCAATCATTCCACCTGATGAAGGAGTAAGCATATACCCCGAAAGGTTGGGTATCTACACAATAAAAAAAGTTGTTATCCAGAAAATCAAGTTGTCTTATCTATTCCACTTCTAAATGCCCTCAAAAACTTGATCAAAGTGACAATATTCAACTTAATTGTTATTTGTGAAAGCAGCGTTTGTCTTTTTGAAGATGTCAATAAACTTTTACACAATTGTGAACAGCACTAGAATAAATTAAACTTCAATTCCTATCTCAACACAAAATTGATAATGGGTTTAAACTTTCATCCCGAACCTTGACACCCAAAGACAATTTAACAATCTAGTGAATAAACACAATTCCATTACTATCGCTTGTCTAACTTCATAACATGGACAAAGGTCTTTTATTTGTGGAGTCATTAACCGTAACAAAGTAAACTAAATGTAATGGTTTCTCTTGTTAACAAAGATTAGCTCTGTTGTACAGACTTCTCTCTGAAAGGGTTAATCTTAAATGCCAACTTTCTCTATTGGACTTTTAACCCTAATTCTTCTAAACCTATTTCATCAAATTTCTAATCCTTTTTCCCCGAACAGTGCGGTGAGGTAATGTGTAAACAACAAGCTGCACATGTTACCTAAGTCTGTCTGTGCTATTGTACACGTGATGTAATCCCGTCACAGTTACCCAGATACCCACCAGGGGGTGTTGGTTAGGTCAGAGGTTACAGTAAAACGGTTTTAATCAAAATCTTTCAATTTAATTGACCTTTGTGTTACAGTTTTATAAATTTAATTCTGGAGCTGGGGTCGAAGGGTTTTTAATAATTATCAAAAGAATGAAAAGAGCTTTAATATATTATGCTCTTACTCTTTTCTTTTTTTAAACTTTTTTCCGTCTTTCAATGGCATTTAGAATTGGTAAGATGAAGGAGAACGAGTTCTATGGATATACAACTTCTTTACTGCAGCAGTGTACTGTTGGGACTGCTACAATAAAGAAGTTGTATATCCACAGAAATTGTTCTCCTTTACTGTTTTCCAATGAAAATCGATTAACATCCTTATGCATGCGCAGAAACCAAATTTACAAAATTGTTGCAAATTAGTTATAGGACCAAGCAAACATTACCAACCCAAATTTATCTTATTGTTTGTTGTAGATAAGTTTTTAAAAGTTGTGTTACGCAAACTGGGGAGCATTGTCAGATTTTCAATCAGAATCATTCAATCATTACTTCCACCTTTATATTGTCACTAAACTGATTTGACTGTCATTAAATTAGTAGTTTTCAGCTACAGTCAATGCTCAATAAAATAAAACCATTAATCACGTTTGACATATGTGACTCAAACAACACACTGGATGTCCCTTTAATATTCAATATATAAAAGTAAATTCTAAAGTCAACATAATCCTGCACATGTTACCTAAGTCTGTCTGTCCTATTGTACATGTGATGTAATCCTGTCACAGTTGCCCAGATACCCACCAGGGGGTGTTGGTTAGATCAGAGATTACAGTAAAAGGGTTTCAGAAACTGTAACAGAAACAAGTTTGCACTTTAATTACTTGTTTGCAACCTTTTTCATACGTTAACTTAATATCAGAAGTGTAAACCAAAATTTAAACTTTTAATCAGATATGAAAAAGCAAAACTTTTAGTGTTGGCACTGCACATGCTAGTAAACAATATACAAACTTTGAAGTTACAAGAGGACCACTTTTCTCTTTGGAGAAGTAATGAAGTGGGAAGTTTGCAGATGCAGAGAGTACAATCCCTTGTTATAAACACTTTGGATCTTAGGTCTCACAAGCTGAAAAGATGACTTAAATTTGTTTTATCTGTTTTGATACAAGTATCATTTTCTTCTAATTGTTTATCCAATCAAAATAAGAGAAGAGATATACAGTTGAACACCGTTTAGTAGAACTCCGATGACTCGATATTTCACTTGTCTCGATATAACTCCTGGTCCCGGCAAAATCTTGTATAAATTATCATTATTTATTGATATTTGTCGATATTTGTTCATGGTCCCGTGAATATTGAGACAACGTTGCTCAACTGTGTATATATATTGAGAGAGAAAAATATTGTGCTAATATAATTTCAGTGATCTCGGTCTTCAGGTCCTGATGGTTGACCATAACATCATTGACTTGCCAATTTCCGGTTAAGCATCAAGAACTGAGACATTCTATAAGTGCTTCATTGAATCTGTTATCAATGAAAGTGCAAATTTACAGAGGGTACAATCAATGTGTATCATTTGCATTGAAAACTTGAATATTTTTTTAAATACATAAATAATTTTCTTACACATAAACAAACAATCAAAGTGTTCACTGTCCCTGAGAAAAAATTATTGATTTGAACAATTAGTGAAGGTTTATTTTTTGCTATTTGAATCTAAGAACCTATATGTTGTACACTATTTTCAGATTCAAATGTTGGATAATTTTGACTTTAACTTCTTTATAAAATTTAGGAATAATGTATTTTCTTAAAATTCATTTTTTCTTTTTTTTCTTAAAATATTTCGTGGTTAGAATCACATGCTTCTCTGTTTCTTTTAAAAGGTCAAAATTTCCAACATTAAGATAACAAATAGATGCTTCCATGCTTTCCAACTTTAAGAAAACATAAAAATCCTACATGCTCCATTTGTAGTAGATTAACTCCCTCCTTAGTTGTATATTCCATGAATAATAATAACATAAACAATATAATTATTTATTGATGAAAAGGCTCTCAGATGACTTTTCGCCAAATCAAAGAAACTGTAACTGTACATTTTATGAATGCTTCATCCACTCTAGATTGAAAAGAAAATTGTAATCTTTTTGATTTAATTTTTTAAAATGGTCCATTTGTACTGTAGATCTCTCTTTTCAGACTTGGAATGATTTATTTATCAAAGTTTGAAGTCTTACTTGTTAAATATTAGGAAATGGTTTATAATATGCATCGAATCCACACCAAACAACAATATTTTTCTGCTGCTCAAACAACGTGCTCCATCAGTGTATTTCTATCATCCAGCTACTACAATTCTCTGAGCCCATGAACCCTTGTTTTGCTGTAGACTGTTAACTCATCACTAAACAATGCAGCTAAAACACGTCTATCCTATCCCTCCACCCAACAAAGATGACATTACCTAGCACACTGTACTGGTGTCTGAGACAGGGAGGGGGTCAAGACCATCTCACTTCCATCTCTATGTAACATGACCACCATCATTCATTTTGGTGAACAAAGAGGTAATTTCATTATTTAATGCATGTCAAATTCATAGTACATAGTCCTTTCAGCTTTGTTCCGTTCGGTCTTGAGGGAAAGTAACAAAATATTCAAAAGTTTATGTTTGGATGCCTTGCCTTATATGCCTGAGAAGTTAATTTTGTTGTTAAGGAATGTCAATCCCTAAATAGTCAACGTAGCATTTCCAATGTGTTCTGTGTACTTTTACAAGTGGAAATGGATCTGCTTTCTTTGAAAATGTTTGATATGGTATATTTTATGAGTGCTTTACTCACTCAAATATACGCAATGCAACGTACAGTGACCATCAATTTTCTGTAGCTTCTTGGTTATCTAAGAATTAAATGTTTTTGAAACTATATAATCTGAATTATTATAAAGATCATCATGTCATAATGAATGTGATGTGAGATTTAAAAGTTTTTTTTACAATTTATATATTCCATCATTTTATTATGTTCTACCTATTATGTCACATTTATGTGTTTTTATGAAGCACTACAAAGTTAAAAGATATCTCATTGGATATATTTTTGTAAATATATGCTTTCCATTACAAGTTGTTGCTCCATTTGGTGCTCATTCATAGAACAGGTTTGTACAGTTTTTGTAATGCTGAGATTTACGTTTTCTAGAACACAATCTGCAACGTTACTAAGTCTTGTTTCTCTCACTGATTGGTTCAAACCCACACGTTCACAATCTTCAAATCACCATCACTCAACACTTGTTCACTACAGATTTATAAATCATTAATTATTAACAGTATTTTTTAATAACGTAGCTTAGACGGACCTCATCCAAGAGAGAATAAGAACATTAATCCTTGTTTATACGGCAAGCGTTTGCATAAAAGTTAATAATTGCATATATGTGCAAATCTGGCCATATACATATTTGCACATTTATGCATGCGCCAATGCAAATGTTACTACAAGAAGCAATTTAGAACTTTGTCATGGGTAGGAGCAAAAGCCGATTTCGCTCACTACCCTAAGCAAGTCTTGTCTTATAAACATGCAGTTTCTTTCATACTATACTATGCCATTTTATCAACTTAATTGCTGTTATACTTCTAAAGAGGCATAAAGATGTCCATCAAACCTTAAATATTTAAAGAATTGGGAAATAATTTTGCTTAGGGAACATAATACAGGCATACGGATGAATGCAAAGAAAGGCAACTTTTACACTGGGTGTATATTGATACAAAGTAAAGGTTAACTCACTCTGCATCAGCCCAGATACTATCATACATCTTTGTGAACAAACCTCTGGATGAATAAAAAAACACAAATCCAATTCAACCAGTGCTAACCAGTGTTAATCTCTCCCCACAGAGGTTACTCCCTTCAGATTTCCGATCCTAAACTCTGTTCTAAAAGGCCTGAATTTCTCGGCTACTGTAAAATTCCTAGTGGAGGAAAGTGGAACCTCATACCGTATCCCTGCTTCTTTACCAATGAAAATTGATCTTTCGGCGACCATGTCGACCATTTGACTTCAAAGATCGAGGCATTTGACTCTTTAGGGTCTTGCTAATTAGCATGTGTCCTTCAATATGTCTGATGTAATTAACACAAATGAACTATCTTTGGTGTTTGTCTCCGATTTGGTCTTCTTTATTTATCAGCACATTCATAATCAACTGTTCTAACAAAATCAAATAGAATACTTCGAGGAAAACACATTAAACGAGAAAACGTTTATCTTACATTTATTTTATCATGATGACGTATTGCTGATTGCAACTAATAAGGACACTCCATTTTAGCCGTTTTAGCCGACAATTTAGAACAGAGGTTAGGATTGGAAATCTGAAGGAAAGAAGAATGAAACAGTGTAACAAATAAACTTGAAAAGTTGCCAGTCCAAAAGTGCTATTTTGTCGATTTAAATGGCAAAATTAATGAAAAACCATAAACTTAACCAGCCGGGAACCCAAATGAACAGGCTACGGGTGTAGGGTTAGGATAGGCCTTTTTTCATACACTGTGATAATTCAATCATTACAAGATGCCTCTTTGTAATTGTAATTTTATCAACATCAAAAACATGAAAAACAAACAACAGCGCAACAAAAGGGTTTGTATTTTTTATTTTTTGTCCATCCACGTTGCGTCTGTCTACATTTACATAGAGTCATGTGATCCACATGGTTTCCATAGCAACGTGTCTGGAGCTACTAAAACTTGAAAATATGGACGACAAGGTGAACAAGACTCACATCGTCACGGCGATCATGAATCAGACTCACATCGTCACGGCGATCATGAATCAGTGATGTGCCCAAAATCTTCACTGAGGTAGAACAACAATAAATAACATAGTTCGGCTTATGTGGCTAGGAAGCTCCTCTCCCCCAGAAAACTTATTACATTATATTTTGTCACGATCTCGCATAATCACGACAATTGTCGAGTTTGTCAACTTTTTTCATCTATCAAATTATCAGTATGTATCAGTGCTCATTTAGAAATTGAAATCAATAAATTTTAAGATATATTAATGATATTTTAGTATTTCCTTATCACGGAACTTTTGGAAAATGCAATGACCTTTGATAAATGAACAAAACTTGGATTTAAAATTTCATGATTCTCAAAACATTACTTTTAGAATAAATAAAATTGAATATTTTGTAATTTGCAGGGAGAATACAAATTTCAAATATATCACTAGAGTTTATGTGACAGAGAAAAATTTAAATATTCAAATAAATTTACCGTTTTTATCCAAGTTTCCTGAGGGAGGGTATGATGAAAGGCAAAAATATGCGTACAATAGTCTAGAGTCTAGAGCCAGTGTGAATCACTTCAACAGGTAGGTACACATCCGGGTCGGAACATAGCGGACACTTTGATACGATACTGACCAATATATATTTGAGAAATCTACAATGAAATGACGACTAAATAAGAACTGTCAGTCACTGAAAAAAATATACAAGTTATGGTGGGTAATATACATGACATGTTCTTTACAAATATAATACAAACAAATTAAAGGTAGGGAAACGTGACAAGAGTTATCTCCCTTTGAAATCATTTTATGAAATTGTTACCTGAAAATATCTACGACATAAAAAGCACTTTTAAAATGCACATCTATTGCAAAAATTGCTTTTAACGGCAACATCAAGCGAAATTGGTTAATTTCAAGGAAAGATAACTCTTGCCATCACATATAAGATCTGTTGGAAATATTGTCAGATGTTCATATTAGCACCTCCTAATTTTATATAAGAAAACAAAACTTGTCCACACAAGCAAATATCAACTTCTAAGTGTGGAATTACTTTTAGAATATCAGTAACTCAAAATATATTGAGATATGTCACATCTATCTGAAATTATATAAATTCTAAGATATCGATGATTTAAGCAGAAATAAGATGCTGCTATTTTGGCAAGTATGGTTATCATCTTTGTTTTAAAATGACGTTGATATGTAGCATTTAAAAGCCCTGAATCGTGAGATTTTAAACTTTCAAATAAAGATGAAGAAATTACATAACTGAGATCGATCATAATGTACTAAAATATATTCATAGGTTCAACAATGCCTTATAGATTAATTTGAAACAAATTTGAAAATTAATAATTTTCTGCATTACCCTCTCATATTTCATCTTTTGTGTCTGTCAATATATATATTTATACGTTGTTCATTTCACATGTGTTTGCTTTATCATAAAAGATCATTTCCAACAAAAAACAGTTTTCAAAATAGAAATATTGGCAGTGTGAAAGATATTGTAAAAGATAAATATTTCTCTTTTCATTCATTGTCATACAGATACAAGACGGGATGAAAACAAGTATGACAATATTGAGAAGAACAAACAAATATATTTAACTTTTTATTTCAAGTTTTCACTATTCTATGAAATAAACAGCAGATCAAGAAGCTTGATTCATCTTATGTTGAGTATTAACATAGAAATACAAAAACAATTCTGAAAATATAATTACCTAATGTTAATTTTCAAAATGGACCAAAGATAATGCCATTTCTAGATTACAAACATCAAATTGTGCATCATAAACAGGAAGGGGCGGGGCTTAAGTGGTTGCCATGGAGTCAGGGTTATAAATAGCTAAATATGTAAATGACTCAAATATCTTCATGAAAAAAAAAACATTATCACAATCAGACCACTGAGGTTCATAGAACAATCTAAGAAATCTGATATACGAGGTGTTTCGTCGTGTTTACGCCATCCTCGTCATGATTGTCCTCCATAGTATTCGTAAACAACGATCACGTGACCTATGTTGAAAAAGTTGCGGCTAGTTCTCCATCCCATTCCGCAATTTGAGGATAATCGAGTCACAGTGTCCTGACGAAAAAATGACATCACGTTTGAAAATAAAGTTACACCGACTGGTGACGTTCCCATTTTTTGTCAGGCAGTGTCGAAGGTTAAAGGTCAAAGACAGAAGCACTTGTACCGATCGCACTCAACGACCTTTTGGCAGATAAATCTGTCCATTCAAGTCATGTCAATTTCGCACTTAAATTTCTCACGTGTCGAATTTTCCGTCTCTCACAACCTCTCTTTGGTTTCAGCATGTTTTTCATCCAATCAGATCAATTTCTGACCAAAAGTCCTTCCCAGGCTTAACAATGCTTGTCTTGAGAAAGTTTTTACGTAAATCTGTAAGCTCAGCACTTGTTGCAACGACACCGTCTGATCACGGGAAGTTCGTAGATATACGTCGAGGTGTCGGGACAGAAAAGACGAACTTTCCTTGTTTTAATCTTTTTGGGTTTGCAACAGGAGTTGTTTCCGCAGCTTCCTCCACAGCGTCGGTACTTTATCTTTGCGCGCGACTTGCACTTGGTCTTCGGGTCGATGTAGATGTCGCGGAACACGATCTCTGTGCATGACGGGGCTGGAAATAATAAAAAGAAAATAAAGATTTTGTAAATTCCTTTTGGTGAAATTAATATATTACCAGTGATTTATATTTTAATGAGAACGGAATGATCGTCAGCATAATTATTTAAATCACAACAACTTGCTATAACAAATTTTTACAAATGAACATTTGAGTGCTTATTATAGGTTTTATGAAAATGGGTTTATTTTTTTACTGTTAAACCATAATATTTTGAAATTGATAATGATAATTGAAATGAAAAATTTAAGGATGCTGTAATTTGCAAATGAAACTATATATTGAACATAAACGTGAACATGATTTCTTTACAACATCAGGGATTATAGGATTACAATAGAAGTACATTTTTAATATTGTTGTTTTAAACATATACTTTGTTTAATTGCTAAGGGTCACTACTGAGAATACACTAAAAGAAAAACACTTCAAATTCTAAACGTTTCTTTTTAATGAGCTTTTTTAGAATATATAGTGTGCTGTACAGAGGAAATTTAATGGATGATCAACTTCTTAATTGTGAAATTTAATATAATTGATCGATCGTTCACAAATTTTTTCTCTTCTCTTTCTTTTAAATTTGTATTTGTAAAATATTTATTTATACCATATTCTATATGATCATGCAAGACACTACCTAGAAAGTGGAGGAATAACATGTTTACAAAACATTCTTTGATTGACATCCAAATAAACACCAACATACATAGATTTCATGACTCATTCAGAGAAACAGTTTATACATCGAAGGGGTCAATTTCAACAAACTGAATACTTATTGGAACATTAGTTACCAACAATGGATCTAACTTTTACATCGGGGGCTCTTTAAAAAATTCTTATAGAATAATTGATAACTCATTTTATTTATAGATTAAGTTTTATACAAATTTATGAAAACATTTGTGCAGATAAGAGTGATAGATATGTAAATACATGCAAAGAATATATTCTGGTAGTCAATTTCAATAATTCAAACTTTACGTCACAGGAGAATGATGCATGCAAAGACAAAGGGAGATAACTCTCATTGACAAGGGAGATGACTCTCATTGACAAGGGAGATGACTTTCGTAGACATGGGAGATAACCAGTATAAACAAAGGGAGATAACTAGGTATGAACTACTTTCATCTAATTCTTACACAAGTTTGACTTCTTTGAGATGGCTGCTTGGCAAGGAGAAGGAATGACAGAGAAATGGTTTAATGGTTCAATGGTTTTAGAGTTTTAGAGTTTCAAATACTTGTGTGTGATAGTTCTGCTACTTGTACTTGAAATACACTTCCAAGGGAGTTAAGATGCAAAAGATGAAAACGTTGCAAAGATTCAGTGCATGATTGCAAACAATAACATGAAAGTTGAGGTGCTCTCAGTGACAGATTAATATGAAACATGCTAAGAATCATATGTTATACGTTAGAACTGTTTAAAGTTGGAGTACACTTGGTGACGATATACATTTTTACATTTGAAGTTTAATAACATTCCAAATATCACATTTTTGTCATAGAATTCATCAAATTTAAATTGCTTAATTGACAAAAATCAATTAATAATCATAAAATTGTAAAAAAAATTCAAACATATATTTTATAAAATTCATTGCGTGTTGACGAAGTGCATCATAGTGACCATGCACATGCTAAAGTTGATATATATATATATATATAAAACCAGAGTAGTGCACTAACAAACTTGGCACCGAAGTTTACCTTTATCACAAAATGTGCCTGAGTATCCACGCTTGCATTTACACCTGTAGCCCGACTTATTCTTCCTGGGCTTGCACCGACCGCGCTGACAGAGGTGGTTCTGGCAGGGGTCGAACTGACAGCCGGGGGTCACGCGGTGACGATTCCGTGCATGCAGGAGATCCTGCTGTTTGTGGTTGATGAACACCTGGCTCAGACAGCCTGCAGGTAAAGGTAGAGACATTTTACTATTTGAAGGGGGGTGGGGGGGTTGGGGGAGAATGAGATTGACATTTAACTATTTGAAGGGGGGTGGGGGGTTGGGGGAGAATGAGATTGACATTTAAGATATTTTTGTTAAGATTCAGCAGAGGTTTGCTACTATAGTACTAGCTACTATACAACTACTATAGTAATAGCTACTATACTACTACTATAGTACTAGCTACTATACTACTACTATAGTATGGAAAAAGATCCTTTGTATATGCTGCATCTGTAGCTTAGATTAGAAATGCACCCTTAGAACCTCAGAGACCTTTTGAAAGGCGGGGAAGGGGGGAGGGAGGGGGGTTCACCTTGGACGTCCAACAAATACGTCTATCAAATACTTTCTAACAGATATATGACAATGTGAAGGTAAAATTTACTACACATATATTTCTCCACAAATGAAACTATAACAGATATCTATTTTTCCTAGTAATATACTTTCATTAATAGGGAGGCAGAAAAATTCTCAGTTCTCAGAAATAAAAATGTTTAAAACAAGAAACACATGCCTTACGGGCAGTCAAAGATTGCGTGACGGTGATGTGACTGTTACATATTTGTATAACCCCACCAACTGAACATGATATATTTTCAAAACATCTAATTTACAATAGCATAAACAAGTGAAATATGAACAATCCAAGAACTTGCTCTATTCAGAGATTTTATGATACTTCAATCAATTTTCAAGCTCCTTCTTGAAAACAGAAAGTGAAAGTAGAAAGTGAAATATGCCTCACCCTTGAAGCTGGAACCGTCGCGGATGTGCCACTTTTTGAAGGCCCTCGTGTTGACATCTGCCGGTAGTCCACCAAGGTAAAGGTCATCTTGGACGTTGAGGAAATCTTTTGGTCCTTCGTTGATAACAGTTCGCGGCATTCCGGAATTGTCAATCTGCATTGTGAAGTTTTTCTGCTTAATATTCATCTCCAGGATGTGAGATTTTCCGTTGTCCACTCTCTCGTAACTGAACATCGTAGAGACAGGGTAGTTACCCACGTCGTAACTCACACGTACGCGTCCACGGAAGACCTCCACGGCCACATGCTGTTCACCTCCTGCGTACATTATAATCCCTTGACTCGAGTCTGTGATGAAGATGATGGTGATGTTTACGCCTTTCTGAAAATCGACTGGCGGCATCTGGATGAATGAGTCCTTCTCCTTCAGCGATACGCTCGAGAGCTTTTCGCATTTCTTGCCGTCAAAACCTGAAAAATTGTCACTGCAATCATACCTCATAATAAACAGATTTTTAGCAATCCTTCACTTGATTGACTTGTTGATTATTTTTGAGAAGTGTAAACGTTGGATATGTAGAAAGAGAAATGAACGGAAGTCAACAGTCGAACGGTATGAACAATATCGGCCTGACGACCTTGAGCCACATGTTGTCTTGCCCATGGACGCTTTGTTAATAGTGTACAGAAAGTGTTATTTAGTTGGGTTGTTTAGAAGTGCGGGGGTGGCTTGTTAGTGTGCACCTTCTTATAGTGTGGGTTTTGCAAGTAACATGCATAAGTTGATCAGTTAGATGGTGGCTTGTTAAATTTGTAATATTCAAAGCATAAATGAATAAAGAGTTGATTGCCTGAAGTCTTTGGAGTCAAAAGTAACACACCTTTGTACATATATATAGATATGTCAAAAATACAGACGTGTGTTAGAAATGACTTTTGTTCAGTTTATGTTATACTTGTGTTTTACAATAATGAATTATGAAACAAATTGAAGAAATTTTGATTGCAGATTAGACTTCGAAGTTTGAAAATAAAAATGAATAATTTACGGTAGTGTTAACCATGTTCGGACCATTTTCTTATAGTTTTGTAAATTGTTGTTTTGTATAAGTGAATGCCACTGTCTGCTAAATGCCAAATAATTGGAGCTGCAATTGTAAAGGCGCAATGAAAAAGGATATGCAAAAGATAAATGACACTGCAGTCAAGTACGTACGACAGCTTAGGAAGGGGCTTGGAGAAAGGTGTTTGATAAAAGATGAGAGGTTTTCGGTTCACATTGAAATGCATGGATAGATTGAAGGTTGTTCACAGAAGAGCGGGTTTGGTTAGGTTTTGGGTGTAGCTTGAAAGTAAATATTTTATAGAATTTTAATAAGCGTAGGCATAATATAACATTAAAATGAATTTATTACTCTCAAGCTTAATATTCTATATCTACAAATAAATGAAATATAAATTTTAATAGGAAAAGAAAACTTAACCTTAAGCATTAATTAAGCTCTATGCTAAAACGAAAATAAAATTTTAATTGGGTGATGGGTGCAAAAATCTGCAAATGTAATTTTGATCTCCGCAATAAATTATAAATTTTCTTAACGAGTTAGATCAATACCAAAAAGCACAAACATTGTTATATTTAACCAAATTTCGTCATCGCTAATATTTTTCTCTCTTTAAATAATTTTGTGCAAATGAAGCAAATTCATCTGAGCTTCTTAGAATGCATAATCTTGTAAAGTTGTTGTTTCTCATTTTCATAATTTTATAATTCCAGAGAGACTAAAGATTTAAAACCAGTCAAATGCAACAAAAAAGCTCATTCAATTCGAATTTTTTTCCTAAAATAATTTTTGGAAATAACGTCCCTCAAAATTGTCAGTGATTTATTGACAAGCAATCAGTTAATTTGAATAAGTACGGAAATATAAAAGCTGCACAGCAAACCTTGGAATATTGCAGATTATGTACACCCATCAAAATATGTGTCACATCTTATTTCTTCATTTTTGATGAAAAAATCCAAATAAAAGAATTACTTGAATAAAAATAATAAAAGATAAAATATGATACATATAGATCTCAAAAACATTCTAAATTTTTAGAATAGTGATAAATCATTAGAAATATCACTAATTTTTTTATTCATATATTTCTATTAAAATATAAGTTTTAAAATTGACGTTTTCCAAGGAGCCATTAAATTTGCCAAAAATAATTTTGAAGAACTCAGGTCCCCAAACTTTAATAATAAGGAAATACGACATGACACACATGTTAATTAATTAAGCAACAAAAGCTCCGCTAATATACCTGGTGCGCATTTACACAAATAGTCGGCTTGGTTCAAGCCGGGGGGCTGGTAGCAGATACCGTTGTTTTGACAGGCATGATAGCGGCAGGCGCCGGACGCCTGTTGTCGTAGTAACGGTAATGCCAAAACGGGTGCAATCTCACAATGTTTGCCGGAGAAGCCACGATCACACATGCATGTGTATGAGTTTAAGCCGTCCAGACAAGTGGCACCGTTTTGACACGCATGAGACTTACAATCGTCCACATTCTCCGAGCAATTCTTGCCTTGGTACCCGTCCGTGCATTCACATCTGAAAGTAATGGTTGTTAAATTTTATTATTTAACGAAGAAACAGCTCTTCAAAGAGTACTCATGTTTGCAATAGTAATTATTATTTTGTTTAGAAAGGGTGTTTCAAAGTGAATGAAGTTTCATAAAATCATATTCATTAAAACTCTCAGAGTTTCAGTGATGAATGCAATGCAATATGTGTAATTGTGTCCAATGTTATAAACTTGTCACATTGCAAATGTAAATATGGTAGTAAAGTTTTCAAAATATGTAATGATGAATATTTCAACTGTAATTGAAGTGTCATAAAATATCTCACATTCAAAACTGAAAATGCAACATTTATTAAGTAAATTATTCACAAAAATCACACAATTTCATGTACTTAAAGATCCACTAACCCCGACCATATCACTTTTCGGTTTTTATTCAAGCATATTCCAAGATGACGAGGATTCCACTTGATATTTGTCAATTCAACCAATAAACATCTTTTATAACGCCTTTTTAAAACGCCGCTCAATTACGCCTCATAAAACTTTAGCCGAGAGCGAATTCCGCTTGCTTGGCCTTGTGACGTAATACACAGGAGTCGCTTGGCGTCTAATGACAGAATCCACTAGATTTAGCCTTACATAACTGCCTAAATAACATATTTACCTGTGTCCTTATCCAACACAATTACATATATACACGCCCCGTAAAACGTACTACAACTGGCAGCAGATGTCAACACTGTTTAGTACTGGATGTGACCATTGCGGGACCCGTAATTCTGCAATGTGTTTTGGAACAATTCTTATCGTTGCCCAATATGGCGGCGGCACGCATGTCAGATGATGAAGATGTTCAAACGTCACAGAGATCTATTACACATTTCATACGGATTATAACGGTGTTAACACGCCTCATTCATGTTGAATAATTTTTGTTTTCACATTCGTCCTTATGCAAAATAACACAATATATTTCAGTATTTTTGTTTATCAATGTAGCGATATGTAATAAGTGATGTAGTTGCGTTATTGACACTCTAACTTAGATAAATATTAAATAAGAGGGGAAATCTACACGACTGAACTATAGCCGGGGTAATATTTTTTAAATTGAGAACCAAACAACACATGTACACACGGCCATGGTGAGTTGATCAAAGTTCTATAGTTCCAATACTTTCATTTGAAATTGGGAAAGATACGTTTTCCATATTTTTATCCGAAGTGATTTAAACATTATTTTATTGCCACAAACATATGAATTGACAATCAAAAACCACATGTAATATAAAATGCAAGGCCTTTTATATAACATGCTAGGAAAATGGTAGTGGTATTACACTGAATCTAAGTAATTGTAAATGTACACGATTATAGATTTAAAGATAGCCCGAATATGTTCTTCTAAAAAGTGTAAACAAGTAACATTGATGAAAATTATAGGATTTTCTTAGTTGTAATGAAACTATTCTATTAGCACCATGAGAAATATTGACGCAGTAGATTTCAAGCTATAGACACTCTTCAAACACAAAATCAAGCACCAACATTTTTTAAACTAATAATGGCGTTTATAATTTAAAATAATTGCATGATCTTTTTTATTTTTGAATTGTTAGTTATTCATTTCAAAACATATTGTAGCTTATAAGATAACATAACACTCCACTCGATTGGGAAAAGAACAAATCTAAAATCAGCGGTTGAATATCGAATCATGCTCCTAAAACTCTGAAATTACTCCCTACGGACGCACAAATACCCATTCTATCGGAAACTTGTAATGTCAAAACGTTCTTATCATGTTTTAAACGAATTATCGACGAAAATCGGCAAATCGCCTAAGGATTTCATTAAGCAACTCCTGTGTATGACGTCACATCGCTAACGAAGGTTATGCTACACTGAGGGGCCGCGGCAAACTGTTTCAAGAATGAGATAATGAGCAGGCTAAATTTACTCACTTTGAAGGGCTATATCTTAATGAGTAGGTGACGCTTCGAAATAATCGTTTGTGTTTTGCTTACTTGAAAGTATTGTCTATATGAATAAACGAATCAACATGAAAAAAACAGAGAGATGATATTATCTTTAACTAACTAATCAAAATTTGCATAAAATTATTAACAAAGGGAGATAACTGCAGCTGTACGACCTGTAGTCCTTGCCAGTACTGACACAGGTTGCTCCGTTCATACAGTAGTTGTATCCGGCTTTGCAGAACGGGATCGGGGACTCGCAGCGTTTTCCTGAGGAGTTTAATTTTCATATTAGTTTCACATCACCAAAACAGACTTGTCTTGAAGTGAGATGCCATATGAAATTTGTTTCCTTCGAATTTTATTTTCTTGTCAAGTGAGAAATTAATATTTTAAAATCGCCCTATGAGCAACAACTAATTTGCTTGTATTACAAATCCAAGGTTTATTAATGCTTATTGACCTCCCTCAAAAGTGCTAAGTCAGCAAATAAATGCCAAATCTCCAAATTTTTCTGCATATTCTTAAAATGTTCATTTTGAAATAAATCATATTTATATGTTACTTTTTAACAAAATGAGTGAGATGTTGAGATATTTACCCATGAATCCAGGCGCGCAGTGACAAGAGTACGACTGAATCTCGTCCACACAGGTGGCGTTGTTCTTACACGAGTGACTCACGCAGTCGTCGATGTTCTCCTCACAGCGTTCTCCCTTGAACCCGTCCAGACAGTGACATCTGGTGATAGTTAGTATACTCGTGATTATTATCATTCATTGCAATATATGTATCAGGGTTCAATACGAAATACCGTATTCTCTCGGGTATAAGACCACACTCGAGCCTTAGACCACCCCCACTTTTCAATGGGTTGTACTGGTTGGGGTAATTCTCAGGTTATAACCCACCCCCAACTTTGTCTGATGTTCCATGGTCATACATTACATAAATCTATAATATTATTTTAAGTTAAGTATAAAAAACCTACATAAAACTTATTATGACTGTCTGACAGTTGGTATGAATTTTCATCTGAGTTGGGGTATCTCCTGTTTAAAAGCCCACCCCCATGTTTTCAAGATGTTTGTTTGCCTTATCTTTGGTTTGGTCTTATACCCGAGAGAATACGGTATTATGTATTATTACACTCATCCTTATAACTCTTATGAATCTCATTATACAAGTAATATTGCATTTAAGATAATTCAATGTTATTTAGCCTGCCAAGCCTATCAGTAGTTGACCAAGGCAAAAGTAGCCTGTAGTTTGATCCCCTTCATACAGTATAAATAAATTGGAAAACATAATCTAGTCAATCATGTCAATGATTAACAATGATTGTTTCTAATGAAGATATTTTTTAATTATTTGAACTGTGGAGTTTAAACCAATGAGAGGCCCAACAATACCCTATAGGCAACATGAAATTTTAAGTTTATTACACTCATCCTTATAACCTTATAATATCTGCAATTCAATGTTATTTAGTTCAAATAAGTCTATCATTATGGTAGTTGAATGACTGACAATTACAACATTCTGGGTTGCCAGTTTAGAGGAATCACTACTCTACAACAGAGAGAAGGATCCAGAAGTGATCACTGGTCTGAGGGTAGGCTGTCCTGACATATCCTGGAACCCCCCTCGGGTAAACGCTTCAACCATTGACATCATAATCCCTCATCTATAGCCATAATCATAAACATCAATGCCATTAAGATAACTACAATGAAGTACTCTAACTTTTATCACAAGTACACATTTCGGCTTGATAAACCATTATACAAGTTGAGAGGGTAAATATCCATCATTAACTAAATCTCAGAACTTACTGGAATCGGCCAAGCGAATCATCGACGACGGAACACTTGCCACCGTTGTTGCAGGGGTTACCGAAGCAGGCGTCGATCTGTTTCTCACACTGCATGCCGTGGTAACCGTTGGCACAATCGCACGTGAAGTTCTTGAAGTCTTTTAGATGGCACTTGCCGCCATGGAAACACGGTTTCTTCAGACACACGTTACACTTCTCGGACACATCTGGGTCGGGGTCACCTGTAAATAAAATAGTGAAAAATTTGGTTAAAATCTGTAATCAACATAATTAGCACTAATGCACTCCCAAAACCTGACGCTTGTCTCTCAAACTTGGTTAATAGTGTTAAGTCTGACACTATGTGTATCTTCATAGCTTAACATTTTCATTAGTTTTGTTGAATCTTTTAATCTTTTAATCAGTTTGCGAAAACATCTTTGATTCTTAATTATTTAATTTGAATTTTCATAATTTTGTTAAATTGATAGTTATTATCAAAAGATTTTTGTAAGATTTCAATATTTTAAATTTTCAGAAATTATCGTTAAAACAAGAATAATGATTGAAGCACCCAGAAAATCTCTGAAAATTTGCCATTTTTCTACATCCTGGTACACATTAATGCTCTTTCCTGCCAGTCTGAAAAATATTGCAATTCTTTCAAATGAGTTTTACAGAAAAATTGTAATTTAAAATCAAAACTCTACAATTTCAAACTTTAAAAAAAATAATTACCGAGACATTCGAAGAAGTGGGAAGGAGTTGTGAGGAGAAGTTTGTCCTTCATGCCCTTCGGTCCGACACACTGCGCGATGCCCGGCTCGATGTAGTCTCGCTTGATCCAGTCGGACAACCACTTTAGGTTACAGTCGCAGTACATCGGGTTTCCTCCCAGCGCTCTGTGTGCGAAATAAGGGAATGAAACTTTAAAAAATTTGTCAAATCATAAATTTACTGTTGTTCAATGCATTGACATTGTGGTCGGCAATAGAACTGTCTCTTTAAGATCATGTACATGTGGTAAGGGGGTGTGCTGGTTGTGTTGATTGTGTTGAGGGTCGGGGGAATTGAATATATTAATTTATATCTCTTTGGTAAGTGCATTCGGTTTACAAAACAAATCATACATTCTCTGGACCTAGATTACTAAAGGTGATAAGTCAATACTCAAAAACAAATTTCATGAAACAAATATGTGTTGTTTCTCTATAGTCTCTATCTTATACTGTCGGTATGTTTTCATATTCTCCATCATATCGTTATGTTGACTTACATGTGTGTGAGGGCGACCAGATCCTTGAACGCGTTGTACGGAATCACTGATAGGTTGTTTCCATGGAGGGATCTGGCGAAAATAGTACATACAAAATTATAATTTGATTTCAATTTGGTTATTTTTGCTGAATACATTTGGTAATAAAGAACATTTCTTTCATTTAAACACTGTTTTGAAGACATGGTTATTCAAAAGTTTTGATAATTAATACCCTTATAGTAAACATTATCAATGTCATAAAGTCATGCGTGCACACATGCAAATAAATTCAGCTTAGCTACTTTTACTTCTACATGACACCCAATACCTAACTTCCTGATATCAATAGAAAATCATATCATCATAATTTAAAATGGTTGGTGAAGAAATTATACCGCTAAACTTAACAAAATATAGAACATGATTTAATTTGAATTTAACTTTTAAATAGTAATAAATCTACTCACAGAATTCGAAGTTCCTTCAAGGCAGAGAAGCTGGTGTCTCCCATACACTCAATGTTGTTGTAGCTCAGGATTCTGAAATGTCAGCAATATTTCATTTATAGAAACAAAATACTTACTTCCATAAGTCAACATTTGCCCCACCAAAACATAATTTGTCCACTGAAAAGTTCAGAGAAAAAAGTACCAGATACGAGCTCGTATCTTATGGACTAGAAAAATGTTCAAATGTTGTATTCAATTTCGCTTAAAGGCTATATTACCAATTTATTTTGTAGTAAATATTCTTGTCTTGAAATAATTATTTTAACCAAATTATCACTTATCATATACTATTCCGTCTATAAACACACTGAGTATATTGTCTTGTACTCACAGCGTGGAGAGCTTCGTCAGGTTGGAGAAGATCACTTGTGGTAGAGTTTGTAGGTTGTTGTGACTCAGATCGCTGGAAGAATAAACATTTAATTCAAATATAAATTACTTGATTTCAGTTCTAATTTTACATCTCGAGTTGGATTATTTGAAATTTTGTGCAAAAGAGGAATCTACAAGAAATAATTAAATAACTGTCTTATGTCATCATTAATACAAAAGTTCTTGTGACATACTTACAGTTTTTGAAGTTTTGTTAACATTCCAATCTCCTTGGGTATTGTTGTGATTTCATTAACATCCAGATAACTGAAAAATTATTAAATGCAAATTTATCATTCAATAGTTCATAATGTTCTAGAAAAAGTTATCTTCTCAATTTTGGTAATCTATCTCACACCAGTGATGTTAATCAATCTGACCAAAAAGCACTTTAAAAATTTAATTGTTTTTAGTCTGTCTCCTTAACACTTCACACTTTCAACTTGGGACATTAATTTGAGAGTATGAAACCCTTATTAGGGGTCACAAGATCACCAAATCGACAATGCATAATCCTCAAGGAGTCTGTTTACAACATTTCAGCTTCCTTCTAAATTATTACGGTTCTGGAGAAGACGACGAAAATAGGTTTTTAAAGTGTGGCCCGTGTGGCCCTGTGTTAACATAATTGGCCAATATGATTTCTGTTTAGTAGATCTAGTTGTTCCTTAGAAGTCTTAACAAGTGAAAACTTTACGGATGGACAGATGAATGCCTGACGCCATGCTATGCCATACCTAACAAGTCTTTCAAGCCTGAGGAGTTAATAAAAATCATAATAGTTGGGAGGGTATAAGTTTAGATTAGAAAACCATGTCTCCACTCACAGCTCGGTTGTATCGAGGGGGATATATTTGGGGACCTCCTTCATCTTGAGGTGACTGCATCGTACTTTAGTACCGGTACACGTGCACTTGGGAGGACAGTAGGCCCGCGGGTCGCAGCTGTTCTCCTCAACTGAAGTCAAATAAAATTGATGTCGTTTGAAATAATTTAATAAATTGATAAAATCATAAATTAATATTTGATGTTGATAATTTTCTTTCATTATTCTGCCATGACTTAAGATCCTGTCGGTAATTAACAAATACCCTTTGTAGATTACTACTGTTGTTACTATCCTCCCAAATATACAAAAGTGTAAATATATGAATTAGTTTGTTAAACTTTTGCCATCACACCTATTCTGAAAATGAAAATATTCTGAATTTATATTATTGTTACAAAATTCTAATTGAAACTATTCAAATTTGGATATTTATTCAATTCTTTTCAGAAGATGTATTCAATTTAGTCATATTTGTTTTATATATGATGTTTAATCAGTTGTGTACCAGTAGTATGTGTATCAAGTTCAACTCACCCATACTGCTATCCTGACAACATGGTGTTACTCCTGTATTGCAGCCAACGTCATTCACTTCTGTTGAAAAATAAACTGACTTTTAAAAACATTCTTAACAAGAACAACTCTTGAAATGATTGCTTTATTTGTCTAATTCTTTACAGCTGAAATACAAATCTGTTTTGACCACAGAAACAGATAATTGTTACAGAATATCAAGAATTTAACCCAATATACAACCCAAATATTAACTGTTCCCAATATACAACCCAAATAGCATTTAACTGTTCCCAATATACAACCCAAATAGCATTTTGTTGTCTCCAATATACAACCAAAGTTGCATTTAACTGGCCCCAATATACAACCCAAATAGCATTTAACTGGCCCCAATATACAACCCAAATAGCATTTAACTGTCCCCAATATACAACCCAAATAGCATTTAACTGACCCCAATATACAACCCAAATATTAACTGTTCCCAATATACAACCCAAATAGCATTTAACTGTTCCCAATATACAACCCAAATAGCATTTTGTTGTCTCCAATATACAACCAAAGTTGCATTTAACTGACCCCAACATACAACCAAAATATCATTCAACTGTCCCCCTTATACAACCCAAATAGCATTTAACTGACCCCAATATACAACCCAAATATTAACTGTTCCAAATATACAACCCAAATATCATTCAACTGTCCCCAATATACAACCCAAATAGCATTTAACTGACCCCAATATACAACCCAAATATTAACTGTTCCCAATATACAACCCAAATAGCATTTAACTGTTCCCAATATACAACCCAAATAGCATTTTGTTGTCTCCAATATACAACCAAAGTTGCATTTAACTGACCCCAATATACAACCCAAATAGCATTTAACAGTTCCTAATACACAAACCCACATATCTAATATACAATCCAAACATAATAATGACATATCTGTTGACAATATACAACCCAATATATTTTATCAAATAATGTTGATTCTGTTTATACATTGTAAAATTGAAACTATATATTAAGCTTAATAGGTTTATTAAACAAACTTATTTCCATGTTCAAATAAAAAAGAATCCTATTTGTCCAAAACATATTTCAGTACAAACCCTCGCAGATGAAGTCCTTAGGCTTGAGGTCCTGTATGGGGGTGTTCTTGAGAGCGTGGGGGGCGGTGCACGTCGGGGTGCCTGTGATCACGTTCCGGCGCTTCAGCCAATCAGAAAGCCAGCCCAGGTGACAGTTACAGTTGAACGGGTTCGCCATCAGGTTTCTGCAGGTCAATTGGTAGTGATAATAATGGTAATGATTAAAATGGTAGTGATAATAATGGTAATGATAAAAATGGTAGTGATAAAAATGGTAGTGATAATAATGGTAATGATAAAAATGGTTATGATAAAAATGGTAATGATAAAAATGGTAATGATAATATTGGTAATGATAAAAATGATATTGCTAATAACGGTAATGATAAAAATTAAATATTATCATGGTAAAGAGAACAAATCTTTATGCTTACCAATACATCATACCCAGTGTAATACACACTATATGTGCACATATCACTTTTTCTAAGTAACCATTGTCAACATTTTCACAAACTTCTGTGGTGTTATATATATAGAGAATCTCACCCAAGTGTCTTCTGATATCAAATATATCAACACGAGTTGATTAAAGTTACAAATATCCGAGGCTTGCCGAGGATATTTTTACTTTAATCAACGAGTGTTGATAAATTTGATATCAGAAGACACGAGGGTGAGATTTTATTTATCATTCAAAATCATTCTTCAACAATTATTAGCAAAATAATGAACATATCTGCAACACAAAACTGCCATGTTGCTACTTCAGCAGTGAGCTCAGTGATGTCATAGCATTGTGACGTCATCAGCATTGTGGCCTCATAGCATTGTTACGTCATCAACTTTTTGACGTCATAACATTGTCAGCAGTGTTCTCAGTGATGTCAAAGCCTTGTGATGTCATTAATTGATGATGTAATAGCATTATGACGATTTGATTGTAGCGATATCTACAATGTAGATATCGCTTGTAGATATCGCTTGATCTCACACAAGCGATATCTACTGTGGATGCCAGTTTTGGATGATAAGACGTTTTTAGTTTACAATTACTGAAAATCTTTGACTGAACAAAATTACAAGAATAGAATATGATATACATGTATATACATAATTTCTATTTTTTAAGTGAAAATGTGCAAATTTGTGTTCATCTGTAACCATTGTTCCTACTCCTTTAATATAAAATTAACACGCACTTTTTAACAATATGACACGCTTACTTCTGATATAACATTCTCTATTCTTTAGCTTCACTTTAGTCCCCATATCTAATGAATCACATACTAAACACTGCTCCAGGTCACAAACTCTCCCATCAAACACGACACATACATCTGTAGTGAATAAGATATCCGCTTAATTTATCTGAAAAAACAGCCCCTCCAAAAACAAAGCTCTGTATTTGTATAACTTCATTAAGACCTTCCAGGAGATCTCTCGAGTCTAATGCAAGTGAACTAGCTTGAATAAACGCGACAGAAACGAAATGAAAACATCCCGAGAGTAGTCCATTCCTACCTCTGGTGCCATCTGCTACTTCTAATACGGACTCGCTCTGTGTTCTGTTGACTTACTTAGCAATGTAAGAAAAGTGCTTCCACAGCCAAAACAAACAGCTTCGATGGCCGACACTAGGAGACCATGTTTTATTGCTACTGTTGCTACATACTGCAGCTTACGATCAACGAGAGAAACAGGGATTTAGCAGGGGCTTGATCAATTAGATTTGCAGGTAAATGTCTTGTGGAGATAAATGAATTAGCATTACAGGGCCATTGGGACTGAACATTTTGGAGGTAGGAATTTACAGGTTAAGCACTTTGTAGGCTTGGTGAATTGGTTTAACAGTAAGGCATTTAGGTTTATGATCAATTAGATTTGCAGGTAAATGTCTTGATGAGATAAAAGATATAACATGACAGCGCCATTGGGACTGAAAACTTTGGAGGTAGGAATTTACAGGTAAAACACTTTGTAGGCTTGGTGAATTTGTTTTACAGTGTTTTACAGTTTATGATCAGTTAGATTTACAAGTAAATACCTTGTGAAGATAGATGATTTAATATTACAGTAGGAGGAAGGGACTTACAGGTATCCCCCCCCCACCCCCCCACAATGTAGATAGGTAGTGAAGTGTGTCGTGTCACTACGTTCTACTTACAACGTAGATAGGTAGTGAAGTGTGTCGTATCACTACGTTCTACTTACAACGTAGATAGCTAGTGAAGTGTGTCGTATCACTACGTTCTACTTACAATGTAGATAGCTAGTGAAGTGTGTCGTATCACTACGTTCTACTTACAATGTAGATAGGTAGTGAAGTGTGTCGTGTCACTACGTTCTACTTACAACGTAGATAGCTAGTGAAGTGTGTCGTGTCACTACGTTCTACTTACAATGTAGATAGGTAATGAAGACGGTCGAAGGCTCCTTGCGTTATGCACCTAATCTGGTTGTCATAAAGCGATCTGAAATAGCGAAGATTGTTGTAATATACTAGGAATAACTTTGGTAAAACAAACATCTTTTGAAATTAATATTTTGCTATGACTAAATACATTAAAACATTTACTTTGGCTATTATTATATAGAACTATATTAACAAAATCATTTCTCAAAAGAATAATTTATACTTACATAATTATTGATATTGATTATTGAAAATAATCAATCATATTCTGAACTATTGCATTTTCCTAATCTAAAGTCTTCAAAACTTCCACATTATGACTTCTCCTGACCCACGTCTGATTAAATGTACACTTACAGCACCCGTAGTCTCGGCGTCTCCGTGAACGTTACGTTGTTAATGCACGATATTCGGTTCCCTCTTAGCATTCTGAAATCACGAAAACAGACGGAAAACGTCAGGAAATAAAAACCACGACACACATGGAGACAGAGGAATCATGAAAAAGAAGCAAAATTGTCATGTGGGCAAACAAATCGTCGGACAATCTTTATAAACTTTCGTCTAGAGCATGATTTGTCAATATGAATTAGAGACGCTAGCTGAAACACTACTCAATCCTCGTTGGCCGTTATGTGATTAAATCCGAGGATGCTAGTGGCGCATGCAGTTACACCGGCTCCGAGACATTAGCTTAAACAAAATACTCTCCCGGTATTGGATCAGAGTGGCTTGTTATGCAAGTCTCATCGATTTCTCTGGAAATTAATTACTGTAATTGACGAGGTTTTTATATCATGTTTCCTGACTTGTTGACCTTATAATACACATGCTCCTAACTTCAATTTGTGGATTTTTAAATATTTTTTATAAAAACGTTAACGTTTCTAAACATTTCAGCCAATCAGTTTTTGATCAATGCCTGATCGTGACTTATTTTATAACATATTTGATAAAACTACAATAATGCAAACTCCATGCTTTATGAAAATATATTTGATCCATAAGGACAGCCCCTTGCAATAGAGCAGTAAGGTTTGTTCCAAGCCATGCTGTAATGTTCAGCCGAATATAGCCGAGTGTTGGATGCGAGTCACCAGAAATATAATTCTATGGTCACATCCAAATCTAATGCACCAGTTTCTATGGTCTCTGGTGTCACATCCCAATCTAATGCACCAGTTTTGAAATAACCTGTAAGTTTAAACAGTATCTTAACACATGTAAATTTCAGAAAGTCGACAAACATTTAAAATAGTAAAATAAAAGCCATTAGATCTGTAGATCATCAGGCAGCGACCACAGTAATCAAACCTACAATTTATTGGCTAAGGCGTCTGAACACGACATTTTAGCTTTCTAGGACTTTTCGTACTATAGAAAATGAAAATGGGTGTTTAGGGTGTGGCCGGTATAGCACTTTTAAGGGATCACAGAGTCACAAAATCTAATCTTATCTTGATCTGTACATTTTCATTCTGGAGAAGAGGATGAAAATAGGTTTAAGGTCGTGGCCCCTGTGGCCCTTTTAAGGGGCCCTAAGGGGCCATATCTGGCATTTCAGGACTGATGAGCTAAAAATAAATAATTATTGTACACTTAAATAAACCGTGACTTACAAAGACTTGAGATGTTGGAGTCCCCGGAACGAAGCGGAGGAGAGCTGGGACAGTTTGTTGTTAGTCAGCAACCTAGCAACACGCAAACATTCCGTACAGACACACAGACGGACGGACGGACAGATGGACAGATGGACAGAGATGGAGACGGTGTATGAAAGCAAGAGAGAAATATTTAAAAAAAGAAATATTATTTTTTTTCAAAACCATAGAGATCAAAGAATATTTGATGTAAAAGAAAACAATATTGTGTACAGGAAATTTGTTAATAAAATGGAATAATATTTCAAAACGTAAACGATTTCCATGTAAAGGGAATATGTAATTTCAAAAGAAAAATAACCTTCACATTGTAATGTTCATCATGTTTAAAACATGCTTTTGTAAAGGACAATTGAAAATAATACTGTTTTCATTCGCATATTTAAAAAAAAAACCCAGTGAAACGCACAAACACAATCTTAATGTGATAATCATCTTAGCTTAAAATATGAAGTTAAAGAAATTGATTGTAGTTTCATAAATATTTTTCAAATTTTGGACTAAAGAAAAGAATAGAAAAGTAGAAAAGTAGAAAAGTAAAGAAAATTCAGCTGAGAACGAGACGAATTGCAGAAAAAGCATAAAACATTCCAACCTGAAAAATATAATCATTTATAAATCACTCCATTCTGCTCAAAGCATCAGAATTTTCATTGCCAAAGCATTAGCCATGCCATGCTCCCTCTAAAGTACAGTAAGGTAAGTAAAGCATGTAGACATATCTTGACTTCAATCAAGTCAAAATATTCAATTATATTCTCAATATTGACAATTTTTACATCATATTTAAAATATTTCAAGTTTCAAAGTTTTCAAAACTCTATTTCAAATGATTTGAATCTGTTCAAATATGCCAATTATCTTTGAATAAACATTATTCGTGTGTGACATGCTACAAAAAAAACCTTGTGTAAACAGAGTTGAACATTATCTCCAAAATAACCCCAAATATTCACCCTGTGAAGTCTACATCAACAGAAATAAAAATGCCAAAATTCCCCAAGTTTAACGACTTGCAATTTATGGTAGAGAGTCCTCTCTGACCCGGGAGAATATTTGTATATAAACAAAACATTCCGCTTTTGAGTATCACACGGAATCCTCCTCCTTATCTTCACACGGACAGTCAATGCTTTCCTAGAATGGCATGCTGGGAAATATGCAAGATAAGTACTGCGATGATACAGGCGTTTCTAGCCAAACACACAGATTCATAACATATATTCTTCTTGAGTTTATTACAGGCATAAATAACGACTTACAAGTCCGTCAATTTCTCAGCTCCCTCGAACGCACCATCTTCGATCACCTCTATAGCGTTGTCATTAAGGTCTCTGAAAGTAATAACAATATGAATATCATGAGGATATTGTTAGTATATACATACAATAATATAATAATAACAATAGCCTATTCATAATGGGCACATATCCATGCACAATGCATGCTCAAGGCGCTACACAATTATTACTCTGAAGGAATTGTACTGTCGGTGCCGCCTATTAAGTGCTCCGTGCAACCATATTGGTCCATACATTCCCGTGTCCAGGTACCCATTTAAACAGCAGGGTGGACTGAGTGCAAAGTGCCTTGCCCAAGGACACAACACAGTATAAGACCCAGGCCAGAAAATTGTTGGTATCTCCACCAGGAATTCGAACCCGGGCCTTCGGCGTGAGAGGCGAGCAGGCTAACCACTAGCTCCACGGAACATCATACTTTTGCAATACTCAATTTGGTGCAATATCCGGCAATATTATACAGAGAGATAGTATAACATCAGCAAACATGTCATCTTACAGGGATGTTGATATCATGTTGGACTCTCGGTTGCAGAGTTCTGAGTTCAAACCCTGATGGATCAGCAGATTGGGGCAAGGTGAGATACATAGCAATTACTCCTGGCATATATCATAGCTAACCAACCATTATTTTTATGAACTTCAGATAGGAAAAATGGTCAAAAGCTGAGCATTTGTCAATACAAATGTTCTTTTAAAACATTCTAGTTAAAAATGTAACAATCTCAGAATAAAACCATGAAACTGAACTTTCTTTTTTCTGTCACGAGTGAGCGACAATTTGTCAGCGCCACAATAAGATCAACATCATGTGACAAAATCCCACACACAGAGGTCAATGAAATACGCAGCAAATGGATTGTTTTTTGCAGTATTTCAGATCTTAAGTATGAAATATTTGATGCCTTGAAACTCGTAAATGCAAACAAGGAGGCCTTTTTCTGCGACCCTTAAAAACGTAATCTCCCTTCAAGACCTTATCAGGATAACCTGATCCTAGTTCCGCAGTGAATGTCATCCTTCAGTTCATTTGCTGCCTAAGTTGACAAGAAAGTCTTGGAATAAAGCATCTTTTTTCATATGCCACTGAAGGAAATGTAAACTGCTTAGATGGGAATCAAAGTTGGCCATTTAAGATTTCTTAAATCATCATTTGTGTCTGTTATATTTTTTCTTTCCTTTCAAATAAATAGACGATTAATGTCATTGAGTATAGTTATTAACATTACCAAGAATTGAATATCGCTTATTTTTATTATATAATTTTAATAAAGTTGAGACAGAAATCAGTTCATTGACATTGTGTTCTATTTGTAAATCTGACAGTTCTTTTTTTTCCTTCAAAAACTATGAAAAGTATATAAATGTCAGTAAGTTTGACTATAAACAATATTTTCCACTCATACACATTCTTTACAAAACTATTTTTGTTTCATACAGAAATTCTCCAGCTTATAGTATTTAGATATTGTTAATCTCAGACTGATATTTCAGACTCATACATTTCAAAGTTATCATATGAACAGCTGGCATGAAATAAACACTATTTTCCCAATGACAGATCCTGCTTACCTAACTACTTACTATAAGAGCATTTTCAACACTCGAAGCATCTGTTGACTAATCCTATTGAATCTTATCTCTGTGTTTAGGAAATATAACATTTACTTATCATCAAGTCAATTTATCCATCTGAATTTACACCAGAACATATTTATCCAAAACCGTAATCATAATTTCATTTATAAACATATTTTTAGAGACATGCGTGAAATATGTGTTTATGAAAAGATACAAATATGTTATAAATATTTATACTTGAATTAAGATATGCTTTTGATCATTTTGAAATAAAAAAAAGATTTGTAAGATTTGATTTTAACGGAAGTGACTTCGGATAAACAGGAAAGAAGGAGATTAGAAAAGTAAATTGCGTAAATCGTCATCTTACTCAGGATTTACCCAGGTTTGTTCAGCAAACATTGTACAATTTTTCACAAAGTTGCAAAGGATTTTTCACAAAGATTCTAAGCATAAACAAAGAAGTAAAGCTCCTCACAGTATGTTTACAACCCTGTGCAGAGCTTTGACTCGCGAAAGGTGTAATTAACACGTAGGATTGTTAATAGATAGAAGATTTTGTTTCTGGTCTTTGTTTTAAGAGAGGCTGAACGGAAAGATATCCTTGTTTGATCGGTATTAGCCGGACTGGAACAACAGGTGACATGATCTCCTTGTGGTTAGCCATCTTAGAATTTGTGTAAATTTTGATGAAAATAATTCTAATAGATATTCTTATAGTTCTTGCAACTCCTGGCTTGACATCACAGTAATTTCAAAGCAACCAACCATAAATGTTGTTGTTTTAGCAGTTCTGCGTTTTGACAGGATACCATTTCAAAAGCAGGGCGAAATTTCCTTTCTTAGTAGAGTTGAAGAGTGTACTCCAGTATTAATGCAAGGAGAAAACAAGAAACCGTTCCATGCCCCTCCCCTCCACCCGTTGAACATTTTGAAATGGAAATTGGTAAATCGAAAGAGTTTCATGTCCTCAAGAGTTAAATTAATAATGAGAGTATTTGTAAAACTTACAGTATTTGTAAATTTGGTAGTTTCTTCTTGAATAAACCGTCATTCTTCACACGAGCAATTTCATTGTTTTCAAGTTTTCTGAAAAAGAAAAAGAAACATTTACCGTAAGTATTTTGATATTTAATTTGTGTCTAAATTTTGTCCAACAGCACTTCATTCAATATCAAATGATAAAAGGTAAAATAACCAAAATACTTTTGAAAAATACAGGAAATATGTATGGCTTATTTACCATCTGAAGTAACAGATTATCCTATAGAGCAAACTTTTTGGTAAGAATAAATCTCTTGCAAAGCATTGTGGGCATTTTACTTGTGGATAACATAGAGAAATTGAATTTCTATTTTGTAATATCAACAACTTACAGTTCAGTTGTATACATAGGTATCTCCTTTGGAATATATTTAAGACCTCGCCCCGAGCAGTCCACAGTTGTTCCCATGCAGACACACTCGCGTGGACATTCACGATCGATCATACAGTTCCCAGCATTCTTAGTTCGGTGAGCCTCCGCGCCTAGTGACGAAAATACCCCAGGTAGACATATATAATGGACAAAGAATGGTGTAATGATATAATATAAATTTGTATTAAACAATTTATTTTGTCAAATAGTTAATTGGTTTATTATTAGATATGATATAATCAAGATTAGAAACCTAGAAAACAAGATGTGTTAAACTCTCATGCCCCCAGATATAACTTAGTTTAAACTCAAACATAACTATGATTGATGTGGTTTATGATATGGATGTATTACTGACCAAAGTTTTGCAATAAGAATATTTAGCGATGAATATTTGATTGAGAAATAAATTAAATCAATGCCATTAATCAAATTCTGTTAACTAAAAAGGAAATAAGACCTTATTTTGTTGATAAATTTTTCTATTTTTCTGAACTTAAATTTTGTTGGTCATCTAAAAAGATCAACTTCTGTTATCATGCTGTTATTATGCCCCAATAGAATTCTGTGAAAAGAACAAGTTTAGAACTTGACGGACAATAGATGGGTTAATTAAGGAACATTTAACGAGTGGAAGAGAGGGAACCACTTAGTAGTTGACTCGAACATTCATGCGGATCAGAAGATTGGTTACAGTTTCTCACATTTATCTGACAGAAAAAGAGGGTTATCGAAACTTTTGGGGGTTATTAAACAGGAAGGGGGTGAGATAACGTTAAACCAGGCTTATCAACGATAACTCCAACATGGTTAGGCAACAGAATCTGGTTTCGAAGAGAAGGCTTCATGGGAAGTTCTCCAATCCCAGCATTCATAGCGGCCAGCTCCCAGCATGCACTGGGGGACACAACCTCTCGCTGGTTGACAGGAAGTCAGGATTAATGACAACAGATCCATCGAGACGCACAATCTACGTGGAGAAATTAAAAAAAATATTACAAGGTTAGGAAAGAAAATAAAGGGCACTCGAATCTCAAGACACCTTTACATTTGAACTTGGTCGCTCGAACATGTCCGATCTTCTTCCTGCGCATCCGGCGTGGAGTTTCGCATCGTGCGCCGCTGGTTTCGATTGGATGAGCATGTAGGTACTCGGAGAGCCAATGCAAGTTGCAGTCGCAGATGAACGGGTTCCGCGCCAGATGTCTGCAAGGAGAGGAGACATGTTTTACTCATGTAGAAACTAAAACAGTTTCACGTATCATCATTCAGATATTGACCTGCTCATAATTACTTGAACAAGAAACAATGCTTTTGAAAAGATATGATGCAAGAATGCATTTATTAAATATATTACAAATCTTTATTGTGTTATTTGTTTAAGAATATGACAAAGGTAAAGTAGACTTTTAAAAAATATCTTTTGCCAGGTTGCTAAGTCAACCAAATATTTATAGTGTGAGACTGAGTTCCACTATTTTGTTTCACTTTGAGACATTTTTATTTTAAAATAAATGACAAAGAAATCCATTCATTTTAAATCATCTAAAATTCTCTAAATACTCAAATTCAAACATTTAAAAAAAGAAAGCATGTTATGGGTAATTAAAAGTCGCATTTAATTAAATTCAAAATAATTACTCTAATAAAATTCCCTGTTACAGGATAGCCCCTAATTTCCATCAAACTTTGTCTTCCTGTTACAAGCTCTGATCTGAATACAGCACATAATGATAGTGATTCACCACACTATAACCGGATACCGCGCTCGCGGTCTAAAGACGCCAAATATTTCATTTCTTATTCATCATCTGAAGCAGCTCTTAAACAGACGAGATGAATCTCAGGTGACGTCCCTCTGTGCAATTAACGAATGAGTTCGCAAAAGTAATAATCACTTAGGCCCATCTAATAAAAGACTTGAAAAGAAATGGCCGCCAAGTCAGTGAACTTGAAAATTAAACTGCATGAGATTTGATGGAAGATGATTGGTTGATCAAATGCAAAGACAGATGATGTATTAATCATTCTGATTGGTCAATAATAATGAACACCGATGCTTAAGGGTCAATGCACATATCTCAGTTCATGATGTTATGAAACAACGATTGTTGACAAATATTGAAGCGGATCTGTTTACATGATCCCAGTGCATTCTGGGATTAGTGGTTCAAGATTTGATTACAAGCACTGCGCGGGCTGGCGGAAATGTAAAGAGATTTAATGGAAAAATACTTCAGTTTCAATTTCCAGCAAAAGTTTTAACTAGTTTTAACTGAAACAAACTATGATAATCAAATATCAATATTATTGAATTTGAATTTTCATTTTGTGAACATGATCCAAAGCCTATCTTAAATTTGGAAGAGACATATATCTATTATTACTGAAGACTTTATAGACTTAATTTGCTAACACTTATGAGAAAATAAAGACATTAACAAACCATGACATTCTATATGCATTAAGTTCAATTCTAAAATCACATGAAATTTAAAGAAAGATAAACTCACACTAATGTTGAAAATTTAGTGAATCAAAATCTTATAAATTAAAAAAAGAATTGAAAAAAATGCTAATCCCCAAAAGGGTCAAAACTTTGAAAGAAGAAAGTTGAACGTGACAGTGCAGGACTTGAATCAGTTCGGATGTCTCCAAGTATTCCCAGGAGGGGGCGAAACCCAATCAGCAGGGCTCGTACATTTCTGTTTTGACATTTCCCTAAATACCCATACCTAAAAGTGGAGGAGTTATTGGCCCCTAACTCTCTCCCTAAAACACGAAGCACTGAGTCATCAGTGACTAACCGCGGTAAACCTTTAGGCCTGTTGCGGCATTCAACAAGTTGATTAATTCAATCTGAAACCTCTCATGCAGTTTGTGCCATCACATGAGATCAACATCTTCTCCGATACAGGATCCTAGCTAATGCAAATATTTATTCTGCATTATGTTATCGAAGTGATGGGTTATTGGATAGGAAAACTGTATGATTAGTCTTTGCTCTACATGTGTTTTGCAAATGTTTGATCTCTCATATTTTCTTTTATGCGTTCTGACAATGTTATTATCTTTTATTCCATGAGATCTTTCCACTTTATGTGTTTTCATTTCTGTATCAATGAATATAGATATTAGTCTATTTCTGTAAGTATACTGGGAGGGGGGGGGGTGTGGACTGGAGGTCAGGGGGGGTTTGGGGGAGGTCACCTTGTAATTTAGCACCGGTAGTGTAGAAGATTTGTGCAAAGTTTGAAAAGTATAGGCTGAACAGTTTTTCTGTAATCGGTCGGACAAAGGTTGGAATCCTTGGTATTACTCCATTGGTCAGGGGGTATAATTAGAAAGAAGATAATTTCACAATCAACACATCTGTTAATCTGTTCTCTTGTTATCTCTCAGATAATACTATGATGTACATATACACATGTAAAGTTCTTGCTTTATTTCCAAGCTCCTGGAGGCTTCACGTATATGTCAAAGGTTTTAAATATATGCTTTGTTACTTGTCATGTTAATTTTGACAGGAACTTTATCATTATACTATTTGGTAATCTTTTGTTTCCTGTTTTGAAATTATTCAGAATAAAATGCAGATAAATCATGTAAAGATTTACATAGCTATGCAGATCATGTTTTATGTCAGATAAATTATTATAAATGAAAGTTAATTAATAATATCACGTTTTACAGGTACTAATTGTTAACTTAAGAAAATGAAATTGTGAACCGGTATGTCATTATCATATTAAAGGAGTTTCAACTAAAATATATTAAAGAATGAGGCTATTGTAACAAAAGATCAAAACAGTCTATTTATTTTTAATGAAATTTTAACAAAAGTATACACTTCACTGTCATTGCACAATATATCCATTACTGTTTGACCAAGGATTAAGATAGAGTCCTATAAGACCGTGGTTTGACGTGTTATTTAGCATTGCATGGGTATCTACTATTAATGAAATTTTAAGAAAACTATTGTGGTCTCATTGCCACTGAACAATATATCCATGTACTGTCTGACATATCATTATAATTGAACGGAAAAACTATTTACAGAAAACTTATCACATAAATAATGTTTTTAATAATCAACAATGATGGCAAAAAACATTCGCTCAAATTAATCCATATTTCACCGACTCATCAAACATTCCCATGCCAGTGTCACTCTTCTAGATCATTTAGGCATCTGTGAATAAGAAACCCTTTTATTTTATTTTCTTTCTCACTTTTTTTAGTTTCCTCTTTTTAATGACTGCTCATCTAAACAATAAAATATCCCCTATTTTCTTCAAACTACTCAACTAGGACAAATAAAATCCATGACTCAAAATCAGCCACAAGATCAGAGCTATCTTCACCAGATCTTGAGGCGGATAATTGGCTTTTAGAGGTTTCCGTCTTTATTATACGTTGTCATAACGATGATGAAATTACATTTCATGTGAACTTTATGGTCGACCTCAGTTTAATGAATCCTGAATCATATGCCTAAATTTGAGATTGATATAATTAAATATCTTAATTGTCTTTAAATGCAAATAAAATAATGAAGTTATTGTTCTATTCTTCTCTTCTTTGGAAAAAAATGGAATGGAAATTTAAATACTCCAATTAAAATCAATTACAGTAGAGTGACATTGTTACTAAACAAAGGAAGAATAAAAGAAAAAAGAAACAAGTTCAAGAAAAAGATTGAACTTGACATTTGAAATATAAATACCAAATATTATAGTTTAATATGAAATGTGTAAACGTCATTATATCAGGTTAACTCCCCTTGCATTGTACAGATATCCTTGTGTTACAGCCTTCAAGAAAGTTGATAACCAAATAAAGTAACTACATTGAAAAATGTATTTCAAAATAAAATATAATTTATACCAGTAAAATCTTTATAAAATCAATGAAACCCCCCCCCCCCCCAAAAAAAAAACAACAACTTTATTTGATGAATTATCATGACAAATTGTTCAATCATCAAACATGTTTTCAATTTATTATTCTATTAAAGTAAAAACATGTATTTCGATTTAGCGGTATGACATAATTTTCCAAAATATCAACACGCAGGTTTCATACCCTTACGTCATGGCACTGATAGAGGGTCGACTTTTCGGTACATGTTTTATATTTACCACGTTGTCATGGAAACACATTGTCACAAAGTACATGAACGTTTTTACCCATATGCACTGGGATGATCCCTATGAGAAATTGTTTCAAAATCGTAATTTATACGCAAACAGTATTTTTCTTCATCCTACTCTTTCAGCGTTGATGTGATAAACGATTAATTAACTTTTGAAACATAATCCACTTACTTTCGACTGAAAAAAAATAATTTGTACATTTACGCCTATATCATGCTCATTTTCTCGGATCCCTTTTCCTAGTTTCTTTCTAGATTTAATGATCCTTTTGAACTCAGATCCAGATTGGGTGTCAAACTCTCTCCCTCCACACCCTCTTTTGTGAAGGATTTAGCAAGTGTTATGATTGAACCCCATCCCCACCACCACTATACACTCACCCCTACCCCTACCCCACTATACCCTCACCCCACCCCTACCCCACTATACCCTACCCCCACCCCACCACCACTATACCCTACCCCCACCCCACCACCACTATACCCTCACCCCACCCCCATTTGTCTGTTTTGTATACTGTATTCTCTCAGGTAAAAGACCTGAGGGCCATGCAAATAAACATCTTGAAAACTTGGGGTGGGCTTTTAGACGGGAGAGACCCAAATCCAGATAAAAGTTCATACCGGAGACCGTCAGACAGTCAGAATAGGATTTATGTAGGCTTTTGACACTTATAACTTTAAAATAATATTATAGATTTATGTAATGTATGACCATGGAACATCTGGCAAAATTGGGGGTGGACTATAACCTGAGAATAACCCCAACCAGGACAACCCTCTGATAAGTAGGGGTGGTCTTAGACTCGAGAGAATACAGTAGTACTGTATTTACTTTCGGTTCCGTTTCCTAAAACCTCTGCAATAGTAGGTACATACGTCCAATGTCCAGATACTCATTTAAACAGCTGGGTGGACTGGGTGCAATGTGGATGAAGTGTCTTGCCCAGGGACACAACACAGTATAGGTACAGGTCACAAAATTTTGGTGTCTCCACCGGGATTCAAACCTGGGCCATTGATGTGAGGGACTAGCATATTAACCACTGTACTTACAATACATGACACATCCCCCTAGAACATTCCTGAATCAGCTTATGTGAAATATTGTTATAAACAACTGTCAGGGCTTTTCTTAGGTAGAATACGGTACATAAACCCACCACCACAGACAAACAAAACCTTTAGGTACATACACAACGCTACATTACAACAAACAATACTTACAGTGTCTGTATATTCTTCAGGGGCTTGAAGGTGTTGTTAGCGAGGGATTGTATTTTGTTATCGTACAGGGACCTGAAAACAAGAGCAATGTTGATTACTACAAGAACTAACAGACTAAAAAAGAACTGCCACCTTCGACTACAATCAACAAACCTAATTTCGATAGCTCCCTCCTAAAAAATCTTTGTTCCCAATGAGATGTCAGTCTTTTTTACACTTAAAAAATATTGTCAGTTTTCATTAATACAATTTGCTTATTTTGTTTAAAGTTTTTGTGTTTTTATCCTTATATATATTGTAACTGATAAACATTTATATTTATAAATAAATTTGAAAGAAATGAATTTTAATATTAATGAAAATCCTAAAAGACAACCAAAATGTCTCTTCGACAAATTATGCTTCAAATTCTTTTTCCATTATATCAAATAAATATTACAGTTTTCAATCATAGTTGACAGAATTTAGACACTTGATGAATGATCAGTTACTTGAAAAGGTACAGTATTACCGGTATTAACAATTATGTTTTCTTTTAAGACAAGATCTATATCAGCACTTTAGGCATGCAAACCTTTTCAGTTGCAATTTGAAAGAAACTGTTTCTTGAATTCTTTTCCTGTCTTATCTCCTGAACAATGGCAAAAAACAAGGAACAAGAAAACCCTCATATCCGCAGGAAGGTCCCAGGTAAGTTATTACCTGTTATCTCGTTAACCACCTACCTGTAAGTTCACAGATAAGTCTCGTGTTCAGATTGTAAGCTGTTAAGATTAAATTGATGGACAGAAGCTGTTTCTGTCACTAACAACTACCGTAACTATTGTAAAAATAAAACTTTTGAAAATATTTCAGGATCTTCATATCACTTAGCATCAAAGCTTTACAGTAATAGTATTTCACTAAGGTTGCTTTAGATCATGCAATTAGGTTAATTACCTAGTGGTAAGTTCTTCATACATACGGCCTAATTAAACAATATCAGATCATTGCATGATTTTCTTCTGATGTTTTTATTTTGTTCTTTTAATTTCTATTTTCAAAAATAAACTTCAAAATGGAGACTGGTGTTACTCATGAACATAAGTTTGAGTTCATATTTCCAGCTTTTGAAATCTCTCGAATCCATTTAAATTACATTATATTCATTCATTCAATATTAATTCTCTCCTTTCAGCATAGGAGTTCCACATATTTAAAGTAATCATTTGGAATGGTAAATGAGTAGGATATCACAAAAATAATCAAAGTAAATCATTCCAAAAATAGCTTGCTTACATTTAGTTTGAAAATTTCACTCATGTTACAATGAAAGTGTTTTGTCATTAACTTTCATATACAAAAACCATTACCGTTAATTTGGCACTCGGTTTTAGGCAAAGATTATAAAATGAAAAAAAAAACCCACTATTCCAGTCTTTATTCTTATACATAAAATTTAATCTTAAATTCCAAAATTCCATGCAATCATCATTTCTTCATTACAAATATCACCTGATATATTTCAGACACTGTTCCAGTCAAAACAGACCAAGCAGGGGAGATAACTCAAGGTCAATTCCTGTCGTCACAGGTTTGACTTTTAGCTCTATTGACATTAGTGCTGACACAAATATCATGGTAGACATAAATAAGATTCCAGGAAATGTTTATTTCGGTACAAGACACCTAGAAAGCTGTAACAAGTCACATCCTCACATCGCCAGGGTTATCAAAGCCGACCAAGCCTTCTTGCTGTTTACAAGAATTTATATTACACCCTCGCGTTTGGTGGGCCATAAACAACCCCTGCTTATAAAACAAACACTAAACGTTGCAGACAAAGTGTTAATTCGTAGATTAATGCCCGATGTTGATAGGATGGTCTTCAAGTGATATCAAGACGAGCTCTTTATCTGCAGACATTTTACTTTCTTTAAAGAAACCAGGGTATTTCTGTGAATGTTTATCTGGAGGGCATCTTCTCTTATGCATTTATAATTTTATATCAAGAGGCCATGTCCAAAACACAACCCATTTCAAACCCCAATGTTAGATCTACATGGCATGTATTTCTAACAATTTAACAAACGGGTGTCTAACCCTGTAACATGTAACTACAAACTTCTCCTGTGGATAACTCCATGTATAGTTGATGGATGTATTCTCCCTTTAACAATGATTCAAAGGGAATTTTCTTGTATTATTAGAGATTATATTGCTATAAGAACAACCCACACTCGAGATGTACAAAGAATTTGGCATTATAAACACACGTTCATATCAGATCATTATCTAAATTATAAGGTTCTGTTACAAATTTAACACTAGTTTCCACATCCTACTAAAAACTATTCAAGTACACATGTTGCTTGAAATGCATCTACTAAAGTTTTTCGTTCAATGTTTTAAAATGCAAAACCAGTTAAAGGAAAGAGATGAAGATGGATTATTTGTTGGAAACAATAAAAAGAGATAAAGATCATAACAAGAATTTGTCAGAACTGCCACAAACATCCATTTCCTGGATACATCACTCTACTACAAACCAGCCTGGGACACTACAGATACCTATACCTGCCTATCTTATAGATACACTTTAAACAAACTGTCAGGATATTTGAAAAACTTTCTGGAATGTTTTCCCGACTTCAACATAAATATGCATAAGATATGCATAAGAAATACACATATTTATTCCGAAGAAGCAAACAGTCGTAAGTTTCACGACCATTTCGCCTAAAGCCATGTCTTTTTCCCCCCGAGAGAAGGCAAACAATAATAGCCACACTGCCACTCATTCATCCTCTCATACTCCAAAACATGTGCATATCCGAAACTAAACAGAAAATGAAAAGTGGTGTTTTGTAGACAAAATAAACATAAAAATTCTGTTATTTCTATTCAAGCAGTCATGATCACTTTCTGCATTGCAGCCATTTTTTCTGTTGAGTATGTTTGAGAGCTTTGAGTTCTGGGAGCCCTATAACTTAAACTTACGCAGTAGAACTGCACTAATTACTTTCATTAATAAGTCTTAATTATCTGTTTATGCCCACCAGTACTTTAAAACATTATAATTCTATTTTTATTATAAATTTTATATAATAAGTTTGATAATTCTAAAACATATATATGACAAGAAATATTAAGTTTTAGTATCTAAATATGTAAAATTTTATACAAATATGCATTACTTGTTTCACAACCTGCATTGCAAATAAGTTTGATGAGAAACAGGAGATATTTCATTCTATCCTTGGCCGTATAACTTTAAGGCCAACAATCCACCGAAATGGTTCTTACAACAGGAAATTTGAAAAGGTTTTTCTTTCATTGCCGTTGAAATAAAAAACTTACACTCTCATGCCATGTTTTCAAACATATTATACAGTGAATTTTGGTACAATGGATTGTGATGAGAAATATCAATATATACAGTACTTACAGTAGGTTGAGGTTGTTGAGGTCTTTGAAGGCGTCCACTCGGACACACGTGATCTTGTTGGCGTTCAGCAACCTGCACGATTACATGCAATTAGTAATAATAATAATCATAGATTTATAGCGCATATATCCATGCACATTGCTTTCTCAAAGCACTTATCAACTTAACCCATTATCAGAACACTCCCGTAGGAGAATACAACCGGTCACCTGTCAGGCGCTCAAGGTTCAAATTCAGACTACCATCGTATGAACCCAGGTACCCAGTTGTACAGCTGGGTGGACAGAGGCACAGTTCAAACTAAGTCACTTATGCCACAAGTCTCTCAACGCATGTCTCAGTAAATTTTCAGTAGTTTTCATAAGATTATACAATGTTGGTGTATGAAATTTAAAATTGACTCAAAAACGAAGACCATACTCATAAATCATTTTCTACAAGTTCCATCGGCCATAGAAATATGTTACTGAATATATCTTATCAAATTTTTTTAAACACTTAAGCGGGAAGGTTAAATGTTAAACTTTAGATCCAGATTTTTCATTCATAAATCATTTCTACATGTCCAAAGAAGAAAACATGTAATTACATTTATCTTATCTAAAAATTATTTCAAAACTTGAAATTAAAATGATTGACAGGTCTGATGACACAATTGCTCCAAATTATCTTTGAAATACAAAAAATATGTATCTAAACATAAATCACCTAAGATCAGGCAGCAAATGAGTGATTTTTCCTCAAACTTTTTACTGAAAATCAAATGTCATGGTTTTTACACCTTAGAAGCTAGCTGAACAAGATTTGCAGTATCTGTGTTGCCCCTCGTTGCTGGAAATGTCTGCTTATCACAGAGTGGTTGGCATCAAAGGAAGTTATCAGTGATACTCTCCGCTTTGAGGTACCGTAAACAGTCTTCAGTTTGGTAGATCCATTATATATATATATACATGTTTATAAGTACTCTTTGAGAGGCCTTTTACCTTTGATTGTTAAGGAATTATCATATTGTATTCTTCAATTTATTAACTATGCTTGAAAACAATGATATACTGGTCAAAATGACCTCATTGTATTTGAAATTCCTTTTTGATAGGCCTTTAACTGTTGATTGTTAAGGAATTACCACATAACATGTATTCTTCCACTTATTAACTATACTTGAAAACACCTATACATACATCGGTCAAAATGACCTTCTTGTATCATAGACGATTGATCCAGTCCAAAACATCCGATGTTTACTCTTTTCTATTCATAACCTTACTTCTCTTGACAAACCTACTCACACATATTATATTTCATATCCATACATCTTAGTGAGACACGTCTTAAATATCTCAAGGAAACGGTTTTGTATATTTTTGTTACTAACATAAATCTATCATATTACGAAGTATTTTACCACAATGGCGGTGTTTATTTGAGTAAGAGAGAGTCCATATAGAAATGTTTGTGAAGAATGATTGTGAGGAAAATGCTACAAAATTAAAAACACCCTTTGCAAACAAGCCATTATCTGGCCTAAAGCCCATAGAATATACAGTATGCAATGCCTTCTGGTGATACATAACTATTATAATCCAATGTGCGATAATCCGAAACAAATGCACATTAAATTCTCCAAGCATTATGGTTTTCATGTAAAACATATTTTTAGAAATTTGTTAACATTATCACTGACCCTGAGCACATTAACCCATAATCATAAGTGAAACAACCCAAAGAAAATGTATTTTAAATTAGCCATGCATTATGATTCTCATGTAAAACAAATTTTTAGAAACACTTACAAAAGTTGACAACCCAAAGAAAATGTATATTAAATTAACCGTGCATTATGATTCTCGTGTTAAACAAATTTTTCGACACACTTACAAAAGTTGTAACGAGCTGAGTCCATTAAAGACCCCGGGGGGTAGGTCGGCTATTTTGTTGCCGTACAGCACTCTGAAGAAAAGATATTAAAGGGAGACATTAGTACAAAATCTTAAAATAAATCTGTCCATAATATTTCATAAAAGTAGTTTAAAATGGAAATTGTGTGAAAGGTGAAATGATAAAAAGTGAAATTTCTCGTAAACTTTATGCAAGTGACTAGTTTATCTGTTTATGTTTTATCGAAAATATAAAAGGTTAAAAGGTCAACATGAAATTGACGCATAAAATATGTGATTATTATCTCCTGTGTGTCTTAAATTAGCTTTTATAGCTTTTAAGAGAACTGAAAAAATATCTGATTTATTTCCACAATGATTTTGTATATTTTCCTTCAAGGTTAATGTGGAAAATGAAACATATTCACAAATAAAAGTTTTTAAAAGAATTATTTTGTGAAATCGTATATACTAACAGTGTTCTAAGAGACTGCAAGCTAGAAAATGCATCCGGAGCGATGTAAGAGATTTGGTTGTTGCTCAAGTCACTGAAATAAAGGATATAATTTATATTTAAAAACATGGTACATTCACGCGAAAATAAACATAAACATAACAAAACCCTGAGAAACTGTCTTAAATTCTCCCCCTACTTATTCTTCATTGTTATCTAGCCAATCAAGTCTGATGTTACCTCACAATATTTGGTGTTACAACCTAATGCAACTGAGGGGGGGTTGTGCACGCAAATTTGATGAACGCCAAAGGTGAAACCCCCAGCCCCCCTTTTCAATACGTGACCCCCCATTTGAAAATTTCTGGGTCCTCCAACGGCCACATGGTACTACTGGCTTGGTCTTTGTGATGCCATCACCGGTATAGCAACATTTTAATTCTCATTTGCCTCTTGTATTTTGTCTCCTCATGAAATACCCCGGTTGTTATTTTGTTTAAATCCTTCTCCCGATGAACTTACATTCTCTGAAGTTTGGGTAGTTCAGCAAACACTCTCGATGGGATCTGGGTGATGTGATTTTCTTCAAGTCGACTGAAATAAATGAGTAAATTGATTTACAAACAAAATAAATACAAATATTTACCTGTTAATCAAGATACATTCTGCACATGTCTATCTACACCTGGTCAGTTCTGAATATTAAATATTCTCATTGTGGTTTCTCTAACTCAAGAGCCTCGGACAATGAGCTACAACACATGCAAAGGGGGTTCTTTTAAAAAATGATGTACTTTGATATTATCTTCCATGTTGTCAGAGCAGTAAGACACCAGGAAGCATGTAATTCCTTTGCTAGGACGAGACATCACATTTTGTACATGGTTTCTGACTTGCTGTCATTACCCAATCTAGTAGCGATGCTCTGCAATACGTAGTGGAGGCATATTAGGATGGGGTGCGTATTACATACAATACGGTAACAAGAAATGAAAGGAATAAATCATGATCATGATACCATTTAAATTAATGTCTGATGAATTAAACTCTCATTTTATTCTTTTTTAGGTCATCTGATGAACGATGAAAACCAATTCCTTTATATTTGACATGTAAAGTACATGAATTTTTATGATATTTGTTGAATGACAATGAGAGGTGGTAATTCAACAAATGTTCCAATTTAACTTCTAAATTATTAGATTTACGCATATTTATGATTTTCCATTTTTTTTAAATTAAAGTTTTCCATGATGCATTTTTTCATGTGGCTTATTAATTAACTTGCATTTTAAACTCAATTTTGTTGAACTGATGCCAGCTTAAAGGTAAATAGTTGTCAATACTATCATAAAAAAAACCCATTAAAAACACTAGCGCCATTGTTTGACCTAGATCAGGACTGCAGTATTCATGATAAGGCAGAATATCAAGAGATTACTAGAAGAGTGACATGGTCTATCAACAAGTAATGCCCTGGACAACAGGTCCGTCACTGGTGTGGCTTCCTGAGATGTGTTGTCACTGATGTAAATTGCCATGTTCATTGCAAAGCGAAACTGACATCCCTAGCTGTCACTGTCAGCGAAACATAACCAGCTGATTGGAGGACATTTCTCTCTTATTGCCTTGTGTCAGTCCTCATCTTAACACTGGGCTTGCTGAAGGCAAGATGAGTTGCAGAAAAAAATATGTCATTTTTTTGGACATATCATTTATTGTTTGACATTTCATGAATAAGAAATACCCCTTTCTAATATCATAACTAAGTTTTTGTGTTATCTATATTATGATAAGGAGAACTGCTCACTTCCAACATAAAATCAGTAATAAAACATTTCTAAAGTGAAGCCAAACCAATTATGAGATATTGGTTATCAAAGTATGAAACAATGTTGGCGACAAAATAACAAAATCATTACAATGACCTTTATCATGCGTTAATAGTAGAGAGATCCTATCATCAACAGACAATTTCCGTTTTTGCATAGAAATTTTGCAAACGAAATGTTCAACACGTAACTCGCAAAAACATTTGCCGGTTCTAATGGTTCTTGAAGAACTTAATCACAAGAGCATAAACAATTCTTCACTGCCAGAGCTCCAGAGGTTATGTGAAATTTACGGCTACAAAAATGATCAGTCACCATAAAGAAGAAATTGTGGGGCAATAATTTGATAAGGAGCTAATTTCCCTTTCAAATATGGCCAAACGAACATCAGAAACGTTTTACTGCTTTGAAGGCAAATCTTCAAACATTATCTGTCAATTTAAGGGTGAAAACCCATGTGATCAATCTTCAATAACGCCGAGCCTATTTGATTCTCCTCTGTATCTTTATACCAATGTTGGCTTGTTCGCTTGAACATTGACTCAACAGAATGTAATTATATCACAACAGATCCAATCTAATCACACTTGACAGGGATTAATCTGTTAATCTATATCGGTAGGCAAAAAGGTTGGAATATTTGGATTTAAAAATCTATAATACATGTATCTGACATAATGGTAAGCCTGCAGTTTATTGTTAGATATTCACTTATAAGTTATTAGATTATTTAATTCATAAACATATAGCATAATATACATATATCTATAAACATGTCTTTTTGTTATCCATTGCTTGATGTGTCTATTTATAAGGTATTTGGATTTTCAAGGCATGTGTCATAGTTAATTCTAAACCATTTTTTTTCAACAACTTTATTACAAGATTTATTATAAAGAAAAGAAAAGAAAAATGTCATATAAGAGGTTATTCCAGAAAGAAGGTCTCAAGAGGTCAGGAAATAACCTAGGAAACAATACACAGAGTCTTTGATGCTTCTAAACCAAAGGGAAAGCTCGGACCTCTAGACCCGAAGTCAAATACACAACCCTTCAGTATTCCCACACACCTTCTCCTAATGGGGTTGAGATTGAAATACAATGTACTTGAATATATGTACATGTCACAGAAGTTTTAAGCCATTGACAAAGTAAAATAACCTACAAATAACAGAAATATTCATTACGATCAACTCACAGTTCAAATAGACAAAGTCCCAATTGTTAACATTGAGACAACAACAATTTAAAAAAAAAATGATAACCTATAAAAAAATATCAGAAATATTAATTTGCGATCAACTCACAGTTCAGTAGCAGTTTCTGGTATGTTGTCCGGCAACTGGGTCAGTCCCTTGTCGCGACAGTCGATGATTCCTTCGGTGCATGTGCACTGACGAGGACATAGATTCTCCGCCACACACGCCTGGGGATGTTGGTTGTCCACGCCCACTAAAATCGACGACAGTAGTTGCATTAAACACATTACTGCCCTACTTTTTGCATAGAGAATATAGAAGTATTGATGCACACGTCACACCGTGTACACAATCAGATTCTGATATTACGTATAAACTAAAACATCGTAACAACGTACATACTCATCACGCATCAAGGAAATGAATCCTCGTAAAGTAGTTTCGTAAATATCGTCACACACCCATTGAACCCTTTTATTGCACAATTACTGAAATAATATCCTATATACATGAAATATACATGAAATATACACCTCCAGGACACATATGGTCTCTATTTCACCGCTGTTTCTATTCCAAGGCGGTACAAGTTCTTAACCTCCGGAAGCATTACAAGCACTTGTCTCTGAGTAACGTGGAAACGAAACGATGAATATCATTTGTCTCTAGCTCGCCTGAGAAACATTAGCATCATGTCTGCCATCCTGATTACATTTGCACCTCTCATCTACCTCCTAATATAAAGTTAATTATAAATTAATTGGAGGTTTATGATTGTATGAAAACACAATTTGATAATGATTTTTATAAAGACAGGCGACTCTCTCTTAAGTGTCTCACTGTTGATGAGATGTAATGTTTTTAAACAAAAATTGCTGTTCATTAATAATTGGATGAAAAATATAGATTTGCAAAATTATTTTAGAGTTGGTAAAGTTGTTAATATTTGTATTATCATGCAGACCTAATAATCGTGAATTAACTCCTCATTACAGAAAGTAGAATATGTAAATTCATGAAAATGTAAAGTTTATCTGCTATCGGTACACTAGAAGAAGATCCTTTTCCATGTTGTAATATGAAATATGATTATCTGTTCAAATCCTCTTAGATTTATTATTGTATTACCGATTCAAGAACCTAAACTGGAGCTCTGTAGCTCGTCAGGCTTGGAATGTTCAGTGGCACTGATAGATATTGGAGGGAAGGGGACGGTGAGGTGAGTTGGGGTTTAACCCCTCTTTCAAGAGTTTTTCACTGATATCATGGCTGCTAATATTATGGCAGGAAGAAAGCCTGCAATGCCATGTGGCTATGCACTGCAGTGAAACCTAAACTTGAGATCTGTAGCTCGTTAGACTTGGAATGTTCAGAGGTAGATATTGGAGGGAAGGGGGATAGATGGAGGGGATATGATGATACTCAACAAAAGAAAGATGTTGGTTGGATGTGAAGAAAGGGCCACGCTATGAGGTTATTTGGTCTAACAGGTCTGATGAGCTAAAATATGCCTATCATGCAAATAATTTTGATTACATTTTTAACCTGGAAGTTTCAGTAACCACCCACAGTCCTGGTGGTCTGTAACGCACATTTGGAAACCATTCAGTTATGGACTCTTAAATCCATATTTCAGTTCGGAACATTTGTAAACTATTGAGTTATAATAGCAGCCCTTAACCCCCTTTGTGCCGTGAGAGAAGTAAGTCAACAACCATCTGTCCATTATACGTCATGCTGTAGAGAGGAGGTTAAATCCATATTCAATTTGGGAACATTTGCAAACTGTTTATATACTTACATATACACTTAAAGTCGAGCTCCTGAAGTTCCGCAATCTCATTGTTACGTAGGTGGGTGGGCATAGCACACTCCGTGAATAGGGCCAGGGTTGGGTTCGCCCTCAACCATCGCGCCAACCACGCCAGGTGACAGTCACAGATCAGGTGGTTGTCGCTGATTCGTCTGAAAGAAGAGAATAATTTAGAGTCATTCTTGACGCTTTAGTTTAATTAATTAACACCAACTGATTCAGAGAGTTAAATTTATGGAAATGGTGCCTCTGGCTAAGGATAAGTTATCTCAATATTGCATGAGATTTGCAGGTAGAGTGGGTTAAATTAGTGGGTTAAAGTAATTTCTTAACACTTAAGTTCCTGAATTAATAAGCAACAAAACCATTCTGAGTGTATATTTTACAGGAATTTTGTCACTGGTTGAAAATAAGCTATCATGGTATAATCAGAGGCTTGAAGATATAAAGTCAATTACTGCAATCCGTAAGGTGATGTGATGTGATTTAGGTTTTAATAACACTTTTAGGTGTATTATCATTTATTCATCTAAAAGAACAAGAAAATAATTATTTATTGGCAAAACATTTTTTAAATGATGCACCCTTGGCCACGAAACAAAAGAAGATAACAAGTTATGTTGAAATCAGTTGAACATGGGTGTTTTTACATTTAAAATCTTTAATGTTTCAAAAATGTTTGCCTGAATTTGGCCATTTAAAGCTAATGACATCTTTAGTGAATAAAATACCACACTTTGAAGTTTTGCTTTTGCATTAAATGCTAATAACGATTTTAAATCCCTCCAAGTCACGACACGTGCCAGTCTGTCTGTCACTGGCTAATGTAAGCTTTGCTGCATATTGTTACTGTTTCTGCATCAATTAGCCAGTGATGGAGACTGGCGCAAGTTATGTGACATGCAGGTGAAGCTACAAGATCTCCTATTATTATTAAACCCATTAAAATCAATAACAACCTCCCATCATCTCATTTTCAAAATAAAGCCCTTCAGAATGAGTGTGTATAAGCGATATATCCCACACAATGCTATAACTAATAAACCTTCTTTTAAAGTCCTTTGAATCAATTACAGCCTTTCAAGTCCGAAACTGACCGGTACATACATCACAACTCAAAGACCCCAACTGGACAGGACTCTTATAGATCCCGCACCTTTTATCATACCTGGCGTCAACCCCCATTTTTCACCTGTCGAGGGAGTGTGTCTGATTACAGGTAGCATATCACCTGTACAGGTAGCGTATCTCCCCCTCACCTTGAGCGGTTTATGAGCAAACCCGAGACATTAACACTGTAAACAAGCCATATCGTATTGTACATGCAAGGTATATTTCGCCTACCGGTCAAGGTGGCTGATTTACGGTGGTCAAGCAGTCTGGTTGGACGGTAGTAAAACATACTTATATACTGCATTTCTCACATTATTTCCCACAAGAAAATATTGCATGTTTATGACTTTGGTCATTGCTAAAGATTTATGGTAAAGATGTCTGGCTCGGTGACTGTCAAAATGTAGGAATCTATATGTATATTTTCACAGACTGTTACATACCTAAGAGTCGTGGTCACTGTTGGCTATTTACTACTAATTGTAGGGAGGTAGTCTTCAGTTGGAATGTCCGTACTTACACTTTATCCATTGACAAATATAATATATAGGACTTTTGGTCATCGGTGAAGCTTTTGGCTAAGGCTTTGGTAGATGGTTTTGTATACAGCATCACTGCTAATCACACCTCTTCACATTTTTATTTTGGATAATTATAGCAAATTAGATATCTATGGCTTAAGTTATTTTTTAAGTCCTTATTGTTTTCATAGAAGCAAGTATTTTAGTGAGAAATGTAGAATACTTTATAGTTGAATAAATGAAGCATAAATGTTGATTTTTCGGCATATTATATTTGAGACCCGGTTTTGTTAATTCCTGTAGATTGGCAATTGAGAATGGTTTGCCACAAATTAATTCAACTTGTTATATTATACTACATGAAATAATACAGGGAGATCTTGCAAGTCTACTTAGAGTTATCATTACTTATTGATTATTATACTACATGAAATAATACAGGGAGATCTTGCAAGTCTACTTTGAGTTATCATTACTTATTGATTATTATACTACATGAAATAATACAGGGAGATCTTGCAAGTCTACTTAGAGTTATCATTTCTTATTGATGATAACGGAACTGTCATGACTGGTCTGTTGACAGTGAATGATTGGCTGGGACTCTCAACAAGGGAGGGAACTCATGTATCATTTCGTGACTGGCCTTATGTCACCGACACTTGTACGTTTATGAAAGAGAGGAGCGGAACATGGGATATGATCGATGAATTGAAACCTGGAAGATTCAAGGATGGACCCTTCCGCTTGTCAGAGTTACGTTTGTAAAGTTTCTGTCATGTTTGTCAGATTTGCCATTGTTACAATATTTGTACAGTTAACCCATTCGAGCAGGGCAAATATATAACGTTACAGATGTCATTGGTTTAACACTTTGTCGGCAAGATAAGATAAATCATTCCTCCTTGTGAGTTAACAAATTGGAATATAACACAAGGCAGCATTTTTTTTTTTATCGGATTTATGAGTTATAACATTGTCTAGAAAAAGGTATAAGAATTTGTACTATTGCAGAAAATATGATCCCAAATATAACAATGTTACATTTGTTAAATATCTAAACAGATGTATTTATAATGCATTCAGTCTTGGAAGCTGTGCAATTTTACATCTAACAGAGGGGTACTGAATGTTGTTGGACCTCGTTTTGTGGAGGGTCACAGTGGGTGAATGTTGAGCTGTAGATACAGTCAGTGTCAGCTGTTGGGAGCCTGACTCTGAGGCTGTGGGTTCAAATCCAGCAAGGAAAAATTAGACACAAATCTAGAGAATCCTCACAGGAATGATGATACATCTGTTAACCCCTGTTCTGAAAGATATCTGAGATGACCAGCAGATTGTCCAGATAACATTAACAACAGGCTGACCAGGGGCTAGCAAGAGTCAAGCAGGGCTAAAGCTTCACATGAACATGAACATGAATATTGTTGAGGCACCATCATCTTTTACATTTTATTTCAAGGATGACATGTCCAACACCATGAACTGACACCAAGTCTCTCACAAGCCTCTGATCTTCAGTAAGCACTTCAACCTATTGCAGTAATATCTTTGATAGTAATCTATCTTGTGGTCCATCTCAAGCTATTAAGCTCAATGAAGCATGACTCCCACATAGCAGCAACACAGGAACAGCAAACGGTTGTCAATGTCCCGAAATAAACTTTCAGCATGACTCACTTAAAGAGGACCAAGAGATACGAAACAGTCAGACTTATTTAAGTATATAGTGGTACTAATGACCGCACGTCTCATTGACCACAAGGCGTGCTTGACCACGGGTGGCTGGAGAGCTCAATCTGTAAGCCGTCTCATGCATGTGTTGAGAGATGATGACCAGGGGATGACCACTGGATTACAACAAACAACATTAAACCCTCCTAATTGACCACAGGCCAGTGGACAACAAATCCCAAAACTTGTCTGTGCATGGGAGAAGTAATATTACTTCTGACCCGAGACAGAGTTGACAGTTTCTAGATCAGATAAAAAAAAACGTCAGAGAACATTTGTAGACTTCTCAAACAATTGGATTGTTGATTTGGGTTTTTGTTATTGACTATGTTTGTTCTTAGATGTTCTTTGTAATATCAAGGAATGGTAGGAAAATATTTGAGAGCATAAGAAATGCAATATATTTCTAGAATATGAGTTTCATTATATTTGGAAGTATATCATTATGAGATGGCTTTTTATATATTATTTGGTATCATCATTATTAGATCCTTCAACCAAGGACTCAAGAAAAGTATTGAAATGATTTGTTTGTAATCTGGCTCAATAGAAATCAGAAGCTTGTATAAATCAATGCTATATTTCCTTCCATGAACTTTACGCAAATAAATCTTCAGTGAATTATTTAATTATTTGCAGCTTGTACACTTCTTAGTTGCTCAAAGGAGAAAGTTGAGTATTCATTGTAAGAGTCCCAAAAGAATCATGAAGTTTTTCAGTTTTCAAACCAAATAAACAAGGAGGTAGTGTATCCCCCTGCATGACTCAAACCATTGTATCAAGAAGGGACACTTCGCTGGTCCCCGGGGACCCCATTACAAAGGTTAATAGTCGACTGGCGGGAACAAAATAGGGGTAATATCCTCTTCACAGGCAAGAATTCAATGAAGAGTTCGCAATAAAGGGAAAAAAGCAGGTAAAATTCAAAGAAGATTTCTTGATAACTTGTAATTTGTTTTGTCATCCACAACATTCTAAAATTTTCTCATGAAAATTTAATACATTCCCAAGAGCATGACCGACTGATAACCATCTATCAAGATAAAAAAAAAGATACGTTTGTAAAATCAGTTGATGAATAAAACAATTGCAGTCATCATTTTGGGCTTTAAGGGGATTGGAAGCATTGTATAGAGGAAATGTCCAAAGATTTTAACAGTTACGAATTCAATGTTTCAAACCGCTTCATCACATTGTAAGCATTTATGTTTCAGTTCGCTATATCCGCTGTTCACTATTCGCGTTTGGCATATTATATACCGGTAGGGCTTTTGACTACCGGTATATCCATGCTTTGGTTTATCCATGTTCTACTATATTCAGAAGCAAATGAAGATTAAACGCATTTATTCTATAAGCGCATTAGTTAAACAGTCAATTTAAAACATGTAGTAAAAATGTTATAATTATCAGTAGAATAAATACCGAAGTCCTAGTTAACCATATTTTCATTTGTCTCTATGAGATTTGTATATATTTATGCAGAAGCAAATATACCTCTACAGGCAATGCACAATCATAACAAATGTTTGTGCATTAGCAAGGACAGAATAAACACAGATGCAGTTGATAAAGGTTGCATCTGTCCCCAAACTCGGGTCATAGAGGGAGCTGCAAGTTTGTGGGTGGTATCAACGTGGTACATCAACGTGACGTGATTTACAACGTGATGAGTTACCCACGTGACACTGGGAGGGGCTGTCGTCACAATAGACTGTCGTCACAATAGACTGTCGTCACAATAGACTGTTGTCACAATAGACTGTTGTCACAAAAGACTGTTGTCACAATAGACGCAGGAATATGTATGCTTCTAAACTACAATAGATAGTCAATTTTGTGCAAAATTGTTTTGCCATTTTGTAAAACTAAACATTATTTGAAGTAGGAGGGAGAAGGCGAACGAGTTCTATGGATATACAACTTATTTATTGTTCTCCTTCTAATTGCCATTGAAAGAAGTATAACTATTATTTGATACTCCTGTTCATTAGAATGAAAAGGATTATTCAAACCTTTTTTTAAAATGAAGGAAAATTCCACTCTTTTTAATGATGATATAGTGTCTTTCAGCTATGATTTATTTTCTCTCCTACACTGTAATAATATTTTCTTCTTATGTTACACATTTACAAACATTCTCAAATTTGTTCTCAAGAAACTAGCTATTAAAATTAGTAATTTACAGAAATGCATTACAATAAAGAACAAAAACATAATTCAAAACGATGAATTTGAATTATCAGGATGAGCACATCTCCACAAAACAAAATAAAATTACAATTAGATTAATTAGACAAACCGGGAGTACTTGATAACCTTTGTAATCAATTACCTACAAAATATACAACCCGCAAAACAATAACTGTCACCTTTCGAGGCAATAAAGTAAAGAAAAACACAAATCTTTCAGTGTCACAGCAACGCCGCGAGAGAAAAGACACATTTATAACAATAGGCGCTGTTTACCTACACAACAGTTACCATTCTCTGCGGGTCTGCAAATGTCATCAGTCGGCCATATTGCAGAACTTTGGAACAACAGTTCACTTTTCAATCGTCACCTTTCAACTTTTTAACACATTTTTTGTGTCCAACAAGCCGCCCTGACAATCAACTTTTGTGTTACACATCTATTTTGTTTCTAAACTAAAACCATTCATACTTCTGCAATAATTTATTAGACTCTCTTAAAGGCACTGTTCTAGAAGCATTATCAGACATCTTGTTTTTTTTTGCATTATGTGACATGAAAAACATGCTGTATTTTACAACTTTTTAATAATAAAACACATGCATTGAGAGAATATTCACAAAGTAACAAATACTTTATCATTACACAAGTCAACAATGAACAAAGGTTCGCCTTAATTATTTTTCAAATAATTCTATTTGATTATAAATAAAAAACTTTGACACAGAAAAACAAGAACCAACCTACATGTACAAAGGTACATAATAACTTTTCGGTGTGAAAATAAAATCATTCATTACTGAACATTTTAAAACTAATTATTTATTTTTAATGGTACTGAAATAAAAAGTATATATGCAAGATTTTAATTCTACTCTTTGGCAGTCACTAAATAATTTCTCTTGAAGTACCAATTTCATTTCAATAATTATTTCTTCAGAATCGCCATGCTCATTAATTTCAGGTACGAAAAATGATTTATCATTTTAAAAGCAAATACTAGAAAAAACCTAGCTCAAGAATTTTTACCAAATGTAGGTTTTAAAATTTTTTGAAACACTTTAAATGGCACTCAGTTCATAGAAAATTTATAAATTGGTCCCTGTAACCTAGCCATTAAGTTGTTAACAGAAGAAACAAATTTGTAACACTATACATAACTTCATTCCTAATATTTATATCATTTCATATATGATGTATATATTGCTAATTTTATGAAAAACATATCAAATGATTTATTCAAGTAAAGTAAGACTTCAGTAAGCATGTAAAACAAATCGTGCAACTTATCTATTTTTCTTCTTTTAATGTCTCGTGTATAATTAGGAACCATAACCACACTATCAGCTTTTCCATGTCGTGAGCAAAAAAATAAAAAATGATGTAAGTGGTGTCGACATTTTTTCATACGAGGCTAATTAACAAAAGCGTTGATCCATACAGGTAACTGTCGAAATGTACGTGTTGATGCGCCATAATGCTATCAGAAATGTTGTAATGTTTCATGTGAGTTCACCCAGCCAGCTCTACTTTATTTTCGTTTAGACTCATAATAGTCTATGTTAACATGTGTACAGATCATTCCACTTCCACACAGTGCTGTTATTAGCAATAAGATCATGAAAACATACTTCCCTTAAATATGATTAAAGGTAGATTAATAAGATAATTTTTGAAATAATTATTAGTTAAAATAGAGACAGAGAGACAAAGAGACAAAGACACAGAGAAAAACTTCAAGTCTTTTGATCACTGTAAGTTTCACGTCACTATTGAGGCAAGTTTTCTAGATGATTACATTTTCGAAAATAAATTTCATGTTATTTATAAAATAGTTTTAAAAAATTGGTTCTAAGTTTCGTAAACATCATTTATGAAATTACAAGTACTGAAAACCCATAATTGGTGCTCCAAATGATAAATTATGCCTTGAATAACCCTCTAACTGCAAATTTCTTATCTTAAGTGTGTTAATGTTTTTTTGAAGAGACAGCTATTTTCTTTAAGGGAAAGCTGACATGCTACTGCATATTGGAAACGACTTGTAAATATTTAATTGCTGCAGGCGCTCATCTGCATGCTCTATACACGTGCGAGACCCGCGCTTGGATCTGGTACTGTTATCAAAAAATATTAAAAATGTGTTTTGTGATTACCATCTGTTTGTTATAGGATTACCACGGTGAAGCAGATGGGCCAGTTTACGCTTACATCAGCACTTACATGTTCTGGTTTAGACTTGGTGTACGCTTACATCAGCGCTTACATGTTCTGGTTTAGACTTGGCGTACGCTTACATCAGCGCTTACATGTGCTGGTTTAGACTTGGCGTATGCTTACATCAGCGCTTACATGTTCTGGTTAAGACTTGGAGTACGCTTACATCAGCGCTTACATGTTCTGGTTTAGACTTGGCGTACGCTTACATCAGCGCTTACATGTTCTGGTTTAGACTTGGCGTACGCTTACATCAGCCCTTACATGTTCTGGTTTAGACTTGGTGTACGCTTACATCAGCGCTTACATGTTCTGGTTTAGACTTGGCGTACGCTTACATCAGCGCTTACATGTTCTGGTTTAGACTTGGCGTACGCTTACATCAGCGCTTACATGTTCTGGTTTAGACTTGGCGTACGCTTACATCAGCGCTTACATGTTCTGGTTTAGACTTGGTGTACGCTTACATCAGCGCTTACATGTTCTGGTTTAGACTTGGCGTACGCTTACATCAGCGCTTACATGTTCTGGTTTAGACTTGGCGTACGCTTACATCAGCGCTTACATGTTCTGGTTTAGACTTGGTGTACGCTTACATCAGCGCTTACATGTTCTGGTTTAGACTTGGTGTACGCTTACATCAGCGCTTACATGTTCTGGTTTAGACTTGGTGTACGCTTACATCAGCGCTTACATGTTCTGGTTTAGACTTGGTGTACGCTTACATCAGCGCTTACATGTTCTGGTTTAGACTTGGTGTACGCTTACATCAGCGCTTACATGTTCTGGTTTAGACTTGGTGTACGCTTACATCAGCGCTTACATGTTCTGGTTTAGACTTGGTGTACGCTTACATCAGCGCTTACATGTTCTGGTTTAGACTTGGCATACGACAGGGGGATGTTTCTACACCTAACCTCTTGATAATAGCTGCGGTAAATGTGTTACAAGGTGTGATGCACAGAATACATTTGGTATTTTCAGTTGACTGTACAATAAAAGTTAACATGCATATCCACATTTTCAATTTTTAAAGTTTTAAACTGAATGAGAATCCTAATTTAAATTTGGTTTTTCTCAATAAGATAGAAGATGTATCTCCCCATATTTCCTCAGCATCAACGCAGCTGTATATTTTGACTTTGAAAAAATTAGCATGTTAAAGGTTATCTTATTTCGAATTCCAAAACAAATATTCTTCAGAATTTAAATTTGAAATTAAATTGAAATGTTAATATATTTAGTTTAGTTTTGTAATTTTCTAAAACAATTCTACATAAATTAACTGTTCAAATACTACGAATCTTAATTTTCCAATTATTGAATCAGTCAAAATTGTTGACTTTATGAATAGAAATTTGTTAAACACTATGCACCCTCTTTCACTGAGCAAAACTTTCAAGATGACTGAAAGGACTACAGACACTGTATTCACAAAGAATCAGAGGTAGGTTGGGGTTGATGACTTCAGACAGGGAACAGTAGGCTAGACTCAGACCCAGGTAAAATTGAAAGAAGATGTTCTCTCCATAGATCTCCATCGATGAGTCGTCTCCCCACACATATGGCTGCAGTTGGGTGGAAAAGTGGAAACATCCAGGGTTGAGTTTCACGGCCAATTTGTGATGTTTATTTTATCTGGAGTCCGTAGCAGCTCCATTTTAACACCAAGAGGATCTAATATGGTTGCCCGAACTCTAACGAGAGCCGTTAAACTCGTTGGAGGGTTTGTTGTCCCAGGTTGCAGTGCAGAAACTACTCTATCTGCCAGGTGCTGTGCACAATTTGGGTCTGATTTCGGTGGAAGTGTGCAGGCAGGCAGGCATGTTACGTCAGCTAACCACACCACCACACATGTGGAAATAAAGGATGAAGTTTCTTCCCAATATTTTAGCTTATTTTAGGTAGCCTTGAATTGGTAGCAGTTTGACATCAAAATCAGAATTTACTCAAAGGAAGGAGTTTTTAAGTTACGTTAGAAAAATTGAGGATTATTTGGAATTTGTTGACGATAAGTGTGGAGTTTTTAGAAATTAGCCATGTTACTTCAGGCAACCACAAAAATGTGAAGTTTGTTATCAATAGATTTGGCATCTACTCTTATTGACAGCATACTCAAGCAGCAAGGTTATGGGGAATAAACCAAACAGTATGTGGCACAATAACCAAAATATTTGTCCTCCAAGGATAAAGCAATAGATGCAAATTTCGAACTCATCAACATATTATTCAGATATATCACATCCTCTAAAGGCTTTTTTAGGAAGAATTAGATAAAATGCCCAAATCATGTAGCAAGTCAGAATAGAGATATGTCTTCTGAAATTTCTTGGAATATATGGTACAATAACCAAATTATTGGAATTAGGCAATAAATGCAAATTCCCAAATCATCAATTTATTCTTCAGATATATTATATCGTCAAAAGCCTTTAATACTGTTTTCTATGATTTTAGGAAGAATAAGATAAAATCCCTTAATCATGTAGCAATTCAGTAAACATATATGCCTTCTGAAATGTATTGGCGGCTATGGCACAATAACCAAATTATTGGTCTTCTAAGAATTAGGCAATAAAAGCAAATTCCCAAATCATCAATTTATTCTTCAGATTTATTATATCCTCAAAAGCCTTTGATACTGGTTTCTATGACCTTAGGAACAATTAGATCAGATCCCTAAATCATCTAACAAGTCAGTAAACAGATATGCCTTCTGAAATATTATGGCCCCTATGATACAACAACAGGAATAAGGCAATAAATGAAAATTCCCAAATCATCAATTTGTCATATAGAATACATCACATCCATAAAATTCTTTAAGAAATATATTTTATCTTGGTCAAATTTGAAACCACAGCCCATATCAACCAACATGATTCTCCAATCAGCCCATGTACAGATGTGGTATCTCCTTAAACTGGCTGCACCTACTTGAACTGCCGAGGTTTACACTTTTGTTTATGATGGACAGGATATATTCCAGATTCATCAAAACATTCTCCCGTGTGTTTGAAAACAGCTCCCGATGAAGCAATGATCTCTATCTCCCGATGCACCGCCCTCTCGGGATGTGCAGTTTCAGTCAACAAATTAGGGAAAAAGTTTAAATTTCCGTCTTGCCAACAACTGACATTGACATTATCACCATCTCAACTACAACATCGGCAACATCTGGAAATAAACTCCCTCGTCGTTTTTTAATTGATTTTTAACGAAACCTGAGACGAACGTTCTTAAAGGGATGGTTCCTTCGGTTGAACCATTTCTATAGATTGGACTCGGAACAAACTTATTGCAGTCATTCATTTTATGCTGCTTTAGGTTATTACATCTGAGTATGAAAAGATACAGCTTTGGAAATACCTGGAAGTGAATTTTGAAGTATTTTTTTTATGTAACTTGATATGGGAACCTGTGATCTTACGTTATTTCTGTCGTAGAAATCATTCACCAAGTATTCAATTCATGAATGATGTTGTCAATGATGTTGTCAATGAAGTTGTCAATGTTCAAATTAAGAACATTGTTTGTTGTTGTTTGTTTGATGCCCCCAAAATTCAAGTGTTTGAAGGGCTCTTAAAAGTGGAAAACATAAGAAAAAAGATATTCTACATAACAACTTCTTTACTGTGAACACAAACAACATTTCTGAGTATATTCTTACTCCTTCAGCAGGAGGAAAGATTATGACAGATGGAGTAAGCATATACTCTCAAACTTTGTATTTTCACAGTAAAGAAGTTGTCATCCAGAATATCTTTGTTCTCACAAGACCATTGTTCTTCATAAGTTACCAACAACACTTGTATCAAGAACAACATTCTCTACATTGTATACAGTTTACTACTAAGTTTGAAAACAAACTATACTTACAAGACTCTGAGTTTGTTCATTCCTTCAAAGAGATCCTTGGGCAATGTAGTGATGTTGTTATTGCTGAGAGTTCTGAAACAGAAGAGGAAACATCATCACTTGACTGTCAGGAACAATGACATGAAACTCCATGGCCTAGATTTTCGAAGCTCTCTTAGCCCTAAGTTAGTCGTAAGCCAGTGTAATTGCATGTTGCTTACCACTATCTAAGCAATCAATGATATTAAATTCCATATATTTAATATAATCCAATCAAAGTGCCCAGCACATCTATTATTGTCTTGCTCAACTTATAAACATGCATTTTATGAGATATTTGGAAGACAAAATTATTTCAAACTTGTGCAGTTATGCTATCAATGTTTATAAAGATTGTAAGCCCAAACTATCTCTTTAATACTGCTCACACAACAGATAAACTTCCCTCAAACTAATTTATGGGTACAGTATTTCTATGATTTGTTTCCCATTGATCTTTTAACAAGCTAAGAAACTTGAATTCTGAATACAAAAGAGAAATATTTGCTCTCTCATATATCTTTGTTTGGCATGTAGAAGATGAGATGATGAATTGATACATATTTTATGGGTATACAGTCAGGCCTCGATAATCCGAACGCATTCGTTTTTCATCAAAAACGTTCGGATAGTGAAATGTTCGGACTACTGAGTACTGATTACTACTAAAGATATTAGTTTGGTTACATATTCCTACCGTTCGGAAACTGCGAGATTCGGATTATTGGAGGCCGGATTATCGTGGCTTGACTGTACTACGTACCTTATTATATATAGGTAACATTTGGACATAGATTTTCATTCACTGTCACATATACAACACCTTGTTAAAACAATCTATGTCTTTTTGACATAACAGATTGAAACAATATATTTTGAGTAGGTGTCTAAAGGAACGTTTTAACAGAAACCTTCCCAGTGTAAGGTCCCAGAATCTACGATACATTTATTACAGCATTTCTACAACTAATGTTTTCTAACATAACGTTTCACAAAGGTCACTCAAAAGGTACACAACTGAAAAATCAGCCTAGAAGCCATTTTGTAACTGTTACAAGTTATTTCTGAAATGATCCGAGGTATTTGCTAACTTTTTGTTTACATACCGTCCCTGAACAGGTATATAAATCATACCATCCCTGAACAGGTATATAAATCATCCCAGTATAAAACACATCTCACCTGAGTAAGGCACTTAAAATAAACTCTACATTTATCATTTCTTCAAAGAAATACCTCGGAGTTGTATTTCCTCGGTGAAGAAAACAATGTTTTGTCTCTTAATGGGTTTTTTTCTAGCAGTAATTTCTTTTTAATGATTGTGAGTACGGTATTGTATTCATTACATGGCACCATCTATTTAAAAACATTATCATTTGAAATAAATATTATGTTTTTTTGTTTTTTTAAATGTATTTCATTTGATGTTTTAATTGATCCTTGATGATTAGTTGTTTTCAAAACAACATTATATACTTTCTTTATATATATATTTTAAGACCTTTCAAAGCCTCAATGTTAATAGAGAAATAGAAAATATTGTTTATCAAATTGGCTCATTTATTCTTATTTAGTACTAAGATATTAAATGATATGCAGATAATTTGCAACTTGAAATATTCATATAAGTATTATCCATGTTTAAACCTTTGACATCTTGTTGACTTTGCACCAAAAATAACTTTTTGAGATTTTATACTTAAATAACCAAGTCATCTTATTTCAACAATATTTCAATCATAACACTTTCAAACATAACATGAATGCATTTCTTAGATACGGTATAAAACCTGATTACCTGGCACATTTTAACAAAGACATCACCTTGAAAAGAATTATACTCTAATAAAAGCATGATACAAATTCATTCATAACAAAATTTCAAATTTTGTCATCCGAGCCTAAACTTATGGTTATTTAATATTCAATGTCATACGGAGACGTAACGTGATACTAAAAAAACGAGTGAACTCGGTTTCACAGATCCATCCGACTACGAAATAATAACAAGATTTATCCATATAATAACACCTAATAACCACAGACGACACTTAAGGGTCACTGAACATTTACAAATGTCAGGTTATGTCAATTTCAAGATTATCAAATTCCACAGGATTAGACAGGAAGTAGATACTTAGTGGTAAGTACGTGCATTCAACTTGTGGATTATTAATATCTATATACAGGAGGTGTCGGACATCTTCTGACACTGAAACATGTCATGGGTTTATCTTCTAATTTCAACAGAAGTACTTAAAATGTTTTAAAAACATCTTTTGACAATGAAATATGTCGTGGCATTTTTATTTTGTAAGACCCAACTTGTGTCATGTTCAATGAATGAAAAGATATTTTACTAGAAATGTACAAATACAATTTTATCAATCATGCTGTTGAATAATTCATGGAAAAACAACCCGAGTAGTCAGTTTAAGGTGGATTCTGTGATATTACACTGAAATAATTAGTAAGAGGACAAATCTGCAATCAAAATCATCCACAAAAGATTGTTGTTACATGTTTAGAAGGCATTTACCTTCTCCATCAGAAAATACTATTGCAAATACAGAAACTAACTTCTGTCTGTCTACAACTGATAATCTCCCAGCTTGGTGTTCACGTAGAAGATTAATGAAGACGAGTTGTGTAGAAGGGGGTCTGGACGGTGGATCTATGGAGTCACTGATAACACTAAGTAGTTAATCTTGATGTATACCCTCTCTACATTAACATCATCCTTCAATACTCTAGCTGTGTCCAGACCTATGATGCTTAGATGTTCTTTGTGTTACAATCTTCTCTCTAGATGTGATGTGATGGTCTTTAGACCAACATGAAAGGACAGGGAGACAATATTGAAATGAATATGTAGATGTTTTAACTATTTGCTCATTTTAATTTTATACCTGCATAACCTACCGGGTAAATGATTTAAAATGTTTTATTATGAATGAAACCCTAGTTGTATAATTTTTAGTATATAAATTATGTATATTACTCAACTGCAAGTTAGAACGACCAGTAAGGTTTTCGCTCGTTAAAATTCCAAACCATTCACTCATTTCATAAACCTGTTATCAAACGGGACATCGTTTAGTATTCTAAATTTATACTGGCAAGATATGAGGTGAGGTGATATGGGGTTTAACACCGCTTTCAAGATTATTTCACTTATATCACGGCTGCTAGTATTATTGCAGGGGGAAAACCTGCAGCATCGTGTGGCTATGTATTGCGGTGAAACCTATGAGCAATGGCTGGAACGAGCAAACCATGGGTGTCACAACACTGAAATTCAGTGTAGCACTGCACCCATAATGGCAAGATGATTGGTAATGTATCAACTCTATTGTCATGAAAACAGAACAATTTCATCTTCTTATTCAAAATGTCATCTGGAAACAATCAACCAGATCAACTAGTTCTCTCTGCACCTGCTCTGTGGTAAGTGTCCTGCCGCAAGTCAGAGATTCCAGAGATTCCAGAGAGAAGAGAATCATACTATAAGTTATAACATTCAGTGGAGGGTGACATTTATCAGACCTGCGTTAGTGTTTATCCAACGAGCCGTAGGCGAGTTGGATAAACACTAACACGGGTCTGATAAATGACGATGTCACCCGAACAAACTGAATGTTATAATGTATTTATCTTACCGCATGTCTCAAATATCGTCAAAAAAAACAATGAAAAATTTAGACAGAAAACAGCTGATCAATCGACAAACTATGACCTTTAACTTGTGTCACGTGACATTGAATGATTGACGTGGTTGCATGCTTTATTAATGTTGCGGGATATAAAATATTTATCACCCTCGGGAAGATTTATCAACCTGTATGACGGTGTTTATTGATATTTGTTAATGGTCACGTGGACCAATCAGGGATCGACATTCTTACATGAGGTAGGATAAAGAGTGTTTGCTTCTCATAGTAGGCTGGACAAGATTGGGAGGCATTAGACTAACATTTAGTCTCAGAAATATTTTCTTCTTACCAACACCATGTTACAAACAATTCACAAATTTATAAAAAATGGAGCCGTAAGGATGCCTTAATTTCTGACCTAGAGCTGAGTAATCTAGACTGGGCTGGTCGTCAATTGAATATTTTGCTCTAGGGTCTGGACGACAGACTATGGGAGACATGCGTGCAGTAGCTGGATAGGACAGATAACAGTTAGGGAGAGGTGTTAGTCTAACATTTAGACTCTATTTTAAAAATATTGAAAAGGAGCCTTTTTCTTACAGTATTTGATAAAATGGTTATATTTTCAGAATAAATACTTTTTTCAGAGTAAGACTAGCGAGGTGTTTGAGATGGTTTATACAGGGTTTCTTATTGGCCAAAGTCATAAAGAGCAAATATTTGAATTGTCACACAGTTGCTCTTGTGGTACTCCTATGATGTGACGGAGAAAGAATACCAGAGACTGTGCCCACTGTTGCTGAACTTCTAAATGCCTCTCATAGGAATGGTCATCTGTGCTACAGTATTTCAAAATGTTACCGGTAAATTGGTTTTGAACAAAATATTGACCAAATAAACATTTAAAGGATAGATGAAATGAAATATGGTCCAAATCGGATTCATTAAAATGGGATGTCAATTTGACAATTTCTCGATTTTAAATTTCTGAAATCGGTCCATAAATTACTTATATACGGCTTTTTAAAAAACCGCCTGATTTAGCCCCGGCGACCAGAATGAAAGTCTGCGGGGGTGTGACCCGTGAAGGGATGACTTCTGTGACGTATGTGGAGGAATTTGATTTTCAGCGATAGTCACAATTCAACGTAATTTCGCAACATTTTGATTGTCAATTTCACAAAGATACCTTCAATAAACCAACTTAAATTTCCCATATATCGAATGTTTAGATATCCAACTAGGTAATTCTGCAGATGACAATTACCCAATTATTACATAAACATGTCTTTTTGCCGATGTAATACACCTCATAAATTCATTTAGCGGCAGTGATAATCATCATTAATTAATTAACGAGACACCGGCGGAGTAACTATCTAGCCGCCCCGCCTCTCGCTTATCACAGTCACGCCTCAGTGAGCATTTTCAAAAGGATTCGCCAAATTCGAACAAATTGCGATAGTGTTAAAATGGGTGAATTAAAATCGTCTTAATTATAAATTGCAAGTGTATATTGTCTCGATTTTATACTCAATTGATTCCGATATACAATATACGTAGAGGTAATCATCTGTCATTCTTGAGAAAAATGCATTTCATCTATCCTTTAATATACTTACAGAATTTCCATGTTTTTTAATCCTCTTATAGCCGTGTCTGTTACGCAAGTTATCTCATTGTGGTCGAGTTGTCTGAAAAAATGATTATATTTTACATGAAAAATTAAATTATACACATTATTCAAAGGAATACATGCTTAAATTTTGAACAATAATTTCATGCAAAAGATATGGAGAAAATTGACTTAAACTGAAGTAAAAGTTGCTTGAAATTGAAACAAGAAATTGCTTGAAAATTGAAAAGAGAAATGTACAATTAAATTGTGGTACATGTGTAAACAAATTTGTGACAATAGAACCGACATATGCAGTAAAGTGTTTAAAGCGTAAAATGTGACGACTTCATGGAATGACACAAATAAACACTGATCACCCTGAAAAGAAATTTGGTTATTATTTCTGCATTTGATTAAAAACATTTATAACTTTCAAATGTAAATTACATTTGGAGGTGATTTAAATTTTATTTCAAATAATTAAACATTTTATCGCCATTGTCAAAACTTGAAAACATCAATATGAATCCATTCTTTTATGATATTAAACTTTTATCAAACAAATACAGAATTGTTCATAGATATACATATTTACTTACAAATTTTTCAAAAGAATTGAACTTTTTAAAGTCTTTCTGCCTATGAATTGTAGTTTGTTGTAGCTCAGATCCCTGGAAGAAATTGATAAAGTGAAAAATAAACAAACAAATAAACAAAACATTTATCATTGAGAGGCACAATGCCCATGCGTTGAATATAAATATTAGATGCTTTTGTATCATGCTAAACACATAGCTTTGTGTGCCTTGAAGAGAGTCATGACATTGTGCACATTTTGTGAAGTGATAAATTTTACTTTATAGACATTCAGTTTTCATGCCGTAGAAAAATAAGAAAATATTGTAAAATAGGAAATTGGGCATATATGACACATGATGTTTCAATGATGATGTTTATTTGAAACTTGTGAATGCAAAAATTTGGCATATTAGCTCAGTTAGCGCTGTGGGGTGACGGCAAGATTCATTTGTCTTTAAAGGGAAAGTTCTATCGCCGATCTATCCATGTTTGTCTTTAAAAGGAAAGTTCTATCGCCTTATCAATGTTTGTCTTTAAACGGAAAGTTCTATCGCCAATCTATCCATGTTTGTCTTTAAAGGGAAAGTTCTATCGCCAATCTATCCATGTTTGTCTTTAAAGGGAAAGTTCTATCGCCGATCTATCAATGTTTGTCTTTAAACAGAAAGTTCTATCGCCGATCTATCAATGTTTGTCTTTAAACGGAAAGTTCTATCGCCAATCTATCCATGTTTGTCTTTAAAGGGAAAGTTCTATCGCCAATCTATCCATGTTTGTCTTTAAAGGGAAAGTTCTATCGCCAATCTATCCATGTTTGTCTTTAAAGGGAAAGTTCTATCGCCGATCTATCAATGTTTGTCTTTAAAGGGAAAGTTCTATCGCCGATCTATCCATGTTTGTCTTTAAACGGAAAGTTCTATCGCCGATCTATCCATGTTTGTCTTTAAAGGGAAAGTTCTATCGCCGATCTATCAATGTTTGTCTTGAACCTGGTCAGACAATTAAAGCAGAAAGATGAAGATAATTCATCTTTTAACAATTACACATTACACTTGTGAGCTAAAAACTGAAAGCAAGAACATAAAGACACAATGTACAAAGTCATTTAGATCAAATTAATTCATCACAAGCTCACGTTAATGTCAAGTAGATGATGAAAAGTTAGAGGACAAGTTTAATGACATAACTGACCAATCAAAGTCAGCGTTACAGATGTCATCGGATATGACAGTACATTAATTCTTGACCAATCAGGTCATGGCATGACATCTGTCTGTCAACTGCACATGTGCGGGGCCAGGTGGCTTATGGGTAAATAAGACCAGATGGGCCTGAGTAGCCCTGCGTCCATTTAAATACCCCGGTGCCAATAATATCTTTACGATCAGAACCATATCTGTGTATTGACAATAACTAGAATAACTGATGTAAAATAAACATACCATTATTTCAAAATAAATCTGAAGGGTTATAGAAAGTTCAATTGATAATTTATTTTATTTATTGTCTTATTTCATGAATGTGGGAAAGTTTGCAGTGAAAGGAATGAATGTAGATGATAGGCAGTCTAGAAGTTGACTCCAACTGTTCATTATGTTATTAATTTAGTATTTCATTATGTATTAATTAAGTATTTCATTATGTATTCATTGTATTACATCTGTTTCTGTATCTATTTTGTCAAACTTAATACGTCAGGAAATTGGATTAAATGTTAAAATAATTTGTTCCCTAAATGTTAAAATGAGTTACCATACATATTGTCTTATTTCAACATAATGAAAGTTTTAAAAACTTGAATTTAGGTGTAAGTTCTTCACTTTCAATTGAAACTATGTCAGTATTTTATTTTTTACCAATTATTGCAAGCGAATAAACAAAACTTATTATTTCTGTCTTTTCAAAAACAATTATGAAAAGAAAAAAACAATAATAATATATCCAAAACAACAATTCATCAAAAGTAAACACAATAAGCACACTGGAAACTAAATCAAGTTCAGAAAAGTTTTCTAAAACCCTTCCAACCTTATCATTACCAATGGCAGGGTCTATAATTCACACTGTATTGTTGTTTCAAGAACCACTATCTCAAAAAATAAACAAATTAGCTCCAAATCCTCTGTTATTCCAAGATCTGTCTGCAAGTTTGATGAGTTTTTATTACTTTTCCACATCATTCAAACATTACCGACCTCCTCCTTTAAATACTACATGCTTGACAGGTCATGTGACCAAAGGTCATGACCCCTGACCTAACCTCTGCCCCAAGAGGATGTTTAATTCAAGAGATTGCCACCACTTGGAAGGCAAACTTCAAGTTCCTAAGTGGAGATTATCAATTCAACAAGTGTAAACTGGACCTTCAAGTATGAAAACAAATAATAACATGTGTTGGGAGTCTCTACACAGACTTGAACATTGACAACACATTCTGCCAGTGACCAATACTTTGGCGCTGTCTTCACGAACTTTCTGCCTTTACAAGAGATTTCTAAGACTAAGGAAAGAAAAGACTCAGAAATATTTTCTTCTTTTTGTATGATCGCTGAAGTGACATTTCTGAGTTTGACCTTTGATATTGCATTGATATAATTAAATTCTTTTCAAGAGGAAGTTTTTGTTGAGTGATTACAAGATTGATATAGAATAAAAAAACCAAGAAAATCAAATAAAGATGGTAATATTATCAAGAAAAAAGATACCATTAATTCTGTCATAAGATCCAAAATATCTATAATAATACTACTTACAAAAGACAATGAATATCCAGAGACAATAATCAAAAGGCAAATATTGATATTTTTATCAAATAAGATAAGAAAAGTTAATCACTAACATATTGGTTTCAGTAAATGTCTTTATAATCTATGGTCTTTATTCTCAAACAGTTCTGCCCAGTACTGAGCACTTGGAGACACAATGTGTTGGCTGGAAGATAGTATTTGTGACAACTTTGTCAGCGACCATCTTGTAATCTGAAGGACTGTTGTTCTACATGTATATCTGACAAGAAAACTATGGAGACATTCACTTGACAACTTAGATATTATCAAAAGAAGTGTAATATTTTCTGTCTTTCAAGGGCTGAAGTTCTTTTCTGGCTTGCGTATCTTAGCATTCTAAATCCGAGGAGTAATTTGTCAGTGAAATATTCTGTATACCGCATGTCTGGTTGTTTAACTGTTTGGAAAAACTGTATGTACCTTTTTGTCATATTGTTACAAATGAATGTGAAGTTTGTGCACAACAAAGGAAGTGTTTATCAGCGTGTTTTGTGTCTGGTTATCAGGTTGTTAATTTCAAAGCATTTCTACATACACATCATCGTGTAGTAGGATGAAGCCAATGATTAACTTTTCCTGACATTAAAAAAACCCACCTAAGTACCCTTTGAAAAAATATGTATCATAAGACAAACTTCTTAATACTGTTTGCCTCATTTAAAAAAAAAACTAGAAAATTATATATTAATATATAATATATGAAATAATTACATCAGAAATGTGACAAACTCTCTACATTAACTTTTGGTTGCTAATATTTTATCCTGAAAAGGTTGAAACCTTAGAAACAGTTTTTTTCTAAAAATCTAAAAAATATCTATTAATATTTTTACCAAACCTTTAAATATGACAAAAAATAACCATGATTAATACTTTTTTTTATAAAAATCCCAAACTACCCATCTCAAAACAAACATACAAAATCTACAAAAAATGATAATGTGCAAATACTCTAGTTTCGTGGATAAACTGTACAAGTAAAATTACTCTTTGGGAGATAATAACTCCATTTTTTACTAGCTTTTCTTGCCAGAAGCAAGACAGATGCCTCCATTTACATATCAGATAATGCAGAGGAGATAGACGATCTGGAACACAAGATGGGCAACAGGTTAATCCAATAATAGGCTATGACAGGAAAGAAGAATATGTTTGCATTAAGCAGTACAAGACGTACAGCGGTGGTAGAGATGTACACTTGCTGACGGGCGTGAAATAGCTTGGATGTGATGCTATTAACAAGGAGAGAGGCTGATACACGACGCCTTCCTCAAGCGGCACGCTCTTTGGAATGCAGAGAGAGAGAGTTTCTGTGTTGGACTGCTTGTACTAGACTATGATAAAGACTTTTCATAAAACAAGTAGTTATTATAATGAAAATTTAAAAAATTATTCTATTTTTGCTTGTTTTAATTTTAAAATATTTTTTTGGCAACATTTCATACATTAACACTTAGATAAGTTCACCATGTATTATATTCTCAACTATATGTAATGTAACATTTAAAATTTCTCATATTTTACAAATTTCTTAAATAAAGTAATTAATTATGATTTTCTACTTAAAATAAAGTAATTAATTATGATTTTCTACTTAAAATAAAGTAATTAATTATGATTTTCTACTTATAATAAAGTAATTAATTATGACTGACACAAAATTCAAAGCATCTTGGAGCAATGATCAAATGTCTAACCATATGTGAATACTTTCCTGATGTGATATTCAACTTATCATAATAACAGAATCTAAATAACACCAATTTTAAAACTTGGAGCAATTGTCAATATCCAGCCTGACTAAAGATGACTACTTTTTAATGGGAATTTTAAATTCAAGATCAAAATCTAAATAATTATGACTAACACCAAAATTCAGACGAATAAGCGTCTAGCCTGCTGGGTGCAAGTGCGTCCTCGTTATGATTTTCCACTTATTGAGAGATCACAAAGTAATTAATTATGACTGACACCACATTTCAATATTATTCTTTCCCTTTGATGAGGGGTGCATCAGTCCATGCGGCAGCCATCTTGGATTTGTTTATTTGTGATAATAAGATACCTGAACAAATAAACACGGATGAGCGTTGACAGACGTGGAGATCATTAGAACCACTAGAACTTATTACAATCTTTACAAATAAGACATGATAGGGACGCCCCTAACGAGGCAGTGTCCCTAACGAGAAGGTCACTTGAAAAGATGCAGAAGCAGCAATTAGCGTTGTGGACAATTCGTAATGCAGATGTGTGTTCAGATAGTAGGAATGAATGAATAGGCCCTTCATCCCCATAACCAGGTGGCAGTGATAAGATCCCGCGATCCCTAGCAGATCACTGTACCGTTCATGATAAATTCATTTGGGAACATGTAAGATAAGACCTTTGTGGTCAACTAATTCATCGCAGATAATCAAAATGTGTGTAACTGTAATCTCATTTAACACAATCTTCTATAAACACTCAACATGCATTTTTATTTCAAAACGGGAAAACCTGAAGTTTTAAACGAACATGCCATAATTTTGTTTAATGTTACACTTTCATAGTTTAATAAATATTCCGCTATTGTAAGTATGCATGAAAGAGAACATTGATTATGTCAAAATTTCAAATAACATAAAGTTTAACATTAATAATATAATAAATCCAATTGTTGATAAGTTCCAAAGCGCTTATAATATAATTCAGAAATAATCTTTGTTTATCATCTCTTACAAAGTAAATTCTATCCCAAAACACTTTTCACTTAAATAAGCTTAAATATCTGCAACCATTATGCCCTAATTAAATTTTTTAGTGTAAATAACTCTAAGCAATGTTATTTTTTAGCACCCCTCAGCCCCACTTCCCTACATCTGTTGTAAGGTATATTCATTATAAGTACAGGTATATAAATCACAGGGGGTGCAACTTTAATTAACACTTACGAGGAAACCAGTGCAAAGTTTCCCTCTCTCATTACTGCAGTGTTTTATATTGCAAAAACATTAAAAAGAAGGGAGGGAATAGATCACCTTGTCTCCTCCCTATGTACAAACTAGTTTATGTCAAAGGTAAAATTACATGTCATAGGGGCTGTTGATTATGCATACATGTAATGAAGTCAAATTAAGTTGAATACAATTTGATTTCTAAAATTTGACATTATTATCATATATATTATTATATTAAGGTCTTTGAGGTTTTAATCATAATTTTGGTACCTCCGTATAATACTGACTAATTTTTCATCAAGAGACATGTAGTTTTGTAATTTATTATGATTAATTGAGTCATGAAGTATGGATTGACCTAATACAGTCTTTTTATTATCAAATTATCATAAAAAGAATGAAAATAATTCTACTTGTAGTTACAATCGATTCATAACATTATGAACCTGTTTCCAAAAACATTATGCATTAAAAAATATCTTAATTAATCAAAATGATTTGATGAGTCAACTTCACAATAATTCAGTTTAGTCTAAAATGTAAATAAATATTGTCAATGAGCATGAAATAAATATTTAAAAGGCAGCAAGAATATTAAAGACCGCAATCAATATCAAGTATCATGACCATGGATTATGTGTTAAGAAAAGATGTCACCTACAAATCAATAAGCGAAATAAGACCTAGGTTTACAATACATACATACATGTGCATATCATTTAGTGTTCCCATCTTGTGGCTAGTATTTGAAGTATCCATGGTCGCACAGAGCATACGTCATACCCGACATGAATAATGGGATGTTCCTCTTCTACTGGCAGGAGGGATGTACAACAGTGTTACTATAAATGATGATTGTTCACATAGTCCGTTAAGGTATGTGAAGATTAGCTGTCTTTTTATCTAATATGTGGAAATGCCAAACTTTGGCTCAGTGGTGTGACCTTCTTACCTTCTGGTAAGTCTGTAATTGATCTAGTTTGCAGTGTTTTGTTACACACTGTGTTGTAAAAAACGTTTTGTGATTCAATCTGGCAATTATTATCAAGATGTGTTGTGAGACGTCCATCCATATTCCATCACTGTTGAATTTCATAACGAAGATTGAGAATCTTAGAGTTGTATTTGGACTATTTGTACCTTTCTCTTTGGAACAAACTGTTCGACCCCTATCCGCTTGGAACAAACATTCTGTCACTGAATTTAAAAGTGTATCCCCAATATGTTAAAACATTTTTTTTTAACTATTTAAAAGTCACAAAACATAATTTTGACAAGACCTAGAAACATTAATCTGTTGGACTATCTCAAGAAGGAGCTATACTCCACAACTACAAACCTGATACAAATACATTCATCAATAAAAACCTGATAAAACCTTTGAGCAAAAACGTTTAATGGATAAATGACTGGTAAACATGATAAAGACCGATAATGATAAAGTGCTTCATTGAGAATAAGAGGACGAGATAGAAGGTCAAGACGAAGGCCTGTGGGGGTTTGAGGCTATCAAAATGGCTGCACTCAAAGCAGACGTGAAGTTGAGACCTGGCTTTGAAGTTGTCTAGACGTCTGATTGGGCCCAGGAAACGTCTGCTCGAAGCAGGAAACGTCTGCACAGGTAGTCAAACTCTGTTAGACACTTGTGTAACGTCGATGATGTTATTGTTTTGAATAATGTCTTCGAGCAGAAGTGTGGAGTGATGGGGACTATTTAATCAGGTGGAGCCACTCAACAAGCAAGAGGGGTGTAAGATGAAGTTCCTGTCTTGTGCTGATATCATATCGTCTTCCAACAGTGGCTCAGAACAATTCAGTCTCTGATTATCTTGCACATTTTAAAACAAAATTACTTTTAGAGTTACATTTTTTCCCCAGATGGTATGGTTTTGAAAATTTTAACTCTACTTTTAGTACAATTGTCTCAGATGAATAAGGTCTTAAAATGATGTATCATATTCCAAATTATGTTCTTGATATCTAAGAAATTTAGAATTTAAACATTAAAGTCCTTCTTAAAAATGAAAAAAAGATTTCATGAACCTGTACATTTTCTTCCTATTTCAATGTCAACTGCTATATTCAAATATACAACTGGATGTCTTAAAATTCAGAACTTCAAGACCAGCTGTTTAAGTGGGTACCTGGACATGGGAAGTACGGACCTAAACGGTTGCGCTGAGTACAATTTCCTTCAGGGTAATGCTATGTGTAGCGATTGAACAGGCATTAAGTGCATGGAAGAGTGAACGAAATAAATATCCACTATTATTATTATTCTAAATTTCAGAAGGAATTTAACACAAGGAACATGTTCACTCATATAGTTTCACATAAATCTGATTTTAAATAAAATAAAATAAATCATCAGTTTATGATTGCAACCAGAACAATCCAAGAACGAATCAGGAACACTGTTCAACCTGTTGAGGTGGGAATGGAACCAGAAACAAGCCCTGGTATTAATTGCCTCACTCTGCCATCTGGTGCCATGGTGTTATCAAAGGTCTCAGATTGGTTCCATGGCTAGCAGAACGGTCAGCCAATTAAAGTGACCGCTTGTCAGCCTCCAAGACCTTGGCACCAGTGGTGCAAGATTAATATAAATTGGTATCCTCATGTTTGTCCAATTGTCTTCATATTTTCTACCGATTTATGGACGGGACATCATAGACAGACGCCAATGTTAGATTAGTGTTCTTGTGTTGTAAAACTTCAACTCACAAAGAACTCTCCAAGTCAAGTTTGCTAGATTATAACACATGAGATGAGCACAATTACATGTAATTTAAAGGGGCAGTAGCACGTTTTTTCACTGAAATAAGTCGATGAAATGTATTTGAAAAAATAATGTCTCTAATAGTAAAACACCCATCTCTCTTTGGAAAATCAAGTTAAAAGATGAATGTACATGGTTCGGTTAAGCCATGGGAAATGTTTTTGTCATTCGAAATAATAAAATGTGTTCACAATAAAATGGCCGCCATGCAAATTTGGCTTTATACGCAACACTGTTATACCCACTACGGATAATTGGTTTGTGTAATAAGATGTTTTACCCTTTAAAGTAAATATAAATGCCATAAACTATCATTATAAATAGGAAATTTGAAAAAAATAAAATTTGCAAAAAACGTGCTACTGCCCCTTTAAAGTGTGCTAATAGAATGAAAGCAGCGATGATGAGGACCAACGCAGAAGGTTTGAGAACACTGGCTTCTAGATACTTCTAGGTTGATATGCTTAGTCAGTTAGAAAACCGTTATCTTTTCAGGATCTAGTTCATCCTGTCTCACTGACAAATGGGTTAATCCAGGTTTAGGGCAAACAGTAACTTTGTAACGGCCTATAAGTACGGTAAGTGTGAAATATTCTTAAAAATTCATTACGGATAAGGATACATTTTATGATAAACAATAAATCTGATTTTTTATGTTTCATAACTAAAACTACAACCTTTTCTTGCTGATGCACTTATATTCTAGGAATGCCAATATTGGGCCCTGATTTATCTCCCTTTGTTAATGGGTTATGTTTGCTGTCCAACTGTAGCCACTTCAGCAGGGCAATTAAGGGTTAAACACAAAATATCATAAAAATCGATCAAAATGATTTTCTCTTTACATTTATATTTGTCTTCTCTTCCTGCTGCTATATATATTTATAGTAAAATATGACATTACAAGACCTCGATTCCTTTGACCCGAAGCTCATTGATGATCAAATGCCAGCACTTAATTGTACAAAGGCTCTTAATTAGCTCCAACGAGAGCCAGGCTTCACCAGTAGGTGTTCCCCGATACCCAGCAACTGTAGATCTGTTTGAGAGATTGTGTTTGACATGGAGGACCATTCCTCTCTCCTAACCATGTTTTACCTATACAATTACCTATCCTAGTAGGTCTACAGGAGGCAAACAGCTCTCCTTACCTGAAAAAATGTAAATATTTATTGCAGGTCTGAAGAGCAGGAACTACTTTTGAAGAAGTGTCTGGGCCGGCTAGAGCTCCCACAGAGAACCATTCTCTGATTGCTTGTACTGACAAAGAGCCTTGTTACTATTGGAAAATAATCCTTTAGTAACTATTTGAAAAATAATCACATTTACACAGTACTTCTATTTTTTCCTGTGGACTTTTTCAGTTAGAATCTATTTTTGAGTTTACTAATGACTACGGTAATCCAAATAATCGTTCAGGTACTAATCCAAAGAATCCTACAGAACTAATCCAAGGAATCCTACAGAACTAATCTAAGGAATCCTACAGAACAAATCCTAGGAATGCTAAAGAACAAATCCAAGGAATCCTACAGAACAAATTCAAGGAATCCTACAGAACTAATTCAAGTAATCTTACACAATAAATCCAAGGAATTCTACAGAACAAATCCAAAGTATCCTACAGAACTACTCCAAGAAATCCTACAGAACTAATCCAAGAAATCCTACAGAACTAATCCAAGAAATCCTACAGAACTAATCCAAGAAATCCTACAGAACTAATCCAAGAAATCCTACAGAACTAATCCAAGAAAGCCTACAGAACTAATCCAAGAAATCCTACAGAACAAATCCAAGGAACTCTTCTGACAAGTCAAGAACAGTAGAAACCAAGTTTATTTATACTTATAAAGAAAGCATCCTCCTTTTTCAGTGTCAACACAATTAGATACAAGGAAGGGACGTACGTCTACATCAGCCTGCAGTGTCAACACAATTAGATACAAGGAAGGGACGTACGTCTACATCAGCCTGCAGTGTCAACACAATTAGATACAAGGAAGGGACGTACGTCTACATCAGCCTGCAGTGTGGCACAGTAAACAACACATTCCCTGAGCATCTCACATGCATGATGGGAAAACAAGACTGCACATGCATGAATGCACATGCAGGAACAATACGCAGGATAAATATAGCAGGTCAGCGCGGTAGAGGAGCACCAAGGACTTAGCAGTGAGTGAATACACTGACATTCTCTCTCTGAAGAAACAGAGTTTTATTGTCTCTTTAATACCTGCATGCTGGGTGAACTGGTACCAAACCATTCTACTGGGGAACAAGAACTCATTGATGATGTACATATTTGTCTTTTCGGTTTTATTGTGTGGATCACATCTATTCACATCAATAATGATGAAATGCCAATTATAGCTGTTCAAAAGTTTTCTCTGGATACAAGGCTTTATATATTCGAATGAACAGTTTATTCAGAATTTTAATTTATTCTCATTGGGTGGGAAATTAGAATGGACAAGAAATTAACTTCCACTGTACTAAGCAATATGTACGTACCTTTACAAACTAAACTTGAAAAGGACATTTCCTGTATTCAGTATAATAAGCGCCCTCTCCCTAAAAGTGACCCCCCCCCCACCCCAACATATTTTCATCCAAAGATAAAGTAACTAATACGGTAATTACAGTAAAGATGAATTGTTATTAATGTTCTACCTGCTACGGGCAAAGCAAGTTGCCAACCATGATCTGCAGGGATGGTACAAGGTTACCATCTATCCCCATATCTGTCAGCACTTAGTGTTATATCACATGCTCTTGTGACCTTCTCCCAACATCATGGTGTAAGAGCATAATGCATGTGCAACATGCGCAATGTGTTTTCAGAGTGGTGGATGCACATGTAGTTTTACAGATGGTAATGCTTATTGGAAAACGGTTTGAGAATAATATTTTTTAAAAATGTGTTTAGGTTTTAAAGAGGGAAACTGAAGATGCTTTGAAATATTTGCCAACTATTTTGAGGTTCATTTTGTGTGCATCTAATTTGAGTGTTCTAATTGTACATGTGTTATCGTTATCTTGACAGCTTATTTTTTGTTTTAGGCCATTTTCTAAATACATTTGTTGTACAATCTACAAGGTACATGTTGTACATGTTGAAAAAGAATTATCATCTATTATGATAAAGTTATGTGTTTTTGAAATATTTATAATCACCATATGGTAGATGTGATGACGGCAACCAGGATTCCTGATCCAGAAAAATATGTATTTTACATGAAAGTTCAAACATGAGGTCATCATTTTAATCATAAATCTGTCATACTGCTTAAAGATAAAGGAATGGGAGATATGAATTGTCAGTTTTGATTATATCAGTTTGAGCATTGTGATGAAAAGGTTATTTTATCAAATTCACAAAACACATGTCGGTCTGTTTTTTTCTGTGTCCTTCTAATAAAAAAAATAGAAACAATCTCAAGAAATAAGAGACGTTTTGTGTATCAGGAAGATATGTATTGAATAAAGTAGATATTCAGATAAGAAGCTGTAATTATAATCATATTTTAAATATTATTTGTACAAATGTCAAGCTTGTGAGCAACATTCCTACCAACTCCTGTGAGAGACGTTTCACATGCAGTCAGATACTGTAATCAACTTGTGCCTCTATAAGTGATGTTTTGCCTTTGGGGTTAGAACCCATTTCAATAAACGAGATCCTAATTTGGTTTACAGCGGCTGTAAATCAGCCTTTAGTGCATCTGAGGAGAATGTTGTTAAATGTTGTTTAAACAACAAAATTACATCGATGTGAGCTTGATAGAGCAATAAACTTCTCTCCTTGGAGAGTTGAACGATTGGAATCGGACAAGTCTTGTAGAAATGTTATATGTTTTCACTTTATGCTGGAATGGTTTTGTGTCCAACATGAATTATTTTCAAATTCAATTCTTTAGTTTTTATAATCATTTTATCAATTTCAACGTTGTAAGAAATAAAATTGTTTTTTTCTTCACAACATGTTTGCTCATTTGTATTCTTATATAAACATATATAAATACCTGTTACCTCTAATAATGTTCAAAAACATATTTCATATTTTACATATTTTATATCATATTTCATAAAATTGGGATCTGAGTCAAAGAAGTAAAAAAAAATAATCTAAATGTAATTGTTCATTGTCATCTTACACGAATGGAACAGCATGAATTGGATATATGATGTGACATTCTTAAAACAATGTTTTTATCCTTTTCTCTAAAACTTTGATCATAATGATTTAAATATGATACTCACAATTAACGAGTTATGTAAAGGATATATAGACACAGTCAAAGAACATTTCTATTGTGAGAATCTATAGTGAAATAGTAAAACTGATCCTTCTCTCAAACACTGCATCCATGAGCTCCAGAGTTTAATTAAACTACCGCCGTTACTGGTTTTGTCAAGATCGGTGCCATGCGTCTCCAGAAGGCTTCACTAATTTCAGGGACGAGGGAGGATTCTTATGGCAGAAAATTCCTCACATAGTTTTCATTGGTGAAAATCACAGTGCAAGAAATACAGACCGCTTCTGTGCAATCTTTCCACAACAAGTAGTCATTTCCCTCTTCTTTTCCTTCCTGTTTGTATCTTTATTGCAATGTACCTGGTGCTAATGTTGAGATAATTCTAAAGGCAAATGGTTTGTGCCTCCGTAATTCGTGTTAATGGAGACGGTGGCAGATATACAGACCATCACCGAACCATTTTCCTAACTAATTTACCTTGTACAGCTATTCCAAAGTGTCTGGAACTCCCTGAAGTACATTGGTGCAATGTTAAATGTTTCCTTTCTGATGTTATTTGGGAAATGATATAATGTATGGGGAGAGAACATTGTAGCAGAACAACCGAGAGAAATGCTGCAAGACCACTCTGGACCATTATTAGTAGACCCTGCGATAAGTACATATTATAGAAGCTATTTATACCCTGTTATGCATTGAGGTAGGGGATATTCAAAATATATTGGCAAACAATTTATTTATATTTGTAAGACATGTGATTAAATGGAGACGGAGAGGAGATAAGACGGTTATTGCCGGTTTCAAGATGATTAATTCAAGTACCTGCAGTGCCATTGTGGTTATTTGGAATACAGATAATTAAAACTTCACATCATAATTCAACAAAAGGCAATCACTTATCATACCTTTTTAAATTTACCGGTATCTGGATAAAATTAATTGTCCCTTTTGAACTGAACTTTAATATCATTGATGAATGATGATAATAACTGTTGAAGGTAAGGATGCATGGAAATATAAATAAATTTATATGATAAGTGATATTTATGAATATGAAATAAGACACCAAATTGATTCACTTATCATGGTTAAAAGTGAAAATCCATGTACCCAAGTCTTCTTGCTGTGGGACAGATCCAGGATATAGCGCCCGTAAATAAGGTGTGAGAGTTTATCAGTAACCTAATGAAACCTCACCAGATTTCTTACGCAATTCATCAAGATTGCGCCAGGATTTATGTGAAAGTTAAACATGTAGGTCTGCCTCCTGGTATGTAAATGAGCCGCTTGTACGATCATACAGTGGGAATAGGGTTAGTTGCTTGTAGGATCATACAGTGGGAATAGGGTTAGTTGCTTGTAGGATCATACAGTGGGAATAGGGTTAGTTGCTTGTACGATCATACAGTGGGAATAGGGTTAGTTGCTTGTACGATCATACAGTGGGAATAGGGTTAGTTGCTTGTAGGATCATACAGTGGGAATAGGGTTAGTTGCTTGTACGATCATACAGTGGGAATAGGGTTAGTTGCTTGTATAATGATCATACAGTGGGAATAGGAAGCTTAAAGCGACATAGACGAAAATGGTATATCAATAATTCCTGTACCTTCATCCCCGTGATTTTATGTCTTTAAGATTTCAGTTCCAAGTCTATTCATTTTACCTAGACTGTATTAAAGGCTCTTATTCTTTACACAGTCATGGAGCAGGAGAGTATGATCATGTATGTTTTGTGAAATCAACATTTGAAATTCAGGATTTTGAATGTTATCAAGATGACTTTCCAACCGATACTTGATGGACTGTTTTCATTTATAGAATAAATGCACAATTGAAAGCTTATTCTTTTCCACAGAAAATATCTGGTGTTACCATACCTTTAAGTTTGTTCCTTGCTGTGAAGTGGTTGAAAAGAGGTTAGAAGGGGGTTGAGGATTCAGTGGAAAATATATTTAGGGTAAGCGATTCAATAGACCAGATATCTGAGGTAAGAGATTCAAAGAACCAGATGGATATTTGAGGTTACTGTATTTTTTCTCTACTTTCTTTTCATGTTATTAAATTTTCCCTTCATTTCTAAGCTAATTAACCTCTGCTCACAACACAATATGGTCCCTATCTCTCACCACATGGAACCTGCAGTGTATACTATAAGCAAGACATGGCATGTATATTAATCAAGCAGACATGTTATCTCCAGGTCACTACAGGCCAAGCAACTTGCTTTTTATCTTAAAGAAGAAATAAGTGAGCTATTTTGTAGGGAGTTGTTGGATGATTTTCTTTTAATGCAAAGACAATGGTTGACCTTGGCAGGGAAAAAATTAAGAGACAAGGAAAATACTAATGTCTAATGACATTGAGAAATATAGCATGGATGTTGAAGTCTCACTGGATCATTGAGAAATATAGCATGGATGTTGAAGTCTCACTGGATCATTGAGAAATATAGCATGGATGTTGAAGTCTCACTGGATCATTGAGAAATATAGCATGGATGTTGAAGTCTCACTGGATCATTGAGAAATATAGCATGGATGTTGAAGTCTCACTGGATCATTGAGAAATATAGCATGGATGTTGAAGTCTCACTGGATCATTGAGAAATATAGCATGGATGTTGAAGTCTCACTGGATCATTGAGAAATATAGCATGGATGTTGAAGTCTCACTGGATCATTGAGAAATATAGCATGGATGTTGAAGTCTCACTGGATCATTGAGAAATATAGCATGGATGTTGAAGTCTCACTGGATCATTGAGAAATATAGCATGGATGTTGAAGTCTCACTGGATCATTGCTTGATATCTTTTATTACCCATATGGTTGAAAATAACCGAGTTAATATTATTGATATGAGCACATGTGCACATATCACGTTTGCCTAGTAACCATTGTTTCACCGCGACTTCCCGTCTGTGACGTCATAAAACGATTGTTCGTGACGTCACTGTAGCTTGCCGCCGCAAGAGAAGTGGGTCGTTTCCTGGCTAATTTTACGCGATTCAAATGGAATAAAATGGGTAATAAAGAAATTATTACACTCGAAAGTGTGTCATATGGATTTTACGAAACTCGTGCAAATTTGTGTATAACCCTCGCTCTCGCTCGGGCAATACACAAATTCACACTCGTTTCGTAAAAGCCATATGACACACTTCCTTGGGTAATAATCTCTATATCTTACCTTCTTGGACATGGACCTTACCATCAAGCTGTAGACTTCATGGCATGGAATTACATGTTATTTTGAAATCTTATACTCGCATATGTCACCCACCTAATGTTACGTATCTGTTATCATTCATATGATTCCTAGTTATCAATACCATAACTAAATATTAATGTAACTTCGAGCTCATTTCTTCTCTGATCCTTAAATGAACCCAAAGAAATGTTTTCACCTGTATACCCCTGTTCTTTGATTCCTAAACCCCAATCTGTTCTGATAATCCTTATTTATCAATGTACGCTACCGTACCTATTTACTGTACAGAAAGCTGTCCTCAACTTGGACTAAGCATTCCTCCCTGTCTTATTTCTCCCAATACCCTCAACAGAAACCCAAGTAACAGGATGTTTTACCCTGGAACCCCCTGTTCTGTGATTCTGATCATCCTGATTTATCAACGTAAGGAATCGTACCTATCAGACCAAACAAGTAGTGCTTCTTCTTTCCATTTCTTCCCTAACCCTCAAAAGAAGTGTCAGAAAAGTTTCCGCATGTATCCCCCTGGTCCTAACGCATGATCCTCGTACCCACCCATGAGTTCTGATAACTGATGTATCAACATCATGTACCTTTCCACGGTACAGATAACATCCTGTAGACCCGACCTGTACCATCTTCTCAGTGATGAAGAAGAGGAGATAGATTTTCTCAGCTCTGCAGCTGTACCCCTCGTGTCAAATTTACACTTCCCTCCCAACAGAGGCTAATAAATTATACAAGATTCCGTGGAAAAAATTCCTCTCTTGTTCTTTTGAGAAACCCTTGTTTCACTTTCTACATTTTTTATTGTCTTTTTTTTTTCAATTTAAAGAGGCAATGTCATTAAAGTTCCTCTCTTCCCTACTCAAAACTTGTAGTTCATACGTTTTTCACAGTTGAGATTATTTATGTGCCATGAACATATTTGACCTTTTTGCGTACCAGATGTCGACATTTTTAACCATAAGTAAACCGATTTTGCTTTCTAGTTCATTTTAAGTTGAAAAGTCTTATGAACTAAAATTCTTCTTCTTATATTTCAAATATCCTTTGATGTTAATTCTCATGTTAATCAAAAGTTGTCAAAATGTTAGTCAAAATTGTACGTCATTTTGTTTCTGAATATGTGTATCCATACATTCTGCTAGACTGGAAAAGGTCATTGACCACCAACAGAGTAGGCCTACTGGAGCCAGATACTTCTTTTCTCTTTACTAAAATTGTGGAGCACAGTGGAGTAGTGGTTAGCATGCTTGCCTATCACGCCAACGGCCCGGGTTCGAATCCCGGTGGAGACACCAAACATTTGTGACCTGGGTCTTATACTGTGTTGTGTCCTTGGGCAAGGCACTTAATCCACATTGCACTCAGTCCACCCAGTTGTTTAAATGGGTACCTGAACACAGGAGGTACGGACCTATATGGTCGCGCGGAGTGCTTAATAGCGGCACCGAAAGTACAATTCCTTCAGGGTTATAATTGTACCGCCATTGAGCAGTGCTTGCACTGGATATTAGGCGTTAAAATTAATATTATTATTATTATTATTTACTTATGTCTCTCAAACTTTAGATTAAAATATATCACATTTATAGAGGATTTAATTAAATCAATATTTTATCATTTTGAAAATAATAATCTATATAAATTTATATTGTAAAATGTTCTCAAACACTTGAGAACAAATCATGAACTTTAAGAAATTGATCGTTACAAATTTCAAATATTCAAATCCAGCATAGAATGTTTGTGCAATGCACACTGTCACAAATACTGTTTATCTAAGAAATTTGTAAAAGGAATTGAATTGAATGTCAAAGAAACCTTAGTTGCCATAACAAATCTTTTCAAACTTCTTTTCACCCATGAAAAGATTACGTGTGAAATCAAAGTGAACTAGGGTCAAAGGTTAGTCAATGTACTGGCTGTTATAAAAGTAATCCCCTTACTTAAATTCATGTCATGTTTCTCCAACATTCAATAATTGAAATATGTCGCCTGCAGATGCATACATTCAATATCGTTTTACCCGGGGGGATACCGCTCCCCCTACACAGTCATACTGGGGGATTATTTCCTCATTGATATAGGACAGAATATTTTTAAAAAAAAATCCTGTACAAGGTATCAACTTGGTCAATTCTGCAAAGTTTAATAGTTTTAAATCAATTTACATGATGTTAAATGATTTCATTTGTTCTTATCATTGAGTATTTATTGATACATTCATTTAGCAATGGTTTTAGATTTAAGAACGGAGTTTTACCATTCATAATCTTATTGATAAACTTGACGAAAATAATACACAATAAGAGTGATATGGGTTATTCAGTAAACGATACTATCATTTAAACATTATACTTTATACTTACAATATACCTGAAATAATGCCGCTTTCCAGACACTTTATATCATGTTATGTATTTCAATTAAATTTATTTTAAAAACTATAATCCTATTCTGTCTTTTCCTCATTATCACCTCTCATTTAATTTGAATAATGACCATGCATTTTACAGTTGTTGATAATATGAATTAATAAATATCTAAAACATGGAGTTGATTGAGAAAAAAAGCATAATCTTTTCCAGAAACAATTCCTTTTTATGGTGAATTATTGATAACATAAAAACGAGTGGAAATTTTATTACCCTGATAATAACCAAGAATGTCTAAATGTTTTTACACTTCCAGGTCACAGAATCTGGTTAAGAGAATAGTCAAAATATACAATGACTTTTTTCCTCAAACAGAAATGAAATTAAGATGGGAAATGAAAAGAACTGGCACTTCAATTTTGAAGAAAGTTAACTTTTCCAGATTTGTATATTTTGTCAAGTGCACATTGGTATCTGGGTGGCCGTAAGGAGGGGAACAGATTTGATGGTGGACTGTACGCAGGAAGCTGATACAAAAGCTGCCATTTATGCAAAATGTCACACAGTTATCATGTTCTAATAAAATCAAATTTATCGAGTAGTTAACATTAATAATCAATTAATTAAATCCAAGATAAACACATCTTGATAAATTGAACTGGAAAAAAAAGAGATTTAGAAAAAAATAGGTTTTTGAGATACCGACCAGAATATCATTTCCCAGGATTATTAATTTATGAAACATAAAAATGGCTATTTTAGAACCACAGTGAAGGAATTGTTTCCAAAACAAACTAATTTCAAACAAATTGATTCATAAATTCCTTATCACAAACCAAAACCTTGCATAAATCATCAGCCAGTTCTAAGTCAAACAAGTCGCTCTTTCAAAGGAATAATATCATAAAGAAATGGTACAGAACAGAACAATAAGGTTGCTTAAGATGGGAATGCTCTATGGCAATAAAACCAAACCAAATGAGATGTTCTTTTTAAAGATATAGAAACTAGTTCTGTTTCTTAGAAACAAGAAGGTTATTTATGAATTGTAATGTTTCATGTCAATAAAATAAATCCCACCAGGGGCTCGTGGACTCTGTCTGCTGTAGAGAACTGTTTGACCCGCAGTAAGGTTTGGGTACCACCAATGGTTCGCTAGTTCCAGCCGATGCTCCCAATGCAACATTGCAATGCAGTGTCACAGAATTTCCACTTGCAATAATACTAACAGCTGCGATATTTGTGAAATACCCTTCAAAAACCATGTTAAACCCAAAATCATCTCACTTCAATAAAATAAAACCAAAAGGTCTGATATCAGATATGACCTCCACTTTTGTTCTTTCAGAATAAGGTTACTTAAGAAAATATGCTCCGTTTTAATTCCAAATCATAACATCAGGGAGCAGCCCCACTTCAGCTTCACTAGAACAAGAGGACAACTTCAGCTTCACTAGAACAAGAGGACAACTTCAGCTTCACTAGAACAAGAGGACAACTTCAGCTTCACTAGAACAAGAGGACAACTTCAGCTTCACTAGAACAAGAGGACAACTTCAGAAAAGCATACAGCTTTGTATTCATAAAAGAAATCAACCATCTTCAATTCAAAGAATACATAAATGTTCCATCTGTTTGCCCTCCACACAAGTAGCACCTGAAATACCGCCAGAACAATGATAGCGCCCCCTGACTGTGCCAGGAGTTTAATGATCTATTTACAAGCCATTACATTAAAGTCAGCACATTCAAGTGAAGCAGGGAAAAGTTGTAGTCAGAAGATGGGATCCATAAACCCTCTCAACAATCTTAACAACACATTTTCTTAACAATAAAGGATTTGACTTTTTATGTTTATATCTTATTGTTTTAATGTCTAAACCTATTTCTTAAGGGAATTACTTACAAGCTATACCATAAAGCTAGCACATACAACTCATTCAAGTGATATCTTATTGTTTTAATGTCTAAACCTATTTTTTAAGGAAATTCCTTACAAGCTATTACTATGAAGTTGTCCTCTTTCTGTCATATTTTACCGGAACGAAGAACAAGAAACTCCAAAGCGTGAAGAACAAAGATGAGTAAATGACCAGTACACTGATACTCTTGAGAAGTAATTGGAACTTGGAATACATAGTCTTGCCCAGAACAAGGAGGTTAATTAAGAAAGTACCACTCTTAGACAATTGGGTCATTCAGCTGTAGTGGACACTGGTCAAGCTAATGGTCAGCTGGTCATCAGTGGCCATCCTCCTCAAGACAAATTGAACTCTAAGCTGTTTGTGTTCTCATTTGAGAAACACAAAAATATTGTATCCAGTCAAACTCTCGTAGCGGCGCTGTCTTATTTGGAACCAAGAAATTTACTATTCAGGAGCACTAAGACAGCTATTAGCTAATGTTAATGTATGGGACTTACAACTATCATAGCGCTAAAGAAGCTTTCAAAATCTATGCCAAGAACAATAAAAGAGAGGATATTATGATCATTTTAAAATATTACATTTTAATCTTTGAAATAATTGTATTTATTATTTGAATAATTATTGTTTTTACTGTTATCATTATTTGAAGGGTTAAGCTTTGCTGTATTCAAATAGTTAGACTTACTCCAAGAGAACTAGACTGAAAGCAAAGCTCAAAATTAATTTGATACACATGTTGAGAAATATATTTTAGGTAAAAAGTAATTAACTTGCTGTACAGAACCAGCTTCCATGATTTCAGTAAATTTGTAAATAAAACTGTTATTCAGAATCCCTCTGTAGTTGAGAAATGTAGAAGAATATTTACTTTACAGATGATTTTGACAAATATTATATGTAGAAGCTATTTCTATCAAAACTCCTTCTCTCTGTTTTCTGAACATGAGACCTTTTATGGTAGATGGAAGATTAACCTGAGAGCTGCTCATGCAAGACGAATCTTTACTCCCAACTCAACTTTACAAGTGTTGTCATGATGTAATATGTCATGAGGATATTCTATCAATGTAAATGTTTCTTTATTAAAAAGTTTTAATTAGTAAATTTAAACCCTGTTTTTGATTTCATATAATGCACAGAAACAAGCTGGCAGATACCGCTGATACAACCATCACTTAACCCCGATGTCATTTATGTCATTATTTCTGTATTTCATCCATGATACTAATTAATTTGGAACTATTTAATTCAGCAGATAGAAGGTTAACTCAGAAAGATTAACTGAAATTCAAACAACTAAGAATATTTGAATATTCACTGACCTGGTGTATTAGGACTAAACCCACATAAGTCGATGACATCCTTAGCAAATAGACGGGCAAATAAATATAATTTTTCAAACACATTTACATATTTTCTTGGTTTGAATAGGTAATCTTGCTTATCCGAGGCAAATAAAGATAAATCTACCCACGGCAAATATTTGAATTCTTCTTGATTAAACTCTCAGAACATAAATCTTACATCATTGCGATAAAATATTTAATCAAATGGAATCTACGGTGACAGGAAATCCATTGCAGAGATGATAAAGTAAAAGGTTGAGGATATATCAAATATACAGGTTAATTACACATAAGCAATGAGAAACAGATATAAATTCCATTATGATAAGAATAAGACGGTTGATTAATTGACTCGAATCCTAACCTATGAAGAAGGAAGTAAACCCTTTACTCTGCTAAGATATTAGACTCAAATTTAATCTACAGAATTTTAATAATTACAGTACTTTTATCCATATGATTTTATTTCTTTAAACTTTCAGTTGCTGAATAAGGAACTAAACTATGAACCTTATTTAGACACAGTGATGGGGCAGGAGTACCAGATGACTCTAAATGGTAACAGTATGGTAATGGGGCAGGTTACCAGAATACTCTAAATGGTAACAGTATGGTAATGGGGGAGGTTACCAGAATACTCTAAATGGTAACAGTATGGTAATGGGGCAGGTTACCAGAATACTCTAAATGGTAACAGTATGGTAATGGGGCAGGTTACCAGAATACTCTAAATGGTAACAGTATGGTAATGGGGCAGCAGTACCAGAATACTCTAAATGGTAACAGTATGGTAATGGGGCAGGAGTACCAGAATACTCTAAATGGTAACAGTATGGTAATGGGGCAGGAGTACCAGAATACTCTAAATGGTAACAGTATGGTAATGGGGCAGGTTACCAGAATACTCTAAATGGTAACAGTATGGTAATGGGGCAGGAGTACCAGATGACTCTAAATGGTAACAGTATGGTAATGGGGCAGGAGTACCAGATGACTCTAAATGGTAACAGTATGGTAATGGGGCAGGTTACCAGAATACTCTAAATGGTAACAGTATGGTAACGCTTACCTGGAGATATGTTTGCTGACTAGCTTTACATTATGTAAGACACTTTTATGTATATTCATTTCTTAATAAAAAAATTCGCTTAATTTGCACCAGTAAAGATTCGGAACAGACCCATGATGATCAATGTTAATTATTTTATGACACTTGAGAAGTTGTAAATTGTGCTGTAAAAATTATTTGTACATACAATGTATGTGCACATGTGAAAAATATGACACAGCTGATGTTTTTGAGTATGGATATATAATTTGCCTCTAGTTGCCTAAGGTAGGTAGAGAGTCATCAAAATAACGGTTAAATCACATTCACTCACTCCCTAATTCATCACCCATCATTTGAATATTTATCCAGACAGATTTCAGCCCTGATTTCCATAAGTAACGCAAATCTGAGTTAAGCGCTTACATGAATCGGTAAGTAAGCCTTCTGCATATGTTTTATCCTCATCGGAGACTGGTGATGGAGCTGTAAATCCCAAAGGTCTCTGAATGTGACACAGACTCGTAAACCAAGATATTTTATTATACAGGCGTATTATACTGCAGCGGAGATCACAGGAGATAGAGAAATGGTGTTAAATGCAGCTTTTATTGTAACGTTATGCTTTTGTGGGTTCCTAGAATGTGTGTGGCACTGGTCGTGATATCTGGGTAACCTATTTCATATCTGGCGTTACATGATCCAACTCAAGCTGATCTGCCATTTGTAGTATGTTCAAATCATACATTTGAAACAGCTTAACGCCAAGTACAACATGACTCGCTGAGGGGGTGGTTCGATGTTTATTGAAGGTCCTAGACGTGCACTATAAAAGTGCGACCCTGCAACACATACAGTATTCATAAATATTCAATGTTGCATAACACATTTTCATCATTACATTACATGAAAATCACCATGCGCTATCACAATTGGCGCAGACAAAATAGAGTTTAGGTAAATACATTAAACAATCAAAGGGAGATTATTTACACTCAAAAACAACATGAAACATGAATCAAAATCACAGAGCAGCAATTGATGCTATTCGTACACAAATTACATTGCTATGACACAATTAGATAAAGTTACAAACCCTGTTATTGCACAATATGCAAATTAGCTTACCCGTCAGTTTGACCAGGTCAAAGGTTACCAGACCTCCAAGTCTTCATTTGGATATCTAAAGATAATTATTTAACACATGAAATATCAAACATTTCACACACATAACAAATGCACACTGAACCATTAAACTTCAGACGCACTCATAAATATACTTTAGAGCACTCACACTTGGTAGAACTAGCAAATATGGAAAATTGATATTGCAAGGGTATTTAATATTATACCTTTTAGGATATGATTTATAATTACATGAATGGGGAAAATGACTTAACATTACTGTTTAAAGTTTAGGTTTTAACTTTATGCATTTAGAGAATTATTCAACACCAACCTTGTAAGAGAATATAAAATTGACGACCAGGCTCGCCAAGGACGCTCGAAGTAATGAGCAAACCACGAGGCCAGAACAGCACGAGCACACGAAGCGCACGGAATGCACGTGCTAATGACGCTGCGCTAAAGATAGCACAGGAAAACACCAAAACAAAGAATTCCCTTCACCAGAGACAAACAAGAGAACTAACATTTTTATTGTACGATTTTTATTGGTTTTCTTAAAATGAGTTACATTAATATTAAAAATACCCTGTTACACTCTCCCCTTCCTTCAACAAATGACGTCCTCGTCATTGCCATTAATTAGAAAATTAACGAACACATGAAGTAGTTTGTACTGTTGATTACTTTGTCACAACAGATAAAACTGCATCCGATAATTTGTCAGGAAGACTGGAAAACACACCACTATCCGCTAAAGATGCAAGAAATTCAGCCTTTTCTAGCCATTCAGGAACTTTCGCTCTCTGCGACATTACAAAATCACCTCTTCTCATCCACTCAGGTTTTTGCCTTTCTCTTGTGGAACGACGAGGCAACGTCGGGCTAGCAGTTTCTTGTGTTTCCTGTGTTTCCTCATTCTCAGGTTGAAGTTCTAGAACAGACTCAGATTCATCAAGCTCAGCAGTCATCACTGCTTCAGCGATTTCCTCAATTTCTGGAACAGACACTTGCGTTTCTGACGCATTCACTTCCTCCCCCTCCAAAACACCTTCTCCATCTTCAACGTTTAGATGATCGTCACCATCTTGTTGTACATCATTAGTTTCCTCGAGTTCAGTTCTTTCATCAGACCCTGTAGGTAGTCCAACAACTGTTGACTCTGAAACTGGTGTGGAGAAAACAACATCAACGACATCTGAGTCATCTATTTCCTCAGTACTGTCAGCCATGTTGTGCTCTGGAGTGGAACTTGTGTCTTTCCTGGAAGGTAAATGACCAATGGGCAACAAATGATTTCGGTGGAGTGTTCTTGTCTTCCCATTACCATCCTCGGGTGAAACTACAAAGACCGGAATTTCTGAGTTGGGTTGATCAGTGACAATATATACTCCTTGTTCCCATCTGTCTGACAACTTATGTTTACCTTCATGTGCCAAGATTTTCACAAGCACTTTGTCATCTATCTGAATCTTAGAACCTCTTGCTTTAAGGTCATATCCTTTCTTCTGTCTTTCTTGAGCTTTAACAGAACATTCAGATGCACGCTTGTAAGCTCTCTGAAGTCTTTCACGTAGGTCTTTTGTATACTTGTGCAGGGATTCATATCCTGGATTTCGGTCAATACCAAATGTGACGTCAACTGGCAATCTTGGATTTCTCCCAAACATCAGCAGATATGGTGTAAACCCGGTTGTCTCATGTTTAGTACAATTATAAGCATGAACCAATGGTCCAACATGAGATTTCCAATCCGCTTTCTGTTCTGTTTCCAACGTTCCAAGCATGTTCAACAAAGTTCTGTTGAAACGTTCACATTGACCATTTCCCATCGGATGATACGCGGTGGTACGTGACTTCTCAATTCCCATAATTTTGCAAAGCTCTTTGATGAGATTACTTTCGAAGTTTCCACCTTGGTCAGAATGAATCCTTGCAGGTATACCGTAGTGAACAATGAAACTGTTAAACAAAGCTTCTGCAGTTGTTCGTGCTGTCATATTGCGTGTAGGAACGGCAATAGAGTACTTTGTGAAATGATCAGTTATCACAAGTATATGTTGGAAGTTTCCTTTCGATGGTTCTAAAGTGAGAAAGTCCATAGCAACAAGTTCCAATGGATATGTTGTAGTGATACTGACGAGAGGTACCTTTGTAGTTGTATTGGATTTTCGACGAATACACCTGTCACAACTTTGTACCCACGATTCCACATCTCTTAACATCCCTGGCCAATAGAATCGCTCACGCAGTAATGACAAAGTTTTATCTCGTCCAAGATGACCCATGTCATCATGCACACTCCTCAAAGCCTTTTTGCGAAATGCTGTTGGTAACACAAGCTGATTCTTCGTCTCTTCATTCTCAGTTGTAATCCTGTAGAGCACACCACGTTTGAACCAAAGTTGCTCAAAGCTCTTCTGAAGACTACGAAACTCTGTTGAAGGCAAATGGTCATAAGGCGGCTTTCTCTTCTCATTGACAAACTTCATCACTACTGATAAGACAGGATCAGCTGCTTGTGCTTTTCTCCAATCTCTTCCAGTCATTTGATCCATGCAAGATTCTTCGTCAATGACATCGCTCGACATACTGAGGCATTCCACTAGTCTTTCACAAGAAATAGATCCACAAATAGCTCTGATAGACTCTTCATTGATTTCTTTCTCTTCGGACTCTGTCTCACTACGTGGCAATCTAGATAGAATGTCGGCATCAGCATTGGCTGTTCCTGGACGATACTTGATGCTGAACTGGTATGCTGCAAGCGAAGCCAACCAACGATGTCCAGTTGCGTCAAGTTTTGCAGATGTTAGCACATATGTCAATGGATTATTATCAGTGTAGACAACAAACTGGTGGCCATACAAATAGTCATGAAATTTGTCTGTTATTGCCCACTTTAATGCAAGAAACTCACGCTTGTGTGCAGCATAGTTCTGCTCTGATTTGTTCAATCCTCTGCTTGCATATGCAATTACACGCAGCTTTCCATTCTGATTCTGATATAGCACAGCTCCAACTGCTTGTTGACTAGCATCTGTATGAAGTTCAAAGGGCAATGAATAGTCAGGAAATCCTAAGATCGGCGGAGAAGTAAGACGGTTCTTTAATTCCTGGAACGCTCTTTCATGCTCTTGATTCCATACAAACCCATGTGAAGCGTGTGAACTCTTGCACTTGTCAGATTGAGCTGGCATCAACTGTGACAAAGGTTTTGCGATATCAGAAAAGTTTGGTACAAACCGACGATAATAACCTGAAAAGCCCAAGAACTTTCTTACTTCCGCTGGAGAACTTGGAGTTTTCCAATTCTTGACAACCTCTATCTTTGATGAATCTGGCTGTATTCCTTCCTCTGAAATGACATGTCCAACATACTGTACTTCTCGCTTGAAAAATGAACATTTGTCAGGGGCAAGTTTCAAATTGCACTCTCGAAGACGTTGGAATACTTTCTCTAACCTCTCAATATGCTCTTCAAGTGTATTGGAAAAGATAATCAGATCATCAATGTAGATGCAACAGATTGAAAGATGATAATCTCCAAGACATTCTTCCATGAGGCGTTGAAAAGTGGCTGGACTATTACACAATCCAAAAGGTAGCCTGTTGTATTCATAGAAACCTAATGGTCCCACTGTAAAAGCCGTTCTTTCTTTATGTTCTTCAAGAATTTCAACTTGGTAATAACCAGATTTCATGTCCAACTTTGTGTAGTATTTATTTCCTGCCAAATTCTCGAGAAGTTCTTCTATCCTCGGTAAAGCATAAGAATCCTTCAAAGTCCGTTGGTTGAGCATTCTCATGTCAACACACATACGCAACTTTCCATTCTTCTTACGACATAAGACAATATTAGATGCCCAGGGGCTTCTTGATTTTCTGATAACTCCACAAGCCAACAACTGTTTCAAATGCTCTTTGACTTCGTTGAACATTGACGGTGGAATTCTACGATGCCTTTGTTTGAATGGAACTTCATTCGTCAAGTCAATTCTGTGTTTCACTGCTGTAGAATGTCCAATATCCAATTCATTCTTAGAGAATACATCGGCGAACCTTGAAATGACTTGAACTCCCAACTGGCGTTCTTCATCTGTCAATGATTCATCAATCTCGACCTTCTCTAGCAGAGATGAAACATCACTTGATGGACACTCCAAAACATCTTCAATGTTAACAGGTTGAATTTCACACAACACTGACTTGGGTGGGATGACTACAGTTCTTGTGGTTACATTTGATAAACAGATTTCAACCAGATCTTGATCTCCATATCTATAAAGCATCAAAGAAGGAGTAATATCAATATCATCTGGGACAACAGATTCCTTACAAGTTTGAACAGTAACTGTTGACATTGGATAAAGCTTCTTCTTTGTGATGTAACCTCTAATAGACATATTGCTGTTTGGTGGAATGATTATGCTTTTAGTCTCTGCATTTTTCACAAGTCCCAATCTCCAATTCGACCGTATCAAATCCTTTTCTGAAAGAACCATACTTCTGAATGTAAGATACCATGATGTACGAAGTTTAGATTTCTGAAGAAATTTATGTCCATACTGATCCTTACATTTATTCATCAGTGGAGTCAACACATTTGTTCCCAAAAGCACAGGTACCTTGGAATTATATTCACTTGTTGGCACAACAAGTAGCAGACTTGGCAAAGCATCATTATCATGAAGTCCTGGCGTAAGCAAATCTACTTGAATATATCCAAGATAGGGCAGAAGGTTTCCATCAGCACACTCAATGCGCAACACTTCTGAAATTTGTGTCATAGGAATATGTGTAAAATGTTCTTGATAAAATTCTTCACATATAGTTGAAACAGTAGAACCTGTGTCCAAAAGGGCTGAACAAGGCAATCCAGAGATAGTGATTTCGGTTTCATTTGGTTCTCCAATCAATAAGGGTTGGGGCCTTGGCTCGTGCCATTGTTGTTGCTGTTGACCCATGGTGAACCCCTCTGCATGAGTCGATCCTCGTTTAAAGATCTCATATGATCAACATTAACAACACAATCCCTCATCAAATGTCCTACCTGACCACATCTCCAACACGTAGGTGGTCCACGAAACTTGTTTTTCTGGTGTGAACCTTGTCCAGTTTGCCCTGAACTGGTGTACTGATGTACTCCTGTCTGTGGTGGTCCTTGTAACAAAGGAGTGTTCCAGTTGGATGCATAATTCCCCTTTGGTCTGGATCCAGTCTGTTTACCTCTCTGATGCTGTTTTACCTGTCCTTTGAGAGACTTGACATCAGCTGACAACTGTTTAACCATCCCTTTTAATTCTTGAATATCTGATGATTCAGTAGAAGCAGTAGCCATCTTTGAAGTAGCAGTCTTAGTACTTGTACACTCCGTTTTCCTCTGACTGTATTCACTTTCAATTCGGCGAATGGCTCTGGTTAGCTGTGAAAAGTTCAGTATGGTGTCATGCTGGTAAACAGAAATATCCTTGTATTGTGGCAACAATCCCTGCCAAAATACACTTCTGAGCTCTTTATCTGTGACAATTGCAGGTGGTTTATCAAGGCGAGTAACTCTGGCATAAAGTTCCTCAACGCGACATGTCCAAGCTATCACTGACTCATCTGGATTCTGTTTAGCGCTATAGAAGGTAGCCTTCAAACATTCTGGTTCTTCACAAACACCATACACGCTATCAAGCTTTGTCAAAAGTGTAGTCAGATCAGCATCAGCACCGGAAAATGAGGCGACCTTAGCTGCATCTCCCCTAAGTGACCTACGAACAGCATGATTCAAGACATGATTAGGATACTTTGCTTCCTTGATGAGACAATCCACATCATATCGCCAAACATCATAAGTTGCTTCACCTTTGCTCGAGTCCCCAAAACATGTCGGAAGTCGAGGAGGATTAGTGATGGAAGACAATGCATCAGTTAAACGTAAGGTTTCTACATCACCCTGAAACAACTGATGGTGTGCACCAGACTCACTCTTTACTCGTGGATCTATAACCTCCTCTGCATGGGACACATAAGCAGTCATCCAATCTTCAAAATCCTTAGGTGTATCAGCTTTTGGTGCAACTCCTAAACGTTTAAGCGAATCTACAAGACGGGAATAGTCAGTCACTTCCTCTTCTGATGATGCCATATTGAAGAAATAATTACCAGATCACAGTAATATATATTCTACAATGCTAAGTAAATTGTCTAAGATAAAGTGGTAAAGTGCAGAGTAAAGTGTGCAAACAACAACTCACATTTGAACACAATACTAAATGCAAACACAATTCAAGTCACAATCACGACACGAAAATGACCGAAAATAACGTCAATCACCAGCGAAACACGATAAGAGTTCAAAGTACGCGAAATAAAAGTAAACAAATTGACAAAACGACAAACAACAATGTGTGACTGTATGCTGAGTGTTGAACTTCCAAGAAAAAAACTCAAAGACCGACAACAATCCCAAGAAAAATCATCAACAATGACCAACAAAAGAACCAGAAAATCCTTAACCAATACCTAAGCTAAGTTAAGTTTATGATTAATTATTTTATGTTTAATTTTTTTTTTTTTTGTAATTGTTTATGCAGATTTTATTTAATAAGTAATGGAGGGGATACTTGGCCTTTATTTACTAAGTTTATTTCATTCCACTCTCCTTCAAGCATACTTCTGCACTCACACAAACTTAAGTTTGCATCACACAATTCACAAACAAACACTAAGTCATTCAATGTAAACAAAAAATTATCTCCCTTGATGTAAACAGACCTCTGAAATGAAAGGTCAAATAACGAACATCACCCACATGATAAAATTCAACAATGTCAAAAATTCAATATATCTCAACTTGTAATATTGTAAATCACAGATCAATAAAGTCACATCACTGTAAACATGGCAACAGTCAATTCAATATATAAATGATAGTCTGTTCACTGAAGTTGCAAATCACAAGTACTTCAAAACAATATCACAAGTTTATAGATTAAAATGTCAACATACAAAGTATTAAAATATATCACTTCGAGGTCCTGGCACTCCTTGAAATATTATGGCAAGATTTTTGCTGAAGAGAATAAATGAAGAGTCACTGTCCAAAATATTTATAAGCACATCAGTCGCGCTTATAAAGTAATACTGGTGATGTCAAACTGGCCGAACTGGACGTCACAACATACAGTGAATATCACGAGACCTAACCTGATCCCGATACGGTGATTCCCACTGTTGACATTCGGCAGTAGGGTAGACGTTGACTGATGACACAGCAGTCCTAGCGCGATAAAGTTGACAGCTCTTCAAATCTTCAGGTCGTCAGATCCTGCTTCCTCTTCATATCCTCACTGGGGGCTCCATTGAAACAGCTTAACGCCAAGTACAACATGACTCGCTGAGGGGGTGGTTCGATGTTTATTGAAGGTCCTAGACGTGCACTATAAAAGTGCGACCCTGCAACACATACAGTATTCATAAATATTCAATGTTGCATAACACATTTTCATCATTACATTACATGAAAATCACCATGCGCTATCACAATTGGCGCAGACAAAATAGAGTTTAGGTAAATACATTAAACAATCAAAGGGAGATTATTTACACTCAAAAACAACATGAAACATGAATCAAAATCACAGAGCAGCAATTGATGCTATTCGTACACAAATTACATTGCTATGACACAATTAGATAAAGTTACAAACCCTGTTATTGCACAATATGCAAATTAGCTTACCCGTCAGTTTGACCAGGTCAAAGGTTACCAGACCTCCAAGTCTTCATTTGGATATCTAAAGATAATTATTTAACACATGAAATATCAAACATTTCACACACATAACAAATGCACACTGAACCATTAAACTTCAGACGCACTCATAAATATACTTTAGAGCACTCACACTTGGTAGAACTAGCAAATATGGAAAATTGATATTGCAAGGGTATTTAATATTATACCTTTTAGGATATGATTTATAATTACATGAATGGGGAAAATGACTTAACATTACTGTTTAAAGTTTAGGTTTTAACTTTATGCATTTAGAGAATTATTCAACACCAACCTTGTAAGAGAATATAAAATTGACGACCAGGCTCGCCAAGGACGCTCGAAGTAATGAGCAAACCACGAGGCCAGAACAGCACGAGCACACGAAGCGCACGGAATGCACGTGCTAATGACGCTGCGCTAAAGATAGCACAGGAAAACACCAAAACAAAGAATTCCCTTCACCAGAGACAAACAAGAGAACTAACATTTTTATTGTACGATTTTTATTGGTTTTCTTAAAATGAGTTACATTAATATTAAAAATACCCTGTTACACATTTACCACCATCTTTTCTTATAACTTATTGCATAGGTGGACATTTTGAAAAGGGGGGGGTTCAAGGGTGTGCGTGCGCGTGTGGGGGGGGGGGGGGGGGGGGGGGGGTTATCTTTAGCGTAAATGTGCGTCTGCTTTGAGCAACCCCCTTTGTGGCATGGAGTTTTGTACATTATTAAATCAAATGTACATGTACAAGTTTCAAAAGAAAGGGTGGAGAGTTGGACCCCCTGAAACCCCCCCCCCCATCATGCTTGAAAAGTGAAAAGATAATAAACAGATTATTGAAGAACGTGATAAGAAATTGTGGACATAGTTGGTGTAATGGCCTGATAGCAAAGCATCTGAAATTGGAAAATATTTGTAGAGCGCTAACACTTACTTTCAGCAAAGTGTCTATAACCATGATTAAAGATAAACTAAATTGCCTCTGACAACCATTTACCCCTGTATCCTTGCCAGAATCTCGAAATACAAGAGTGGTGAAAAAACCACACACAAGAAACTATGTTCCTGACGACTTATCAAATATAACATGACAGGCGGGCAAAAAGAAAATCATTCACAATGCTCCAAATTGTGAGAAAAACACCAAATATGATTCTGTGGTTGTGTGTTGATTATATGCTTCTAAAAATTGGCAGTGGAGAACCTCGTACAAGAAACTATTTTCCTGATGACTTATCAAATATTTAATTTATTTAATGCAGAACAATTAACAACAAAAAAACAGCGCAATATTCAAAATTGTGACAATAATCTTCAATCATGAAAATTATAAAATTTGAGTCCTTATAAAAACAGTTTTTGAGAAAATATTAAAGCTAGAAAATGTAAACAAGTCAATTGTTTATAATATGTTGTACATCAAAGGTGATCCTAATGTTTGATGTTTCTCTGAATGATAGGTACCAAAACAAGAACTGAAGTTGAAACTCTCCAACTCAACTCGTCACAGTGGGATCACATTTGCTTTTGAACACCACGAAGTGGATTTGATAGTTATCATCAGAATATAAATAGAAGAGAATATCAACTCTTGGGCAGATCCAGGATTTTCATTTAACAACTTGACAATCAAAAATATAAAGACAACCCCACGCCAACCCAGCCCCCTCCCCCCAACATCAAGGTTCAATTAAGTATTCTTGGACCTCTGTGTCTGCCCAGACCCCCTCACTGCCGACTCCAAGAATATTCCTATATTGCTCTTAGTTCTTCTCAAAAAGTTGTAAAATTAGTAAACTTTATACAATAATTTATACAGCAATTTTCTCATTTCATAAAATGATGGATTCTGCCATTGAACCCTCGATGTAAGTGTAGACGTGTGACTGTTATAGATGTGTACTACATAGATTGAAGAATCCAATACAGACACCTAATATCACGGTACGGATAGTGCCACAATACAGACACCTAATATCACGGTACGGATAGTGCCACAATACAGACACCTAATATCACGGTACGGATAGTGCCACAATACAGACACCTAATATCACGGTACGGATAGTGCCACAATACAGACACCTAATATCACGGTACGGATAGTGCCACAATACAGACACCTAATATCACGGTACGGATAGTGCCACAATACAGACACCTAATATCACGGTACGGATAGTGCCACAATACAGACACCTAATATCACGGTGCGGATAGTGCCACAATACAGACACCTAATATCACGGTACGGATAGTGCCACAATACAGACACCTAATATCACGGTACGGATAGTGCCACAATACAGACACCTAATATCACGGTACGGATAGTGCCACAAAACAGACACCTAATATCACGGTACGGATAGTGCCACCATACAGACACCTAATATCACGGTACGGATAGTGCCACAATACAGACACCTAATATCACGGTACGGATAGTGCCACAATACAGACACCTAATATCACGGTACGGATAGTGCCACAAATCAGACACCTAATATCACGGTACGGATAGTGCCACCATACAGACACCTAATATCACGGTACGGATAGTGCCACAATACAGACACCTAATATCACGGTACGGATAGTGCCACAATACAGACACCTAATATCACGGTACGGATAGTGCCACAATACAGACACCTAATATCACGGTACGGATAGTGCCACAATACAGACACCTAATATCACGGTACGGATAGTGCCACAATACAGAACCTAATATCAAGGTACGGATAGTGCCACAATACAGACACCTAATATCACGGTACGGATAGTGCCACCATACAGACACCTAATATCACGGTACGGATAGTGCCACAATACAGACACCTAATATCACGGTACGGATAGTGCCACAATACAGACACCTAATATCACGGTACGGATAGTGCCACAATACAGACACCTAATATCACGGTACGGATAGTGCCACAATACAGACACCTAATATCACGGTACGGATAGTGCCACAATACAGACACCTAATATCACGGTACGGATAGTGCCACCATACAGACACCTAATATCACGGTACGGATAGTGCCACAATACAGACACCTAATATCACGGTACGGATAGTGCCACAATACAGACACCTAATATCACGGTACGGATAGTGCCACAATACAGACACCTAATATCACGGTACGGATAGTGCCACAATACAGACACCTAATATCACGGTACGGATAGTGCCACAATACAGACACCTAATATCACGGTACGGATAGTGCCACAATACAGACACCTAATATCACGGTACGGATAGTGCCACAATACAGACACCTAATATCACGGTACGGATAGTGCCACAATACAGACACCTAATATCACGGTACGGATAGTGCCACCATACAGACACCTAATATCACGGTACGGATAGTGCCACAATACAGACACCTAATATCACGGTACGGATAGTGCCACAATACAGACACCTAATATCACGGTACGGATAGTGCCACAATACAGACACCTAATATCACGGTACGGATAGTGCCACAATACAGACACCTAATATCACGGTACGGATAGTGCCACAATACAGACACCTAATATCACGGTACGGATAGTGCCACCATACAGACACCTAATATCACGGTACGGATAGTGCCACAATACAGACACCTAATATCATGGTACGGATAGTGCCACAATACAGACACCTAATATCACGGTACGGATAGTGCCACAATACAGACACCTAATATCACGGTACGGATAGTGCCACAATACAGACACCTACATGTGTAATATCACGGTACGGATAGTGCCACAATACAGACACCTACATGTGTAATATCACGGTACGGATAGTGCCACAATACAGACACCTAATATCACGGTACGGATAGTGCCACAATACAGACACCTAATATCACGGTACGGATAGTGCCACAATACAGACACCTAATATCACGGTACGGATAGTGCCACAATACAGACACCTAATATCACGGTACGGATAGTGCCACAATACAGACACCTAATATCACGGTACGGATAGTGCCACAATACAGACACCTAATATCACGGTACGGATAGTGCCACAATACAGACACCTAATATCACGGTACGGATAGTGCCACAATACAGACACCTAATATCACGGTACGGATAGTGCCACAATACCAAACCTTGTGTAACTAAAACTGACATTTAATTTAATTTAATTCATATGGAAACCGTAGTTGTAAACGATGCAGTCACTCTGTAATGATATAAGAGCATCAAATAAATCTACAAATATAAGACAGATGTTGAAAAGTCAGGAAGTTCAAAATTGTGAAATTATCCAAATTGTTAGCCTCTCCAATTATAATCAAACGTCAAAACATAATTCCATGAATTTAATTCTCTGAGATTGTCTTCACATCAAAACCCAAATCCATAAGCTTACGTGTCAGCTTTATAGATGAAATTAACTACATAATGTAACAGATAGATTGTATGTACATTCATTCATCCATTGCACATCAAATTTCAGATAATCAAATAAAGATTTATAGAAATCACTTCAAGATTTCTACAGAGCCAGACTCAATCTTAGAAACACATGAAACACACACCCACCAGGTTCAGACAGTCCAAAATGATTTAATAAACCAGGCTTATGAAATAGATATCATATATCTGTAGAATATCAAAACATCAAATAGAAATCATTCCATAAATGCCATCTTTAATAAATATCAAATTTCCTCAAAAAACACCCATGCAAATATCAATTAACCATCAATTCATTACTTTCATCTCAAACCTCCGCGCAATTTAACAAATCTTAATAGTTTATTCAGAAGGTTCAAGACAATAAATTAAGCATCTGATATTCAGAAATAAACATGCAAACAACTTTATTACAAATAAAATTTCAGAAAATAAATTTTATTAGACGTTGTAAATCTCAATGATCATTCCATAACTTTAATCTTTAATCACCCATTTTCTCAAAAATAAGAAATATCAAATCCATCTTGAAATTTCAAGGCAAAGAAATAAACAGTTAATTACTGGGTAATAAACGAGTATTTAATTACCCTCAGAGACATACTGATAAATTCATTAATCTTCAAATTTCAGGCTTAATCCATATGCTAAAACTAAAAATGGTTTCTCAAGATCATTCCATATATGTTCTCTTTTATCACTAAAGATTATTCTATAGCCTCAGCAATATCAAACACATCTTGAGAGTTCAGAGAGTTCAAAATAAGCTGCTTATTGTTGAAATCAACACCATCTGGAAGAAATTACGAGATGGCTGACAGTACTTGAAATGAGCATCGTTATTCAAGAGGGGAAATATATTCTAAATGGTCCTACTCCAAGACTCTCCCCTTGAGTTGTACTACTGGCACAGAGGGTTAGCTGTCTGTAAATACAGGGACTCTAATGGTACCACTGGCGCTCTTGAAGAAGGTTGTAGGTCTCAGCGCCAGTACAGGATAATCTTGCTCTTGTAGAGAGGGTTGTAGGTCTTGGCGCCAATACTAGATAATCCTGGGCTGACCATGTTTTAAACATATGGAAGTCTTGCTTGAGATTCCTTACAGTCTTAGTTTCATATATCAATATTTCATTGTTTTGCTAACGAAATGTAACTAATTTGGGGAAAAGATTAAGTTACTTGATGATGTTCTTCTCATTGGGAGTCTTGGAAAATCTGCTTTTAATTGCTGAATGTAATTCTTCATAATATTTCTATGTTTCATATAATTCTAATGGAATAAGAATAAACGTACTTTTTAATTTTTCAATTTCAAAATGTTGTTCTGAAAAATTCAATTTCTTTGAGGACTAAATTTTTAGTCTAGGACTAGGTCATATTGGTTGGTCTATTAATCAAACTAGCTAAAGAACCAAGTTTCCTCAGCTATATTCTTCAGTCATAACAAAATCGAGTTCTCTTCAGGAGCATTCTCAGACAAAGTATGTTCAGATTAACCTATCACATGTCCAGAGAGGGAGGAATGTGTTAATAAACCACTCCAGTACAAGACAATCAGGCCAACCATCCGTACTTGGCACCAAATAGTCCATCGGCGCCAGACCTTTGGCACCTACCTTGCAAGTAAGCCAATGAGAACAAAACACCAGAACTTACTCATTACTTACTCTGTCCTCCTCAACTCCACATTACCATAGATTCTTCCTATCACACAGTGCACTTAAACATCAGCTCTACTTATAAAATACTCCAAGTCTTTAGAACTCAGTATAAGTTACTGTACGGTAAACTAAAGCATTTAGAGTTCTTACTTTCATATATACACTGGCTCCTTTAGTACATTTGCTGTAGTTATATTTCAAGACTTCTTACTGATTTATAATATATTACCACTTCTACCTAACTTGTATTTTCTGTTCCAGGTATATTTCAATTAAGACTTCAAGCTGATATATAACATATTTCCATTTTTACCTAATTTGAATATTTTGCTCCAATTGTACATTTATAGTCCAAGATTTTAATTGACATATAAGTATTTCAACTCTTACCTACTTCACAGTGCAAAAAACTCTACCTATAAACCCTCTTTAACCCTTGTTCCAATAAACCATTATCTTCAGCTATAAACCAGCCTCAAGCCTTCTTCCACAATAAAACATTTACTCATCATTAGGGCACTGTTCCCGTTCCTCTTCAGAAAGTCTGTGAGAGCTCAATGATGTCCTTCACAGAGAGCAACAGACCCTTAGCCTCTCCAGCTGGACTAAGTTACAAGCTTTGATTCTCGTCACAGGAGTTGCAACACTTTCAGGGACGGTTTTGTTTAATAACAAACTCCATCAAAAGATTTGGTAGGAATGAAACAAATATTTTGATTAGTTTAAATACTTAATTATTTTTAAAGGTACAATAATTTTGTATGTGTGATGAGGATGATACATTTTGAATATATTCAAATGGAATATCTTTCATATATTTAATTTTCTTGAAAAGGAATGGTTACTTTTGCGATTTGTTTGAAAGGTTTGACAGTGTTGTAAAGATGAAGGATGATAAATTTGAAATATATTCAAATGAGATTTCTTTAAGATCTTAAATTTTCCTTAAAAAGAATGGTTAATTAAAAAAAATGTCTTTGAAGGATGATCGATTTTGAATACATTCAAATGCGATTTCTTTTAGATTTTTACTTTTCTTCAAATGGAATGGTTACTTAAATGAAATATTAAAAGATTTGACAGTTTTGCATAGATGATGAGGGATGATTAATTTGGATAAAATTACTTGTAAGATTAAAGTGACTTGCGTATAATATCTAACACAGATTTTGTAAGTTATATTTCAGAGGGATTATGCAGTATCCAGAAGGTAACTCACACAGATAGGATATTAAATGCCAAGGGCAAACAAGTTCAATATGTAACTGATATTCTGGATGCTGGAATCATGCAGTTCTCGTGAGATAATTTTTTAAAAGAGCAGGCTTAACCTTTCACTTTCCAATTTCCTCCAAAGTGACTCAAACCCGAGGTAAGACCTGACGCGTGTGGTAGAGTAGGTTGTGGTATACAAGAGACCAACATGATATCCGAACAATACATTCGGGAACTCACAAATATGCTCAAAACCTTCAATTTTCCTTCAGATCTGTCTTTCATCAATGAAAAGATGAATTCCTTGGAGAGGAACATTTTGAGAGAAGTGAAAAGGGGAAAGCATTTGGCAGCCATTACGTGATAACAGTCACTAGGGACTCTGCTATTAAACAGGTCTGAAGGAATCAGAGGCCAGAGTTATCCCCCTTGGTCACATGGTAGGCATGTGGAGATTTGTGCACATATGCGAGATATCCGAGATGTTTAGGAGGCTATCTCAAGTTGGAAAGGTTGTGCTTAGTCTAGGTAGCGTGCCGACCCACGTGCATGTGAGGATTACACCGTACAGGAGAGATGACAGATTACCAACGATCTTGTTTTGATTGTAATTCTGAAGACGTTCTTCATGGTTCTAGCCGGTTCTCATTTTGCGGTATACAGCAGGTGATTAAAGTCAACAGAGCTCCCAGATTGACAGCAGATGCTTGTATTGGTGTATCGGTGAGATATTCATCACACTTATACAAGATTATGTCTGTTGATTTACCGTGTCTACCTGAAGCTAGCTAAGGGAAGGTGATTGGCTAAACCTTTGGATCTAATATCTCTGACCAGAACATGTAGGTAACCCCAGATTATCTTAAGGGCTAAAATTATTCTAACGTTAGTAAACTGATATATTTGTGATTACGCAATCTGTTAGGTGGCCAAAGCTAAGGGTTGGGGTTAAACATCAGTAGCCCCAGATTTTCTCTAAGGGCTAAAATTATTGTAGGTCATTATTTGTAGATATCTATGCATTAAAATGATACAAAATTGTTATATTGGGCTCACACTACCTATTATAGTACAAATTCTTGTACTTTTTCATTGTCCACACTCTCAGAGTCAGGCACCAATCACCAGCACTGACCATACAAATAACTTGTCCACTCAGCGAAAATAGCGAAATATATACTGGCATTTAAATCATTGTTAGCTTGTGTTCATTTATGACAATAACAAAGATGTGAATGCTGTCAGCAATGGTAAAACAGAAATGGTCAAAATTGTTGGTTACAATAAGAGACCTTCTATAAATTTGAAATGTTATTTTGAAATCTAAGTAACATAAATTTTTTGCATTCTATACACAGTGTTGAAAATAATCCTGATCTTGACATATTCAAGGTCACTCTGGTCAAGATTGGAATCCTCGTGAATTCCTCTAACCTTCATTGCTTATGCACCATAGTTCTACCAATATAATTAACGTCACTGCTCTCCTGGTACCCTTCTCAATAATTGTCAAATCAGCAAATTAATGCATATCAGGGCCGATCAGGGCAAACCATGGCAAACTCGAGGCAAGATTGGGTCACTTCGGGGCATTTCAGGGTTGAATCAGAGTAATATCATGGTAAGTCAGGTCAACGTGGGACCTTATCAGGGCATCCCTGTCTCACCTTCTTGTAGGCAGAATATTTTATATTCATGGAAAGCTAGAATCATGATTGGTAATGATCTTGTATAGATCTCGGAAACATCTTAAATGTCTTGAAATATAAATATCTAAACACATATCTTACCAAATAGTACATGAATATTTTGAGGGAAAATTAAAACTGGATTCATTTTATCAAATTTTGTAATCTTATTTAAAAATGGATTAAAGTTTCATCACTTATTTTAGGTGGATATCTACAGCATTGTAGTTGTTAAAACAAGTTGTTCCTTCCATTTTCTTTTTGTCAAAGAATGTGTAAAAATGTGCAAGGCTTCATTTCTAAAATGTTTGAGATAAGGATCAAGAAAACACTTCCCTATTTTCATGTCAGAGGTTAAGTAACGACAGCTAGCTGTGCAACTTCCACCTGATTCTATTTAGATCCTTTTTAAACAAGCTGGCAATATTGAAACAACAGAGATAAGGGCAGTAATGGTGAACAGCAACACAACTTACTTTAAGTCTCTTTAAAACCAACAAGTCTCTGTGAAACTAGTTCTATGGATAGAGGTGTGGTGAGGCAATGGGATGCAATGCGATGCGATGCGATGCGATGCGAGGCCAGGCGATGTGATGCGAGGCGATGTGATGCGAGGCCAGGCGAGGCCAGGCGATGCGAGGTGATGCGAGGTGAGGTGGGGCGAGGTGAACATTAGTTCCAGAAACTGCTTGGTGCTTTGCCACCCATGATTTTACAGATCCATAATTGTTTTAAAGATTGAGCTGGTACAAGGTAGAGATGAAGAAGAAAGTGCGTCTTGTCATGTCCATTTGGGAATATCGAAGTGATAGAAGATGAGCTGAGGTAAAGGGGTTTAATAACTACCGGTAACAAACAAATCAGGAGGATTGTTTCAAAGAGCTTGTCATCAATGTTCTGTTCAATGGGTGTGATGATCATCCTAATGAAGAATACGACCGTGTTCAGTCACCATCGTCCTAAAACTACTCCCATCAATACCAGGAGCCTACTCATGGTTTAACATGATATGAAGTGAACATTCCAAGAAAATGGCTGTCACCCTCTTGTGTTAAAAGCTTGTATAAAACCTCCAGGAGCTGTTCCTTTGTGTCTTAGACCTGTGAAATGTGGAGAGGGTCGTAGATGCTTGAGATTCTTCCATAGGAGGTCTCTGTATCTCCTGACTCTTGCCCGGTGACGTCTGCTTCTTGACGTCTGCTCTTGACGTCTGCTTCTACCAATCCACATGTCTCTCAACCTGACAGAGCTCTTAGGCAGTATGTGAGGACAATTTCCATTGGTGACTGAGTGTCATAAATACTAACAGTGCTTTAAATTCCGGCCGCCACACCCCCTCCTGGCCACTCCCCCCCCCCCCCCCCCCCCCCCAACCCCACCCTCCTTTTTTTATTTATATATATATATGTATGAATATATTGATTTTTATATACTACCTATATCACTGTCTTTTCCACATATATTTTCATATATTTGAAGAAATAATTTGCCAAAAAATCTAAATATTGTCTTTTAGTACTCATAAGTTACACCTTCCGAAAAAATCTCATCAAGCATCTAAAAGCCTCACTTATTATTTTTTGCCAAATAAAAAATTACTTGTTTTTGGCACGTAAAAACGACTTGGAGAACATACAGCATACATCTCTGGAGTAATGGAAGACTTCTATTGTCACAAGTGTGAAAAATATGCAACACCCTCTACAACCCAATTAATTTTTTCTCCCACCACAAAAGACATGAATAAAGGAAAGAAGAGGACTCCGGTTTCCAGACAACGCCGGTGTGTTTCAACTTATGAAACTGAATCTGCCAACAGGAAGCAAGAACCCTTTGTTTGTGGTTTTTGTTTTTGTTAACATCTTAAAAAGTTTCTTATAAGACAACCCATGATCATGCTATCAACAGAAAAATAATATACCGGTATTAAAGCTTTTCTGTTTGACATTGGGAGTATATGCTAACTTCTTCATCAGGTGGAATTGAAATGAGTAAGCATATGGAGATTGCTGTAAAGGTATTAATCCTCATAAACATTTACCACGATAAACATAAGTAGGACATACTTACCGGTAATACTTAATAGATATTTCTGGTTAAGAGCCCATTTATGATGTTCACGAGTTTTATACCCTAAAAATAACCTTTTAATTATGACTTTTAAAATAACTAATCTTAAATGAGATCTTGATTTGATTTTAATGCCTCTAAATTCAAATAAAAACACTTAGAAACTAATTGACAGTTTTATTCAGATGTTTAAAGATGATTTGAGGCCAACAATTTCGTACATCTTCAGCATCAGTACATGTAGCAGCAAATAATTCAAACATCAACTACCGTCTATCAGATTAACAAGGTTATAAGTCACATCCATTACTCCATTACACGGTAGTATGCCTATCTCGGCGCCATAAATGAACAAATATCATTTATTAAATCATGAAACTTGTCATCTAAGTCAGAATCGCGACAAATCAATACTTAAAGAACATGCACTGCTCAACAATCACTGAGGTAAAGTTTTTTGAATTACTGACCTGAGCAATGAAATTGATTTCAAACAGACAACTTAAGATCTCTTTTATCTTAAATTGCAAAAATTTACAAAATAAAGTTATTAAAAATAATCATTTATTACAAAAACACTTCACGATGACAAAGCTGCAACTGACTTTTCCTGAATAAAGAACAAATAATTTGAAAATTTTCAAAATTTAGGTCAATTTAAAAGAATTTAAATTCCAAAATTGTAAAAGAAACTTAATTGTATCTGATATTATACAAATTTCCTTACTTAGATAGTATCAAATAAATATCCTCATCCAATTTTTTTTATTTTCCCCACAAAATCTGAAATACCTTCTTCAGTTGCAGATTGTATAATAAAATCTCTTTAGAGCGATTAAACGACTCAAGAGTAACTGTTTACAATAGATGCGTAGGACCGTAAACATTCCAGTTGAAACTTAGCCCCCTGTCTCCTCACTCTGTCTGCTACACGGGGAGATTAGGATGTTACTGGCCATAATAACAAGGCATTGCTTCCTAAACTCTTCACAGTCATTGGTCTGTTAAATCAAGCAATCAACCAATCATAATCACCGATTCACTTTCTGATGTAATGGTTTGATTTGTGTGGAGTTCAATCAAGCGGAGAGGCAGTCAACTGGAAAATTGTCCATCACAACATAACCATTGATTATCTGCAAGTCATGTGAGATTTATTACTAAAACCTTTGACCTTATCTGTAAATTAGGTTGAAATAATCTCTTAGAGAATGTAAAATGAAGATTTCATTATGTGGCCGCCATGCACAGATGACAACAAGATTCCAGAAATGCTTTATTTTTCTTCATTTCAGTTTATTGGGTAAATTAGGTTGAAATAATCTCTTAAAGAATGTCCCTTGTACGATTTCGATATGTGGTTAGAGAAGAACATCAAGAAATGCTTTATTTTCCAACATTTTATAGTATCAATCAGCTACGGTCTGATTATTCTGTATTTCTCCTTTAATTGTTTTTTGATAAAATTTCAAAAAAGCATTTCATTTTTAAAGCAAAAAGCTCTCAAGTATTATATTATATACAAAAGATTCTTCAGGGTGCTTATTACATTATGGTATTGAAAAAGTGCCCGACCAAATTAGAATGTGTGAATTTAAGGAATGATCAGGCGACAACTGGCCAGTCTAGATGGACTGTGGTCAAGCTACTGTTGAATGAGAGGGGTGGGGCAAGTCTAGATGGACTGTGGTCAAGCTACTGTTGAATGAGAGGGGTGGGGCAACACAATGCTGACCAACTGGGATTAGAGGCTTGACCATACTGACCAACGCTTTCAATGTCAAACATTTTCCAAATATTTCTAATTCTTCGGACTTCAAGCATACTTGCTAAATACCTTTGTAAAACATTCCAAAAAGGTTGGCATTGCTCTAATTATTGACAAAGTCTTCACTATTAACATGTTATTGTACATTAGAGCAATGATACTATTTTTCTTTATTTATGATTAAATTGGCAAATATAAGTCTGCTAAAAACAAACATATAGTTAATGTGGAAACAAAGAAAACTTGCATTTGTCGATACTTTTGCTCATTGCCATTTGTATTGGTTGTGAAAATAGCAAGTGACATGACTTCGACTTCAACATTCAAAAACATTTTTGAACACTTAAAACAGAAGTGATTAACCACAAACAAATGAACACTGAACAACTTCTCTGCAGTCGCCTTGTGGAAAGAGGTTTCCAGGTATTACTGTAAGTATAATGTCATTCAGGTAAACGGTTCCAGGGGAGGTGGCATGTCTTCAGTAAACAGATACAGGGTCATTATCAAATAAATCTCTCTGAAGAGACGACAAGACTGTTCTTACAATATATTCTGTAGGTATGAAATGTCAACAAATAAATGTTAAAGACAATCACCAAAACGGGGAGGGAGGTTGATGAAATTTACAAGCTATGAAATGAACCACCTTTGAAATAAACGTCTCTGAAACTGAAATTGACACTTATGTGTAATGCACTCTATCTTCCCCATCGTTAATTCAACAATAATGTGGTTTAATGACATAATGAAATGAATTTATGCGCCCGCTAAAAGGAACATCAAGTGTCTGAAATGTTGTCTTAATGTCCTACTTTGTGACTCCATCCATCTTAGAAACTGGAGTCAAAGTAAACAGGTTGTGAAATCAACAGAAATGTCTCTATATCTACCGTGTGTGGAGAGTGACACAAACTAAATTTGCTGTGTGATATTACATAATGAATCCCGGTAGACTGTATGGTGTAATCTATCAAGGAGCTATATTGTATACACAGACGCCCTGACTGATGGATATTGACCTGATATCAACACATGTTAATGACAGCCAAAGACAAACATAGACTTGTTAATTGCATGATAAGCACTTGACGAGATGTGAGAAAGTGACAGGGAAAGAAACAAAGTGATACATTGTTGTTAACTTGACTGTAAGAAAGATTGCATAATGTGATATAAGAATAAATATTTGCAAAACTGTATACTGCCATGTATATATATGCAATAACAGCCTAACTTAGCAACTACTCGGTGAATAACATGTGACAAGGTTCTGAATTGAAAACAAGCTGACATCATAATATAATTGTAATATTTCAAAAGCACTTATTTATTCTTATTAAATCTAAAATATCATATAATAATATACATAATTAATATATATCAACCATAAAGAATCAATAAGATTAGAAATACATGCCATTTAGATAGTGAATAAATATAACATATCAAGGCCTGATGGTCTTGTGGTAAGCTGTTGGTATGGTCAGTGCTTGCGATAGTTGCCTGTCTCTAAAGGTGTGTGTTCGAATCCTGCAAGGGACCTGGCCCGATAAAGTACAAGAATTTGTACTCTTTAAGGTAATGTTATAATCAATCTATGTTCTTGACAGAGAGCCTTTGAATCAGACTTAGTATTTACCATGGATCCTCATATGTATTTAAACAGTATTTATTTCCAAAATACATGAAATGATTTGAGTGTCATATTCATTGCAATAAAGAATTGAAATTGATAAACCAACATTAAAATTTTAAAACCTTTTTTAAATTTCACTTCCTAAAATGTTTCTGAATCATAAGATTGCTATGACCCATGAACGTCAATGCTTTTGATTTGAGGGGTTTAGAGAAGTTACCTTCAGAAGTTACCGATGCCATTTACTGGTTTCATTCATTTTGCAATACACGTGTTGTACTATTATAACAACTCTCTAGTAGATGATTGGTGGGCTCTGGGCATTAGTCTTCAAGGCTTTTATCCAATCACAGATCTAAACTACTTGAGTATTGTACAAACAACATACTCTGTGGAAATTGTGGCACATAGAACCCTAGGCTTGTGTCAGAATGCAGTTATCAATGTATCTGGCATCTACTTCTGTAGGCGCTGTTGGAAAATGGTTCAGTGTTTTATTCTAGTATGTGGTTTTAATGATTCAAACTGTTCATGAGTCAAATTCCAAATTCAGACATATTTTTTAATGAAAAGACCAGTAGGCACTGATGGAAGAATAGTTCAATATTGTTTTTCTTCTAATATATGGTTTTAATGAATTAATTTCCAAATTCAGACATATTTTTAACTGAAAAGATTCTTTGAAATAAGGTTGAATATAATATGATACCTAAATTGTTTTTTTTAGGGATATTTGAATTTATAATATGATTGATTTTTTGTCAGCATGTCGATGAATAAATATATCATTATTCATAATTTCAAATTTTGCATATATCCTTAACAATTTTGATAAAGTTTACATATCAACATGCACAGTTAGCCACGTTATAATCTCAACACTATACTATACACTATACACTATACACTATACACTATACACTATAAACTATACACTATACACTATACACTATACACTATAAACTATACACTATACACTATACACTATAAACTATACACTATACACTATACACTATACACTATACACTATACACTATACACTATACACTATAAACTATACACTATACACTATACACTATACACTATACAACCAATGATGCTTCTAGGTGCACCAGGCTTTATACTCATTATATGGTACTCAATGATGTATGAGTGGAAGGTGACCTATAGTTGCACTAGTTGTTGTACATTTCATCATGTAGTTTAGTTTATACTTTTCATTCCTCATTGATGCCAGTTGAAACTCTTTGCATTTTCTACCAGGTTTCTCTCATATAAGAGTTGAAACATCCAAGATAATTATTCACTGCTGAATGGAAAAAATCCATTGACATTCCAGCTTATGAATTTGCTAACAGAAAGTGACAGGTTAAAAGTGACATATTCAAATAAGGAATTAGCATTCTTTAAAAGCCAAAGCCTTTACAACTAATATATTCCCAGCAAGGACATATAAGACAAAAATTATTTAAGCATTAAGTACAAAAATATTTTTTGTAGAAAAACAAATTTTGGTGAATATCTCTTAGTGTAGTTTACTTTTAAAATGTGTGACACTGAGTGTTTTACATAATATTAGATTTTGATACATGTCAAACAATGTATGTGCTGATCTCAGCTAACATTATTTCACTTGACTTTCATGTTGTACATGTTAGATTTACTATTTACAATGTAGTAGAAAGTTAAATAAAATATTAAATATTACCAACCCAAATTTGTCTTTTTATTTGTTGTATATAAGTTTTCAAATTTACTTTTGACTAATTGACCAGACCAGCCACAGTGCATTGTAATTTTTTTCTAATAAGAAACCACAATTTTAACCTTTATATCTACACTATGCTGGATCATCAAAATGGTAATTTTCGTTACAGTCCAATAAAATGACACAATTTTAAACAATTGGCGTCCAACAACACACTTGATGGTTCTCTAATAATGATAGTCAATTGAAACACGGGATGTCCTGTCATGGGCATTAAGAGCATGGACACATGTATAGTAGAACATATCCTCACAGTTTGTTAGAATAGGCTGCTCCAACTGTTGCTTTAAAGAGAGGGTTCTATCGCAGCATTTTTTGTTGAAACAATATTTCAGAGCTAAGACATTCAGCGCTACAAGTGTGGAAAGCTTTGCTATAGCACAAATTGACATCGTTGATCAGTTAAATGATGCATTATTTGTTAATTTTATTCTATCAGTTCATAGGGTTCAGTATTTCTAAAAATTAAAATTAACGAAAAAAAAGCGTTTTTCACTTCACGTAATGCCAAAAATGCAAGATGGCGGAAAGAATAGAACTTGCACTTTAAACAGTCTGAGTGATTACAATTCTGAGCATGTCACTGTCCTTTAAACCTGAGAATCACATCTAATAAACGTCACATCTCAAAAATCACAACCCATAAATCAATGAAGTCTTGTCAGAAGAAGAAGTGTTAATGCTGCTTACATAAAAACACATGAAAGCTGGATTGGCAAAACAAGATGGCCGCCAAAACTCTTTGCAAGGCAAATAGCTGCACATCAAAGTTGTACCAGGCACAATAACTTTATTTATGGTGTTGGCAGGTAGAGGTGTCTGTAGTAAAGTCTATATGTGTCATAGCCGCCGCAGCTTTATATGAAATACCAATAAATAATGTGACAAGACTCTCTTCAGAAGAGACTCCATAAACTCCAAACCCTGCTTGACAGAGTGAGGAGCTGAGAACGAGATCAAAACGGGGAGAATTATTACAACCACACTGAACACCTGGAGTGCAAATCACTCGAAGAATTATTAAGATTATTAATATATGGGATAATAAAGTTTCATAATTTACAAATTGTTTGATAGAAACTCAGAAATTTATCACCTTTTATGATTTTGAAGGACAATATTCAGTGTTTAATGGTTTATTGTTGTTACGCACTTATGACCCTAAATTCTATAAATATTTCATAATTATGTCATAAATTAAGCCTCTCTGATGAGTCAAGAAATCCTTGTTCAGTTGTCACTGATGTCACATACCTTACACCTTCATCATAATGCACTTAACTGCACAGGTAGTTTGTTCTTAACGACTTCATTGATTCTGTGAGTCAGCATGACTAACAAACAGATATTCTCAATTAATAATGAAGTAGTAAACTAATTTTATTTTGTTTATACAATGAATTAGCATATTTTACAGTCAATGTTAAAAGACTCCAAAAGTCTTTTATTTTAATTTGATTGCAAACTTAATATATTAAAACCTGGGTAATATCATATTGCTCAAATTTGTCAACATGATAATTAAACTGTTGAATAACAAATACAAATGTTAAAATAATGAATTTTTCAAACCATTCATTCATTACTAATTTATGATTTTGTTTTTCACTGTTTAGGAAACTCACAAAAAGTGTAACATTTGAATTGTTCGAAGTGTTCATTATGATATTAAAGTTTATTAATAAATTTTATGTTTTTCAAATTCCAAAAAATATTATCTGCTGATTAACATTCCTTAGTTCTATATCCTTAAACCATTTCCAGGTATCTGTAGAATGTAATAGTAGAACCCAAGTTATTTGTTCTCCTCATCTTTTACCTGTACATCGTTAGTGATTTACCTGAAACCTTTATTATTATGACTGGTCCTAATACTTTTATCTCCTGAAGGGGGATGTAATATCACATAACAAGCTGAGAGCTAGCCGCTATTAGTGTACTGGAGCCAGGTGCCATGTTTTCATTAGCGGGATATATTTCATATTTCACACTTGGGTGCGTGTCAAAGGTCAAATATGACACCATATTTCATATTTCTCTGCTTATGAGACATATATCTGTATCCTCTTCCTAGAAAAAGTTCTAAAACTTCAGATTCCAGTAATTTTTAAATCATTTTTGTTGATGCTGAACTGCGTCTTCAGTGAGACTAATCTATTTTCAATATTATAAAACATTATTCAAAAAGAATTTTCTTATCTAAATAACATGCAGACATTAGGGTTTAAAAATGAATTTAGTTTTAAATATATAATCAATTTTGTTCTTAAAAATAAATGAAAACCATTTTAAAGATTTGGTTTTGCAAATGACTATCAACAATTCATTCACTGTTAAATCTATCGAAGTCTAAAGAAGTGACATCAAGGTCTTAGACTTTAACAGATCATATTGAGCTGTACCTAAATCAATAGGTTTCAAGTGTAATGATAAAAATAGATTTTTATGAACATTTTCTTTTGAGAAACTTAGTTTTAATCTTAAAAAACTCTTTAAAAACAAATGTTTTTCTTGCACCAACTTTCTTGAACTCTGACTTTGTGACAAACGACCGCAGACAGAGTTTGAATTTTCAAACATGGAACAAGTCCATATCTCAGACGGTATTCATAGAGCGGAGAGTGGAATGAAACACACTTAATCCACTCTTTACATCGGCAAGTATCAGATATCCCTCAGTCAACATGATCAGTGATAGGTCCGACTCCACCAGTCCAGATAACCCTCCCTTCCTTTGATGTCCATTGACGATATTGACAAAACGAGTAATTACAGATATACTTGTCCATCATTCATGACGTACTTGATCAAATAATGCAACAACAGACAAGTTCAACATGCATTATACACTTGGTAAATCGTGAATCGTTGAGAAAGCTGTATATATATTTGTTCAAGCTCGATTTCAGGGTTTGACAATCACACCTCAAAGCATTTAGACTGTTCCATGATAGTTTGTTGGTCTGTCAATATTACCTCTTGATTATATGATAAGCGATGTAATTACCAATGATGATAAAAGTCTATTTAATGTAACCTGACTCTTCTAGATGGGCGAGATAGGACTGAAATAAATTTATATTCTGAAAGTTGTTTTTCATTTTAACAAATTAAAAAACACACACTAAACTTTACTTAATGGCATGTGCAACCTTTACAACAACACCCAACATTAATCATTTAATCTTTTTAATACTGAATTATTCTGAAAAACATTAATGAATGGTGAGTGGGATAGGAGGGACAAGACAATGGAGTAAATTGGGTACACGTACAAGATACTCTCAAGTGATTGCTACATGGTTATTTATGATGTTGACAATCCCGATCAGGTGGTTGGAAACTGTTGGGCAAATTACATCTAACTTCTTTTGCAGGGAAGCATTGTTGATTGGATAGCCCTAAAGCTAAGCGATGCACTGAGAAAGGCAAAGACAGAAGAGATAGTTGTGCAGATTACTAGAATGATGATGATAATGATGATTATTGTCTTTGTACAGCTGTTATCTTTCACTCAGAATAAAAAAACCATTGACAAACTAAAGAACTACCAAAATAATTCTAACCAGGAAATCTGTTTTCTGTTGATATAAAAATTAAATATATCCGTACACACTAACTTTCATTTAAACTAAAAAAAAATTTCTGAATTCATAAGAAATGCTATAATTTAACAAAATGTAGTTATCAAAATACACGTTTTTAAATTTTATAATAATTTGTCCTTAGATAATAATAGGGAAATACTTCTAGAGACAAATTAATGACATAATGTTTAATAGTTTGTGTGCAACTCAGAAGTCTGAATCAAGAATAAAGAACAACAAACAATTAAAAAAATGTTTCCCCTCTTTTCTTAGCGACACGCAGGACGAAGTTCTTTTGAAGCACAACATACAAGAAAAGATACACTTAACAATTGTTTTCAGAAGGTACGAGGTCAAAGTAATTTATATGCTTCACAGGGACAACCATCCATTCTTAATTAACACAGGATACTCTTATAGAAGCTCAAATTAAATCTTCGATGTAAACGTATACAGAACTGTTTTCAAAGAGCGGAAATTTATATGACTCATGAAACAACACTATGCAGCAAAAAAGAAGGTTACGGCTAAATTCACAGTATAATGATTTCAGTTGGGAGTCTTAATTTCTTAACCCTCCAAAATGGTGTAAAGTGATACGTCAGCATTTTATAGTTAATGCAATTTGACATTAACTCTTACCCCTACAAGATTAGGAATATTTCGGGTGTGGGGCGATTATGCTCTATGACTTAACCTTAAAGACATAATTGTTGAATTTTTAAATTATAAGATAAATAGTTGCGTTTGTAAAATTTCCGGGATTCATTGCTATTCAACACCCGCAAATTTAGTTTAAAACCGACGGCGGAAATTTTACAAACGCAACTATTTATCGATATTGTAACATGACCGTTAGTTATCAGGCGTTTTGAAACGAACTCTCTTTTTGCGTACCTATCACTGAGTGGAAATGACTTTGCGACTGTTCCATTTTTGTAAGAGGTGTGGTCAGGTCAAAACAAATGTAAATGCTCGGCGTAATATTTACATTAGCAACAATTTACACATAAGCTCAAACATTTATCTACGACATCAACACAGTAAAATACCTAGGAACAAAAATCTTAAACTTGCCCTAACCCATTGTGACAATGACGCTAGCATTGTGACGTCAAAACGGTTGATCACTATGACGTCATACCATGGCAACGGCATTCGGTAAACACAGCCGCATGGAAGAAGGCGTCAAACTTGGACAAATCTTACCAGTTGAAATTAATTAATTTTGAGAGTTATTTGTTACCTATACTGCTATACACAGGTTAGAAAATGACAATGCCACTTGTCAAATTTGAGTAAGGGGCACATATTAAGAGAAAAATAAAAATAAAATTTTGAGTCGGGCCGGATCTTGTGAACATGATGTATATGTTCGCGGTGATTCGCCCCAACTAATTTGCGGGTATTCATTGTCATTCAACATAGGCAAATCAACCAATCAGAATCAAGGAAACACCGAAATCATGTTACAATGTCTAATAATTTAAGCCGCTAATGGCTGTGATACTGCCAAAGCGACGTTAAACAATAACTCACTCTAATAATTTCACTTTACATGAACTGTGCAAACACAGTTTAGTTATGGCAAATTATCTAAAGAGGAATTGACATTGATAAGTTTTCCTTCTCATGAATCAACCATTAGGAATGGTTCAGCAACAATATTAAATTATCTTATTTTTACTTTAGCTGTATAAGCAGGTACCCCCCTTAACTATAGGCTAACATTTAGTCTCAGAAATAGTTTTTTTTCTTACCAACAACATATACTTTACAAACAAATCAAAATGGAACCCTAAAGATGCCTAGATTTCTCAGAACTGTTGAATCTAGCCTTGCTATAATTTTCTAGATTAGGTTGGTCTTTAATTGAATATTTTGCTCTTGACAGACTACCCTCAACTATTAATGAAGATTATTCCAGTTAACCCTAGCATATGCTGCCTAGCTACAGATCCTTTATGCAAGATGTCGTTCACTAGTTATGTAACCTGTAACTGGGCCTGTATGAATGATTTCAGTAGCGGATCCGGCTTCGAGAAATTCTTGGATCCTGGTTTTGTCAGTAAATATTGCACTGACCACAGATGTAATTTAAGTCCGTGCATTGGCTAATTGTAAATCTAAAACCTACGGTAAGTTACACATGAATTTTACGTTGATATTATCAGTGCAGTGACTTAATGGTTCTCAGCCACAATCAGCATCACTTGGTTATAAACTCGCCTTTAATTGATGTGAATGAATGAGGAAAGTTATTATCAACTTTTGCATTCAAATGAAATCTATCAGTGGCCACTTGAGCTAACAAACATGGCCGCCATATTATGAATGAGAGGCAGATAACTCCATTCATTCATTGAACAGTCGCCCACACAATAATCTCACCTGGGTGAAGGTAGACTAACCATTGCACCTGTGTAACCGTAAACACTTAGCATAATTCACACCTTTATTGGAGCTTTATGTAACAGCTCTTTCAAACTGCTTACAATTAGTCTTGGCTTTGGCAAATCTTTCTTTAAAACTTTTCCCCAGGTTAAATATTTACATTAATCTCCTGTTAGGAGATTGTTGAAAGTTAGCGAACTGCTAAAGAATGCGTTGGCTGCCCAAAGGGCAGGTTTCCATTTTTAAAGGGGCGGTATAAGCATATGGTTGCTCTTACTGTGGTCATTATTCTGCCAACCGGAATACTCTTATGTGAAATACAAACAAAACTGCTCTTTACACAATTTCTCACAATATTTTCAAGAATCTGTATAAAATTCGTATAACGAAGGAAAATATTTGAATTGCAAACAATTCAGCATGTTTTAAGTTTTTTCAAAATTGAAATATTTGAAGTATTCATACACATTTATGATAAATCAGTTGTTTTCTGTGACATTTAGAGATTAAATAAAGATTTTAAAGAAACTCTTTTCCATTCTTTATCAAATACAGATACATTTTTTTTATGAATTTGACATTTTAGGAGAAATAAATTATTCATAATTTCATATATTTTTCTTAAAAACAATTTTTCCCACAATAAAACACATTCCTAAGAAATATATAGAAAAAAGAGTAAATATTTGATTTGTTAATGATCACATACTACATGTATGTCAGACGATACTTCTAATGCATATACAAGGAATTTTTTTTACATTGATTAAATAAAATCGCTTTCATCAAAATCTCCAAATCATTCTTAAAGGATGATCAAAGTGATCAAAACATCTTTAATAAATTCACAAGAATATCAAACTAACATTTCATGAATCAAATTTCAGAAAATATAAACTAAGTTAAAAAGACCTAAAAGCATTTACCTATTTCATATTATTCAATAAATTACCAATTAAATCTGTCTGATTGAGATACATATCAAGATGGTGACCCCTCACAAGCCTACATAACAATCAACCTATAAAAAGCATGACGGCTACTTCTTTCAATCGCGGCACACAAGCCGAAGAGCGATCTTTTGTAGCCTCTGTTGACCCTTTCAGTTAACTCAGCAAAATCTGCCTCGGTCGTACCCTTCCCAACAAAAACTAAATGGCTTCAGTAGCGCGACACGACTTTGTAAAGAAAGTCCGCGATTGACACTCTGGAGAGAGTATGCGCTCGGAATACTAATCCTACACCACCTGGTGGTAGAAAGAAGAAGCAGAAAGGTGTGAGAAAGTGTGAGTGTATTGAAAAGGTTTAAAGGACCGCCTCGTGGAGATCTTACAAGTGTAAAGGATTGTGGTAGTCATAAGCTAATACTAACGTTAACGTTCCCCACAAGTTGCATAGGATTGTAGGTAGTTTTGGTCCCCACAACTTGTATAGGATTGTAGGTAGTTTTGGTCCCCACAACTTGCATAGGATTGTAGGTAGTTTTGGTCCTCACAAGTTGTATTATGCTAGTTTTGGGCCAATACTCTTTACAAGAGGTGGAAATTGTGGGCCAATAATCTTCACAAGTTTGATTGTGGTAGTCTTAGGCCAATACTCTTCAAAAGAGGCGATAGTCGTGGGTCAATACTAATGTTCCATTTCCAAGATGTAAAGCTTTGCTCTGTTTCTTCTGTGTCAATTAAAGAAAGCCTTTGGAAGGGGACATGGTACAATGGGCAACACAAATACTAACTTGACACTCACAGATGACAAACAAAGTCGGTAATGAGATGGAAGGGGAAGGAATTAGCATAGAGGGGAAAATTGGTCACGGAAATGGAGTGGATTACATTTCTATTTGGAAATATTGTCCATGAAAGGATTCGTTGGCAATAATAACAAGTATTCATACCTTCTAGGTATTTGATTTGGATGTTCAAATATGGTTAGGTGTACGAGAGTCTCTCTTGGTGTTACTGTGACTATTGGGAGCAGCGTGGGTGTGGTAGAACCGTGTGTGATAATACTCCATCTGTTTGTTGTAAACACCATCCAATTGAAGGACATACAGAAGCATATTTTCTCGGTATGTCAAGTTGTATGGTATGTCTCATCAAGCTCCATGATACCTTATGTCAAGTTGTATGGTATGTCTCATCAAGCTCCATGATACCTTATGTGTTTGTTGTAAATAGTTTCTAAGTGAAACATGAACAATGGATGCGTATTATTCTTTCTATGTCAAGTTGATGGTCGAGGAATGAAATATGTAGGTGCCCATCAGTATACAGGGGTGAAATGTGCCATATATGCCCAATAATTATCCAATCGTTATCCAAAGATGCTGAAAGAAATCAATGCTGACAGAATAAGCTCAAAAGTTATTTAAATTTTTATCAGATACATTATTTTTACACATCAATTGAGCTTTGGGGTACAAAGTTTCATTCCAACCGTAACACAAATTTTCTCTTGTTAATTTCCTTTCCAATATAAGATTTTAAATTACTTTGCTTTTGATACTGGAATGAATAAAAATTTAATTTCCTAAAATTGAAGGCAACATTTTGAGCTCCAATCTGTGACAATAAACTTGTACTCACAGTCGCACCAGGTTTGGCATGTTGGCGAACAGATTGTCCGGAGTTACCACAAGTTCATTACGATCCAGACGCCTGAAAATAGAGATCAAAATGTTAAATATTTCTTTAAAAATCACAACAAATGATATTTAGGATGATAATAATGGTGTTAACTATTGACACCTGTTTTTAGCATAGATTGTAAGTTTACAAATGGTTAAAATATATAAAATCTTGTTTTAATTCCTTCAACTAAATATGGAGTACTTTACCCGCTACCTTCACCTTCACTTTGGTTAAAATATTAATTGTTCAAACAAGTTAAAATCTACATGCTGAAAGTAATAGGGTAGCCTTAACCACCATGTGTTTTACAATAATTTTAGTTTAGGATTCGTCACCTCTATCTCAGGGCAAAAACCATCATCAAACAATTGCATCAGTCAAGGTCATCTGAACAAGAAGTTAGTATGACCATAACCTTGAACATTAAACTACATACTTCGACCAACATCTGTAGGGCACTATGCCCATGTTAACATAACCCTGAAATCTCTCACATTATACGTACTAAACACATCACTTTTATCTCTCCTAAACACTCCCAGTCACTCCGGTTTGTATATTATGACAACTACAGTAGACAAAGCCCACTACGTAATAAGCCTCTTTGATTTCAAGGTCTGTTTGATAGGAACAAGGGGAAGCTCACCTTAGCTTCAGATGTTGCTTGATATAAGCAACGAACAGCATGGAATAAAAAAACAATGGTTTAGACATCTGTTTTGAAATATTAGGCTGTAGAAAATTTCTACAAGTCTCTCGGGCACATTGTTTTTAAAAGAGACAAGGGTGGTAAGACTTTAATAGGTTTAGGAATTCTTATTTCTATCCATGTTCTTTTTGTCTTCATTCAAATTACTTGCAAAAACACAAAGTCCAGGAGTCTGATAGTGAGCATCCCATTTGATCTTAGTCTTGTAGCATGGTTTTCTTTACTTTAGGAAAATGTTTTTCCAATTGCTTGCAGCTTTTATTAAACATGAACTTTCCTCAAGAAGCAGGGACTCCTTGAACCATTGTTTCACATGAGACACACACATATGAGACAACACATCCTCACAGAAAATAGATGGAATAAAATAACAAAGGTTTGAGGCGTTCATATTGGAATAATACCAACCCTGATTGTGAAATTTCTGAGGAAAACTTCAATAGGTAAGTGAACTAAGTTCAATAGGAGCTACAAACAACATGGAATCCAAAAACAACAATCTGTTTGGACTACAACTACATTTATAAGCCTTATCTGGACCCATCTTCTAACAAAAGAAATTTCTGATCGACAAGTTTCAAATAACGTGTTCCATTGGAAAGTGCTTCATGTTTAATACAAATAAAAAAGAATTTCTGGCATCTGTTCTGGAGTATAACTACCTCTCTAAGTCTAATTTGATTCCATCTTCTGAAAGAAAAATCAGTCAAAGAATATGTTCCATTGTTATCAGGCTAATTCTAGACAGTGTTTAGTCTGTAGAAGTCATTTCATTGTCTCGTACATTCTTGCTTTTTTGTTTTACCTACTTCTCTTGCCAATCCTCTGACTTGTTTTTAAAATAACTGTTTTTGTTTAATTCCTCTCTTCCACATGTGCGTACCTGATTTCTGAGTCTATGTGTAGATTTGGCAAAGAGAGGTAAACCTTGGAAGAAGAAATATCTTTAGATTATATGATAGATCAACTTTAGTTCGGAGATAATCTAAAGAAGTTTTTGTCGAAGATTGATATGATTGACATGACTGAATTTTATAATTTCTCTTGAAGAACTAAACTAGCATCAGAACATGCACCTACACAGAGCGTCAGACCGTGTGGAGAGAAAACACTGAGCAACTACGCACCCTGAGAGGGTTGATTGAAATCAGACAGAGCTGAAGTATCCTATGAGGAAATGAAATTTGAGGATCTATTCCTTTATGTCCATTTATATTTTTAACATTAATTGAAATCATTTCTCAGGATATCATTCATAAGACCATTGGCATTGATGCATAAATAAGGTAAATGCATTGAACAACCTATCCCTTTAAACTATCAGAGTCTGAAGTCTGAAGCAAGAGACTTATGGTGACCAGTAACAGGCCTTTGTCTGAAAAAAATAGAGCCACTGGCTCTCTAACTCATCAGGATTTGCATGATTTATTGTCTAAGGTTGAAGATCTAAAATTAATTTTCTCAAATAGTACAATGGTACATGTCAAAATGCCTAAATACTATGAATAAAACATGGATGTGTCTCACAGCAACCTCTGAGGCCTGGTGAGTTAACACATCTGCTATGGTAAAGATAACAATCTGACAAAACCCATGAGTAAAATACTAAATTGTTCATTAAGGAGTCTAGACTGCAATGGTTGTAGCCCTGAGGGCTGATAGAGGTATTATGTTTGTTCCACAGATGATAACATCATATATGAACTATTAATTACAGAAGTTAAATGAGTATATCCATACTCCACCAGAACAAACAGGTAATGTAACATTATAAAATAATGAAGTTTAAAACACTTGGAATAAATTATTTTGTGACATTATGAGAGGAGTTTGGTTGAGATGACACCCAGATGACCCTGCACCATGAGAGAAGGTGTAATGTTACCCCATCAACAGAGTGCAAACCAGTTACCAACATCAATCTGGAGTTTTTGGGTAATAACTGAGTTGTGCCCTCATTCAACAAAGGCAAACACGAGTGTTTTGGAGGCTGTCTCCTTCTTCCAGATGAGTTGAAGAATACAGTGGAAAATATGGCATCTGAGAAAGAGGGAAGGTATTGAGGAAGGCATTTTAGGTAATAACTGAATTGTGTCCTCACTGGACAAAGGCAAATATTGGAAGTTGGTCATCATATACCTTTGTTACAGGTGAGCTGTTGAATACAATGGGAGATACAAGACTCCAGAAGCCAGGAACAAGCTACACAGAGGACGGTGATCTGCTCATCATAGAAGTGTATACAGCACGTCTTTATTTCCTTTGTGATATATAATGTTTTTATGTTTATGTAATTGAGTGGAAGGATGCTCATCCAAGAGAAATGAAATGGAAAATATGTGGTGATAAATGTTATTGTTGATAATTATGCAAATTAATAACATAACTTTTCTCAGCTATTAAAGGCTTTGTGTTGAATTTATTGCAGATGAAAATGATGATGCTAAGCTATTTTTGTGAACATGGATTATGCAAGTGTTCTGAGGCATCTGAGTGAGGGGCATTGAATGTTGTTATCACCAACAATAGCAGTCACCATGAAGATCATCGTCCTCATCAACATCAACATCATCATCATCATCATCATCATCATCATCATCACCACCACCCTTTTCTTGATCATAATCACTATCATCTTCAGAAGATGATCGTGTTATGGTTATCTGTACTAGTAATAAGATAAGATAATCTTGATAACCATTATAAGTATGATACCACATATATATCACTTTAAATAAATCCTAATAAAAACAACTTCTAAATGTTTCTTAACATATCTTCATAACAATACTCTACAATACAATACAATACAATAAAATACTCAAATTATAATACCTTAAAATCAACTTTAACAAACGAATATGTCCCATTATTTGTAATGTCAAGTTCATATTTAAACCACCCCCTTCTCGTAGATGTTACAGTTCAGCAGTAGTCCATTCCAATATAAATCCACATGGACAAACCCACACGTTCCCAGGTCAACAAAAAGGTAATTCCAATGCAGGGACAGAGCCACAGTACTTTGGGTCCCTGTGGGAACTACGAGAGAAGGGAACAGTAACAACCCATCGTAGTCTGATTGTTCTGGGATTAGCAGAACGAGCAACTCAAGGAACTACTTCCATTGACGAGCCTGTTCCATTAACGGTTCATTGATGCCGGAGAAGTGCGTATTGATCGAGGTAATCTGAAATCTATCAATTCCCTGTTAGCTCAAATGACGCATATATCGACGACAAATAGTATGATTTCATTACCGGAGCACAACACATTCAAATGCATCCATTCACTACTTTAACACAAGTGGTATTAGCTGTCGTCTGCTGTAGTGACGTTATAGCTGCCCAATATGGCGGCACGCAGAAGAGATTGTAAATTCTTGACCATGATCAGGGACCTTATTTACCTTATATAAGATCCCTGCCATGATCAATTAATTGTTTATAACCTCACAAATACGGTTTGGGTTTAATTAATACAGATCATACATCATGTTGACAACCTTTGCCACGTGAATGCTATTTTGAGGAAATAATATTTGTGAGAGTAAAGATTAATTTGTACAGTATCAAGAGATCGTATTTTCGTTCAACTCTAGAAATTATTCAAGTTATCTTGGCCCTTACGTTATATTTCAATTCTCCAAAGGTATTATACCTCAACTCTTACCCAAGTTTCTAGTATTTAAGCCATTATTTTTTTTAGTTCATTTCTCCAAACGTATACTCCTACAACATCTTCAGGATGATCGTGGGCCCACTGTGTGTTCTTCTTCAAGGTTACAACACCACTCAAATAACGACCCTGATTCTCAAGAGAGTATTTATAGATTATATCACACTCGTGTCCAAATGTAGTATATTGCCTCTTTTATAACATTACGACACGTTACTCTAGAGAAACGTATCTGAATGATCAACTGTTGCAAGTATTGCCCGTATGTAATTGCATTTCGTCGCTCGACTGAAAGCAAAACGACCCATGTAAGAGTGTGCCTAATACAATAACTGTAACATTAATGGCAACTTTACGACAAAGAAGAGATTAAGAAGCCAGTTTCTTGGGTAAACGTTCAACAGCTTGAGGCAGATTTCCATTTCACGCTTGGGAAGCCTTCTATATCCAGCGTTTGTAAGGTGTTTGAACATACAACGTGTCGTCTGCTTCTACCAGTTTGATCGTCTGCTTCATCCCATTTTCCCCTAACACCAACTCTTCAGTTTATGGTTAGGTAGGCAAAAACGTTTGCAGTCATAGTTTGCTTTGAAAAGCAGACGACGAGATCATAAATCAGGTAAAATATGAATTTTGATTGATTTAATCACAAAGAAAATCGAAATGGGAGAATATAAATGTATCTTATCAAACGTCTGTTAAAAGTTAACACAGACAAGCCTGCTTTAAAATTCGGGCACAGAGGTAAATTTAATTCTTTTCTTGGCGACATTAATGCTTTTTATGATTTCCAGTCACCAGTGTTAATTATCCATTTGCTTTTGAAAATAAACCCAGTACAAAGTTTGAAATAAAAGAGTTTATTTCGGAAACTATTGGTGGAGATGACATCTGTGAAGTTTTCGTTGTTGTAGTTTCTACTGAAAGGCAGTCGTCTTACATTATTGTAAGGTGAAGCCGCTAGGATGTGTTGTCTACTGGGGTCGACACCGTATTCTTTATCTGTATGAGAGTCGTCATCGTTTATCAGAGTTGTACAAAATACACTAATTTCTAAACGAGGAATGAAAGGTGAGTTCTGAGAAGATGTACACCTAGATGAAAAGATAAGTATAAGTATAACATAGACACATAGACACACAGACACGCGGACACACCGACACAGACACACACATATACACGGATACTACTGGGTGGCACCTGTTCATACGCAAAACCCAACCCAGGTCCCGGGGTTCCTTACATTCAATAATATGTACCCAATTTAATAAGATATAATATAAATGCATATATTGCGTAATCTATAGTTACCAATTATAACTTCATTCTCAGAAAGCCATTTAAATTCAGTTTATTGAAATTACAACGTTGCGTCTGTAACAAATGCCCTTCAGTCCTACTATAAAGGCGAGCAAGGTGTTTCACGGTGTAATCTACGACCCCAGGTAGAGACAATTTTGTAACTGTCGGGAGCAGGTGAACTCGAGTACAGAGTCCGCCATGTTGTCGTCTGCTTAATCCCCTGCAACTCCAAGTGGACAAAGATCATACATTTTTATGCCCAATATTTTACCTCTATTCGTCTGCCTCTAAACAATGAAGTCGTACATAGCAAAATCTTCTGAGGTATTTTTTGTCAAATAGCTTTTGAATTCAATTTGCGTGGAAAGCTATTTACACAGGCGAAACAACTTGTGAACTGAGATAGAAGATAAAAGGATTGATAAAACATATCCATTTCATTGCAAATATGTCTCAGATTTTTAATCCAAAGACTTTCAAATTTGATTAACATTCAAACGAAAGTCATGAGAAGTGAAATCGCAAATGAAAATTTTGATTTGCAATTTTATTGTTTCGCGTTATGTTTTAAATATTTGCAATTCCGATAAGCAACCCCATGAAGTGTTTGATATAATACATTTGCAATTAATAAAGCATGTCACCATAAGACATGAAGAATGGTGCAACCCCATGAAGTGTTTGATATAATACATTTGCACTTAATAAAGCATGTCACCATAAGACATGAAGTATGGTGTATCTTGGACTTCAGGGTCCGTATTTTCGAAGCTTTCTTAGTGCTAAGATAGTCGTAAGTGCCATACATTAACAGTGACTTACGACTGTCCTACCTCTAAGACAGCTTCGAAAATATGGGCCCAGGTCCCTAACACTACACTACATTACACGCCTTGACCTTTAAACCAGTATCTTGTTGAACTCCCTGCATCAATCAAGGATAGAATGGTATACCTACTGCCTTGTCAAAGAAACACCAATTAAGTGTAAATTAATAAAGATAAGATTATGTTTGTTTTAAATCTCAATGATGTAATTACCAGCTCCAACACGTTACACCGATCAACCTTTGAGACGCATATTTAAACCGTCTAACATTACCTAACAACTTCGGAATTAAGTGGGTCAAAAACCTTAAGTACCACTTCAAGATCTTAAGGGTAAGTATGTGCCGGGGTTTGAGAATATGGGAAACATCTCAGGTGAACCGAACTGAATTCCTTCAATGCAGAGCAAATACTGCATATCAGACGCCATTGAGCAACTGAGCAAAGATATTTGTTATCTATCCATGTTCGGTGACACGTGAATTGATTATTGAAACCGGAACCTGTATAAATAAACACAATGTCATTAAACAACAAGGTAGTCAGTTGAATGTATTACACTGTCGTCTGCTGAAATCTTTTCAATCAGATCGTCTGCTTCTGACAATCTCCAAAAGGTCGTCTGCTGCTATTTATCCAAGATCTGAGTTCATGCGAGCTAAAGAAATTGTAACATTCGTAGCGCATTATATCGATTGCCAATTTGACACGGATGGACGAACAGGTATAATTCCATATTGGTATGCATTACAATTTATAGAATGCACCTCTTCAAATCTTGAAATGGACTCCTTCAAAGGAAACTCCCCCTTTTAAAACCCGTCTTAAAGGAAGAGAGAGAGACCATTGACGGAAACATTGTTGCATACGTAATCAACACTAGCCAAGTCAGCGATACATAAATTGTTAGAATATCCCTATCAAAAAGATATCGCAAGCGCGCCGTCATATAGAGACTTCGCATCTCAACTATTTCATTAATTTTCTTCAAATGTCTAACAGCGCTGTATGAAATGTACAGAGAAGGAAAGGTGTATACAGATTACGTACATTCCGAACTCGCCTTGCCTACGTTTATGTGATCCTGTTTAGTACAATGCGTCCTAATTCATAAAACATCGAGACGTAAGCACTGGCTATTGGTGTGATATAAAGACGTGTCTTGTCTGAAGTTCGTTTCACTCGCTGATATAACACGAAGATAATGTAGGATAAATATATTTTAACAGACGATTTCATCTCAGCAATTATATATATATGAATGTATTCACCATAACGAAGTTTTCCCGACAGAAAACCAACAAGTATTGACTGTTAAATTGATTGTTGGTAGAGTTAACGTTCTGCAACTGGCGCGATATCACTTTCTGTAGGGTTTCTGAAATCTTTGACCTGACGTCAATTTGACACAGCAGTTATATATATTACAGCACCTCCTATAAAACGTGCCAGTCACATTTTTGGGGCATGAACGTACAAATCTTGTCTATAACCATGCGTTTACATATAACGATGTCTCAAAGGCTCATTCCAACATTCGTTTACACAAATCATTTCCTATTGAATTAAGGGTATCATGAATAAGAACCATCTTCCTTCGTTTAAATTCTATATTTCTGAAATGCTTATTTTACAAATAATCTCCTTTATTAACCCCCTGTACACGTAACACCTCTATATGGAACATAACACAATTATATTTTAACCATTATGATAACCCCGGAAACAGATTGTTATGTCGATGCTTTGAACCCTGGTTGAGAAGGCGCGAAGGTCAGTATGATGGTTAGGTCATTACGATAATAGTGATAACAACTGGGCGACCCCTCACCTCACACATCGGTCATGTAATATGTCTTTATACATTCCGAGGAGGTGCTATATGGGTCGATGCGCCGCCGGGAAGGTTAAATTGGGTTACGAGCTTCTCTCACTAACACCTCGAGTGGCATTCTTTACGGTAAACAGGCTCTAATGTTATCCCAGCTTGTATTTTCGTAATAAATTTTCTTGCAGATAGTCGTTAAAGGGGCATTACAGCAAGGTAAATTTCAAGATGATGTCTAGCGTTGACTTCTCTTCCATACGACCTGTAGTGACGAAGGAGGAAAATACTTATTTCAAAATCCAAGGAGATTCGAACCAGAGAATGACAGTCAGACGCTGTACCCAATGATCTACATACTGGACCAGGCTTGTTTAACTCACCTGTCAAACTAGCTAGGCTGTTCTGGAGCTTTCTGCTACGTTTACACTAGAAATCTTTGTAGAAAATTCACAACTGTTCGTGGAAACGTGACAGATCAGCGATCCATTCATGAGAAAAGTATCACTTCGTTTGAGAACTAACAATATTATGAAAAAAACGTCAATAAGGGGTAGGGGATAAATTAATAACAGAATTCTACGAACATGAAGATCTACCACGCATTCAGATCACAGCCTTATCACGGCCTAGTGCAGACGTAGCAAAATGCCACCATGTTATCATTGGGAAGAATGCGAATATATTGTATCTGTTGTATCACAGGGAAACATAGACTGGAATCCGTGTCGTGTGTGGTATTCGGGGATGTTTAAACTTTTAACTTGCATTAATGTTTATCTTTTAAAGTTAAAATGCATAATTTATCTTCAAACACTTATACTAAGCTGTGTACACGAAGTCATCTTCTTTGCATTTCATGTATCCCCCACTGGTCTGTTTGAATGTGTTCAGTAACATGGTAATATCTGATCTTCCTTTCTGAAGACTGCATCGTGCAATCGTTTACACCGTTGCTTTGAAAGGAGCTTCATTCATACACCCCATAACATAATCATTTGTTCGTATCTTTGTTTCGTCTTATAACTGAATTGTAAATAGTTAATAAGGTTAATCCCAAAGAATAAACATTACGGTCCATTTTAACTATACTATTCATTTTGCTACTTGCCGGAATAAAGACAGAAATCAAAACGGCAAACATTCCAGCAGTTTAGGAGATCGTAAAATGAAGGTATAAAAGTATATAGAATGTTTGCTAAAAATACCTTTTTTACAACATTATATGACATGTAAAGAGTTACGGCAATAAATATACATTTCAACATATTCCGGGCTCATCGCTTATACGTCCGAGAAAGCATATCCATATCGTTCAGGTTGGTTCATCCGTGAAGTCTTACCCCGAGATACAATCTACCTGCAAGACTATTTAAGCCAGCTCACGATCATACAGAAGACAGCAAGTGTAGAGTCTATCAAAGGAAGCTTGGTTTCTCAGCGATCATATCAAGGTAATCGCAGAAGTCTGCTAACGAATACACAAAACTCTCAATGTAAATGTCAGAAAACGCCGACAAATGTCATAGTAGAAGTAGCAACCGACAAACCCGGGCAGACAAGTATCTAAACAGAGCGGGCTGTCAGTTTAATGCTCTGGCGACGCGTTTCCATGATGAATGGTCTCCGATATTGAAGATCTTCCTGAGTGTCTTGTACACGCGTAGTAATACATCTAATGGCGGAGGGATATTGTCATTGCGCCATACGTATGATTGATGAGGAGCCGCGGCACCGCAAGTCTATCCTCGAAGCATACTCTGTAACTGAATCGGTATCAGATATAATGGGTAAGCTCTTTGCAAGTCGGTTTTAGATCTCAGCTTTGTTCGTGGTACTGTCTACAGTAATTCTGACCCTATTAAGTCTTGATTTATGGTACCAAGGAATGTAGGAGAATTCGGAGTATCAGACTTTGTGAGGGACGTTGGTAGGTGTATATCAAGAAACAACGCTGTTACTTGTAGTTTTAAAACAAGAACCACCCCCGTTATAAAGAAGGAGTGGAAGTGAGCAAGACAACTCCCAACATGTCTTCAATTACTTGGTGTGGCATTCCTTTTTAATATTACCTCTACGCGTATGTACTGACACGGCTAGTGAAGACGACAATATCTGAAGTCTGTATGGAACTATCTTCTGACACGGCTAGTGATGACGACAATATCTGAAGTCTGTATGGAACTATCTTCTGACACGGCTAGTGATGACGACAATATCTGAAGTCTGTATGGAACTATCTTCTCACACGGCTAGTGATGACGACAATATCTGAAGTCTGTATGGAACTATCTTCTGACACGGCTAGTGATGACGACAATATCTGAAGTCTGTATGGAACTATCTTCTGACACGGCTAGTGATGACGACAATATCTGAAGTCTGTATGGAACTATCAAGTCCTTACGGATAAAAACCTACTCATCAGATAACATGAAACAAAAACTACTTACTTGAATTATAAATGTCTGAACATAGTTATAAGCAAATATCTTGTACTATTCATTTATAACGAAAATTGTTAAACTAGCAGTATATACCCCCGAAGCATGGAACTACACATTTCGGTTACGTACTTGATACCCCGATTTTCGAAACGTATTCAGCTGTACTGAAGTACGCAAATTCCTTTTGTTTAAAACCGTTCCCGAATGGTATATACTGTAGGTCGTGTTTCCCGAATATGACGTCCTATTCAACTTCCCAATGCCAGTAATATTTAATCAAGCACAAAATGCGAGCACTCTAATGTTCAAATCAACTAATCAACTCCAGTGCTCGCAATCGAATGTCCGAGTGTCCTAAAGGCGAGTTGTACTCAAACCCTTGACCACACAACGATAACAGATACATTAACATCCCAGCTGGTACTTACAGTAGTCCTGATAAACACGAGTTACTGGGGATATATAATATACCTGATGCCATTAGTGGATACTGAAGTTAGGTCTTGGTACAGTTTCCATTCTCTCTGAGCACTCTCTGAGTAGGGACTACTTAAACATTCGGCTGAATTTTTTTTGCGATAAGAGAGGTTCGAAAACCCGGACCTTGTTTATGTGAATCCAGGTCCAACCACGCCCTGTACACATAGCATCACTTTTATACGATGCGCTAAATGAACGACCGATCAAACAGAACGCTATTGCCTGTACGTAGAGTGAAACGTGGCATTCCTTGCTGCAACGTCCATTGATGAGCTATATTTAGCAACGTGACAAACCCTCTTTAGTGAACCGTAGAAAAGTGATAGATAGTATACAGTGCCTATTCTAATTCGAAATGAGAAAACAGGAATTACGAGGATGTACCAATAATTTCTTTTTTCGATACATGCTATTTGTTTTTAAATGTCACCCTTTAACAAAACATAGGCATAAAACATATGACTTCTTGCAATTATTTCGTTTATACTGATTATACTAGAAACGCTAAAACAAATTGGATACACACAATGGATGGTTAGTGGAAACTGATTATCACGTTAGTTTGGTAAACGATTTACAATTTGACCTCAATATTTGAGTTATAGAAACAGTTGTTGAATAGATACGACCTTGTACTTAAAGGTATATTTCGTGAAGGAAACTAACACTTTAAAATAATATCTAGCTTCTCAGAAGAGTCGAGGCAAGATGAAATCCAAGCCCGTGTATACCTTCTTCTCTTGAGCGACGTGTTACGTGGAACTAATAGCTGTTAGGAAATAGATGATTATCGACGAGTTCATCAAGATCCATAATCAGGGCCATAACCCACGTGCAGCATTTGCACGGAAAGCTCGTGCCAAAGCTTACAAGTTGAGATAAGAATCTACGCATAGTAGCATTATGTAAGCGCCTCTTTCGACGCCGTTAACAGGATGTGGAAGATATATTCCAAGTCTTACTGCGATAGCGGAAGGAAATGCAATATTTATATTCTTACAACAGAAGAGAGACTTGGTCCCGTCTGCAAAGGGATCTCTGAAACGTGCTGGCGGAAAAAATCGGTAAAACTACTATAGGTATTTCAGAATGTGTTTTCAAAAGTTGTGGTTTTCGAAAGCAAGGATCAGAGCGTGCAGACAATCTTGGCTTATTGTGTCGTATTGGACCAGAATCATACATGCATGTTTGTTTGTTAAACTTAAAGTTTTGGTAAAGTAATGGAGAAGTATTGGAAGCAATGAAAGGTCAAAGTTAAACAAAGAATACAACAGGTGAATTGAGAGTCGCCCTCCTGTCATCCTGGGTATACAAGTATATATGTTAGAGGGTAAATGGCTAGACACATAATTAAACAGGTGTTTGGTATACACGGTGTTGGGAATACCCGACGGATCACTGAATGTGACTAGTAAGGATATATGATTCAAGGTTTTCACCCGACAGATCACTGAATATGACTAGTAAGGATAGATGATTCACAGTTTTAACTCTGCTTTAAAGAGCTACTCTTTTCAACTGCGAATAATAGTTTGCAGCGGAAAGCCCGCAAACCAACTGTTGCTCTGCGTTCTGGTGAAACCTGAAACCCTTGGCGGTACTGTATAATTTCACCGTTACCTTAGTGTATGCAGAACAATTATTGACTGTAAAGACAAGGTGCCTAGTCATCTCCTGTCGGATTCGAACGCAGACCTCAATGCTATTTTAAGGGTACAAGTCCGTGCTTATGAATAATGTAAAACTGACACTTTAGACTAAGCTTGGTCCTTAATAGCCTAAGATAGTGTTCATTAAATTCTTTAAGGGCCGTGATTACAGTCTACAGTTCTTCAATGTCTATGACCACGTGCAAGTATTTCCTAAGGGTCATATTTAAAGTCTATGTTATCAAATTTTCGTTCTGCCATGGAGGAGAGGCGAGTTAATTTGGGGTTTAAAGCCATTTTCAAGAGTATTTCGCTTAAATCACGGCTGCTAGTGTGCCTATCATTCAAGGGAGAAAGCCCGCAACACTAATGTAGCTATGCATTGTGATGAAACCTGCGAGTAGCAGCGGGACAAATAAACCATGGTTGGTACTTGGCTGAAATTCACTAAAACCTTACTGAATGTAGAACAGTTGTCTATTGCAGACAAATTTTCCGAGCCCCTGACGAGATTCGAACCCCGGACCTCGTGATCCGAAGGCGAACGCGTTAACAACTGCGCTATCCCGCCCCTTGCATTTATTGTAACAAGGACCGTAAATCCAACTTTGTTCATTATAAGTCAACAAACATTTGAATTGGGGCACTTAAAATATAAAACTGTCAAAAGGAGGACCGAATTCAACCTTCATCTGGGAACTGAACTCATTCTCATCTCACCCTCGTCTGTATCAGTACAATTCCCCGAAGGGAGATGTCTCAAAACCAAAGAAAGGTCTCGGAGGAGGAAAAGTCAACTGTTCATATTCTTTGAAATCAAAGACGTTAGTTGTAATGCCCCAGCGCCGACATGTCGAGAAAACAGTTACTTAACTATACCCCCTGTAACTCTGTCCGCCACCTCTCTATGGGACGATTACCGGCTCTTGTTCCTGGATACAGAACTTCAGGGGGAATTATTTGATATCAGGAAAACACACCCTTTCTGGGGGCCTGACGCCAATTTAAAGTGAACTCTGTTTAAGAGAATATTATGACCGCGGATTGTTTTGTGGTAACGACATTCAGGATATTCCCTTTTGTACATATATGCCTATGGGTTGGGTGCCTGACTCTGAGGGTGCGAATCCCGCAGGGATCTGATCTAAAGTAAAAGAAAATGTACTACTGCAGATAATGTGATCCAACATATAACACTGTTCCATCAGAGCATTCGAGTGCGAGTTGCTACTTGTTATAAAACAGTTGAAATGTACTGCTGACGAGGTTAAGTCAGTGAGTATCATTACCCGTCGTAAGTGAAATACTTTCCTTGTGAAAACTCATTCCATCCATAATTCACGAAACCAATTTAAGGTGAAATTGAAAACAGTACACGAAAGGCAAGTGTATGGAATATACTCAAACACTTATTTTAATGACATTCACATCAATAATTCAGAAAGATCATGAAGCCATTGGCAATATAATAAGGAGCTACAGAGAACTTGTTTCAATCCTCTTTAAATATAATGACCGAATTCTTGTAATATTTGAGTCGTGGGAACTATTTAACTGGTATTTGAAATTAATAATTTAAATACCACAGATCAATGACCATTGGATACCACGTGTGTGTGTGTGAGAGGGGATCTCCGTAATATGCTGATTCAAGATTAGTAGGCGAGAAAGGATTTTAAGAAAGGGGGGAAGCAAAACGAAATTCTCAATGCAGGAACATGCAGTTCCTATTGATACGAGACAAACAAAGCCGAATGCATGTAACAGTTGGGACACGGAGCTTCACCACACATGCTGTCTTTAATTTCAATACATATTTCAGTAGGATTATCAAATAATTATTGACATGTCCCCACCTTTGTATTAATCTCGAAGATGTCGATTCGCTCACGACATGTGTCAGACAGGCAGTCGATGGATTTTATCGCAAAAAGATCATAAATATGTCAATCGGTGCAGAATTAACTCGAGAAATTGAACATCTTAACAGATCAAGGACAGATTACAGAAGAACCAAGCTCATTAATCGCCAGTTCTTCATTTAATGATTATCAAGAAGATCTCTGGACAGAACGTGTGGTCATCTGGTCACTCTGCCCAGCACCAAGTTTCAGATGGTCACACAACCGGCCAGGACGCGTGGTCAGCCTGTAATTCCAGTATCCAGCACGAGCATTCGAGTAGTCAGTTTCTGTCAAGAACGAGCTTTCGGCATGTCATTCTACTGACCACAGCACGTGGTCATTTGGTCAAATACGATTCAAATGACTATTCTCTGTCCAGGGCGTGTGGCCAACTGGTCATTCCCCTGTAAGAGAGTGACAGGACCGTATCAAACTTGTCCAAAGCGACACAAGGCTGTCATCATTTCAACAAGTGAGGGACGGGCCACGATACCATCACACCACCACTGTATCGATTGAGGGTCATTATTGGCAATATCAATGGACCGGGGTCGAGGGTTAACTCCCTTGGTTTAACGCTCCCAAGAGGGCGCTCTCATCTGCTCCTTGGCCTATTGAAGGTGTTGAAGGGGATTAGCACGTGTCATACCTAGATCCCGATCATTGTATTATGCCCATTACAGCTCTACTTCATGAATTCCAGTCACTTGTTGGTGGCAGACGATCTCTTGCCGAGTGATCAAGAGCTTGATCAGATTCAGCGGTAATCGGGAGGGCGGACAGGCCCTGGGAGCTTGTTATTATGAGCAGAGGGCAGATCCGATAGCATCTCTTTAAACTGAATTGCTTCCCGCTTGGACGTCGAATCTTCGGTATTCATCTTGGTAGGAGCAGACGACATGAAAAAGGCAATTTCAATATTTGAATGGCTCCCTGCGTTGTGGTCACTTGCCACGCGGGCTTCGTCAAAGAAGGCTGAAATGAGTTCCCTCTTTAATTCCGGACAACTACTTTGACTAACACAGCGGTCAAGAAAACACTTGACCTTCCCAGAGACGAGTTGGAGTTCTAGATTATTAAAGTAATACTCAGAGTATACACCACACCTCTTGAAGAGAATCGCCCCTATAGTAACAGTGTTCTGGAATCTGTTTAAGAGATGATCCAAATTCTTGATATTTGCTGCCATTCGTTGTATACCATTTGTATTGTCATTTCTGTTACTTTATCAACCACTCAATGTATTAAGAAAAAGAATAGTATTTATATATATTTTAATCATACATGATACATGAACTCAAATGAATTCTAACTGATAAAAATCGCCCTAATGCAGAAAATATTGTACCCCAAATCAAGAACATGCCTTTTCTCAAAGTTGCAGTGCCCGAAACGCAATATCAAAGTTATAATGAACCTGTCGCAATTGTCGTATTTCGCTATTCCATGAGTTCTTGTAAGAAAGAAAGAATCTACCATTCTCAGATGCAAGCGCTATTGAACCCAAACATTCCGCCTCATTTAGTTTCCAAACCCTATTACATTGCCACAGTTATGGTTCATAACATTTTGACCCAAAACGCCCTCAGCAGATGATACCGACCGTGGAGTTTCTGCACAAGGTAAGTTCAAGCAAACCATCATGGTGGTCTGGCGAGAAATACCGTGAATTGTCGAGATATTGTGATATGTGCGCGTCACCCTGAATCACTCCCATGTGTGGTGCACAATGGCAAAGCGTGACTGATCACCTAAAGACTCTTACATTAAGAGGTCATGTTGAAACCTGCGTGAAGATAAGACATGGGCTTGTGTCATTAGAGTGCTCGCCCTTTAATTTGGTGTGCCGGTAGGTGGCGTAATAAATCATGGCGCGTGCGTGTGATGCTTGGAAACATCGGCTGCGTCGTGAAAAAAACATCCGATGGGTGAAGTATCTCCTCATAATATCACTTGGAGACAGTATGGGAGAGTAAGGATGCATTTCATACGTGATTTGCTCCACAAAGACGCCATACACGTGGTATTCTTACAGACCGCCCGAGTTTATACACGCCACGGTACGTCGGTGGTGAAACGTTGCAAGTAAACAGAGACTCGACTGATTAATGAATGGCTACAAGAACTTTTCTGGCATTGCCTGTTTCTGAAAGAGAGCTAATAGTATCCTAATTTCGTTTATTAGGGCGAGAAACCCAAGTCCTCGGGGCATATGGATTGTCTACAGTTTGTTTCCACTTGCCTAATGGATGAATCCGACTCGCGCTATGACGTCATAAATAGACTGGCTAAACAAAAAGCATCCCCGCCCCTGATAACAGAACTCGTCTTTCATCTTACACGCCCTAATTGAACTGGGTTCTTCCGCATTTCTGCCTCCATCAATACGATTGGCGTGGCGTTGCGCCGGTCAGCTGCGAAACCAGATAACACCTGGCATGACAAGACGTTTAGCAGACCCTTCTAACCTCTGACCTTCGACCAGCACGTGCTACAATAAACCATGTCTGCTACTTGGGCAGGTGGCACTCAAGACTCTGCAAGCCGGTCAGTATATCACACTAACCATTGTGTTCTTGTAACCTCGGAATGTAAGCATTCGGATTCCAATTGTAATCCCGAAAGGTCTTCAGACAACATCGGATCTGGTCACAGTAAATCTTTTAACGTTTAGGCACGCGCAGACGCTACACACACGTATCATGTGGTCCGGGAGCCGGAGTCTTGCTGGTAGAGAGGAGGGAATAGGGAAGGTATAAACACTGAGTAAATGTTGCTTCAGTCTTGCGAACCATGATTCAAGATACATGTATTCGGTTAGTCAATACGTACCTTGACCTTTGTTGAAAAGTCATTATGAAACTATTGTTATGTCAATTGTATGCGTGCTATTGAGGTTAGTTAAAAGTATCAGAGATGTTTAATAAATATATAACATATTTCATTTCTCATTAAATGGACATCCAGAACTACCATTTCCTTAAAAGTTCTAATAATGACGATATTCCTTTTGTTAACCTAGCACATTACAGGCCAACCATTCTTGAAGATAGTTTCATTGTTGTCGTACAGTTTATAAATCACGCTGTCAGACAAACATTAACTTCCATGTACATGGTTTAACAGACTGCCACTGTATAAGCGTGTGGTCAAAGGGGTCAGTTCCGTAAGCAAAGGTCATGGACTTGATGAAGGTCAACACATGCCATATCATACTAATTGGTGTGGTCAACAATGATGCATATTATATTGCCGTACAGTCTCTAAACTAACATTTTGCAGCGGTAACAGTTTGTATTGAAACTCCAATTCTAAAACCCTCAAGATATGATTTTTCACCAAATGAATCAACTGTCTTCCGTGGGAAAAACGAAAAAAACACATTGAAGCATTATTGGTATGGTGTAAAGGCCGATAGTGTAATATATGATATATGAAGTTCAAAGTTAGTTTATCAGAGATTTAAGCGAGTTTGTTATTGAAAACGATTTAAAAAATATTTCTTCTAATTTGAACGTTTCCTAGAAAGTATTACTATATGCTTTGATTGCAGATAACTAACTTACGAAACTTAATTAATTTTACCAATCTCAATTATGTAATTTCTTAACTGAAATAAATCACACAATTTTGTCAAATAAGTCTGACAAAAGCCACACATTGTGAAGTAAAATGGACGTTAATTTTAAAGTAAAGTTGGTACTGACTCGGTCTGCGTTGACATATCCGCTTTGTCACGTAAGGGAGTCTTGAGTACGGGTTAAAGGTCACCCAGGTCAGTGTAATATAAGTGTATCAAATATTATAGTTAATAAATGTGACCGGGGTATCGGATGCGGAGAGGGAAGCTGGTTATTATTTATAATAGCTCCTGCTTGATAAATGGTCATATTCGCTTGATATTTACCCAACCAAGTTCATATTAGGCGGCTATCTGAATACCGGTACATAAACGAATAAATGAAATATCAATTTGACACCCTACTGTAAAGAAGTCTCGAGTAGTAAGCAATATCGGGTGAATTAACGAAGAGTTATAATTCAAAATTGTCTATTTTGTTATATGTATTATTTCATATATGATAATTATGAGGATACTAATACCGCTCTTACTCCATACCACAAAGGGGCATGCTCAAAGCGCGCTCATATTATTACCCTGGTGTAAGGACCAACTTCGTTAATTTTTCTTCTCAACTCATTGGTTGGGGTATGCACAGAATGTATATATATAAAACGAAATAAATGTGTTATCTATGTGTAGTAATATTGATAAGTCTAAAACTTTTACACTTTAATATGAAAAGGTGATGGTATCATCTTACAATGTGACACATGATGGCCGTTTTCAGAAGGATCTTAAATAAAAAATATATTACGTGTCAATAGAAGTGACATTTTGTTTTATATATTGGTTTTAAACGGATATATACTTTCTGTTTCAGACAGAATACCTTTAAGATGGAGAGTCTTGTAAGCGCGGAAAGTGAGATGTACCAATAAGCGATTACCAGTGTTACACACAGCCAGGAGAGGAAGGTAACTAGCATTACGTGTACAACATTCCCAGTCATTCTAAAAAGAAACTCGTTAACCATGCTGGCACAGAGCTCGAACCAGCCTCATGTACCGGCAACACGCTGCTAGCTGCCGTCTCGTCTCATGAACGAATTCAACCATATTTGCTGCTCCGGCCGACAAATGGTTAAGTTTCCTTTTTACAAACAACCCACATTTTGAGAAAGATTCATTTGTCGGAGAGGATACAAGGATACTAGTAAACTGCCTCGTATTACGATAGTGTTAAACTTCAAATAGTGAAGATACAAGCAGACAATGTGATCCCAAACAATACAATATTACAAGCATTCTCTTCCTACAGAGGTTACTCCCTTCAGAGAATGTGTTACAAATACTCCATGCAGTAACTAATGGTCGAGCTTCTCTCCTTCTTCCAGTAAAAACATATCCCATAATGAACCTTTTGTTAAAGACGATATTTGCTTCATAATGAAAGAATTAGACTCAAAGTTCAATTCCAGTCTAGTAACGGACGTTTTGGCTATTACGCATTTAAAAACAAAAGCGTATTCTGTGAATGAGGGTTATGTGTTACCAGAACGTGTCTCTAATTCGTGGCTTATCGATTGTAACAAAACAAGGACCTATCTGATCTGCATCGTGCCGTATTAACTTGCAGAGCAACAGGGTCCTTCTAACACTACTGTTTTTCTTGGCACGTTGGCACGATTTAAGAATTCCATAATTTTAAGAAACGCCTTTGGCTTCGAATTTTACAGCTCATGGGGTCAATTTGGTGTAGCGGAATCATGTTGATTTTGTAATTTCGTTGTTTTTAAATGCATCTTGGTTTGACCCAGCGATTATGGAAAGAGTTCAGTTTTCAACCATATCCGTGTACACGAATATACACGCCTCCTGTACACGTCCATAGTTTTACTTAATACTCGTGTCAATCAACTGAAATATCCAGTTTATTATTTCCACGTTCAACAATGTTAGTGAACTCCTCATTGCGCATGACAAAGTTAAGTCTTATGGTTTCAAAAATGATACTTTGAGAAAAAACATCAATCAATATTGTTCTTAAACTATATTTAATGATCACGATAACACAAATACTCTTCCGCACCATGAACTAACATGACCATAGGTTTACTCAACAAGAAAGAGCATTATCGCGAAGGAGTATTGCATTATTGCAATATCAAACACTACTTTATTGAATTCAGCTAAAGTTTCAGCATAGACCTAATGAACGTCTACAGTTCACGACCAAGAAGCAGTAATTATGGAAGACTGCCAGGGGAATACAGAAAGTGATCAGAGATACTGCCTTGACTTCCATCAGCTGGAGGAGTTCGCTATCACGATATATTAAAATCCCTATGTTTATTGTTCATAAACCACTAGACAATACAGTTCTATCAAATGCCTTGATTCAGAACTTCCATTCATTTTAGTCTGCAGGTCCTCGACGATACAAACATTCATGAATATTATCTGGAAGCAGGCTACACTCATATGTTTGTTTTGTTTAACACGGTACCCGCTGAAGTAGGTTTACCTTACCGACTGGGGCTCGGAGGGCTAACAAGATGGGACGATATGAGCGATCAAACTTCATATTTTATGTACATATGTCTTGATCTAGTCGCTCAGTCCACAGTGCAACTAGTGTAGGGGCGCTCGCGACTTGAGGAGGCAGAGAGGCAAAAGTGGGGGTCTCAGCATTGTTTGGTTTCTCCTTGTCTGACCACCCAATTTGGTCGGTTCTAAGACGATTATGGAGTCTTTGGGATTAGAGAAAGTGTGTAAAGACGATGTGCTAGGATATCGTGTTTCTTGTTCTGGAAATCCTCGTACTTTCCATATGTTTTATCTTGATCTGGTTCAGTTTGCAGCGACTGACTTTATCACAATAATGAAAATGCTCTTTCTTTGAAGAACATGGTATTTTTGTGCTATCGCCACCTGTACGTTAAAGATATTGCTGCAAAGGAACAATAACTGGTTGGAGAAATTACTGGTTTGGTGTCATTTGCAAAGTCCAGCTCTACAAGAAGACGTAATGAAGCACTTTGTTGAGGAGCTCCTCCGGCAGCCCATTAAAATGTTTCATTTATTCTTCATAGTAGTTCTCAATTATTATCAAAAATCAAACTTTGACTTACAAGAGTAAGAGGAGTTTAAGCCGACACACGAACTTAACACACATCACTGTGTTCCACATGAACGATCCGGATGCAATGCATTTCTGTTCAGGATAATTGATTGGTATTCATTCGTTATGGACATTTTATTGTTTCAATAACTGATGTTTCCCGTGGGCATGGCCATCCATCATTACAGGAAAAATGAGTCAGTTATATAATATTTAAACAGGTAGCGATGAAATACGTTCCTGTCAGCGTACTGTGTTGGCCGTCGTAATTTACCTGTAATAAAGCGAGACACGGTATAACGGCATACCGGACATCCTCGTGGAGGAACTGAAGGGAACCCTTAAAGCCACACATTAAATAGTGGAGATACGTTATTGTTAGGTGTTGTGTTCACCGCGATGGCTTTAACTTACTTTATGCTTTTGTGATGCATGCAATTACAAACGTGGAAAAGAAATTCGACACCCAAGACGAAAGACAAAATTGCCACGTCTTTGTGTCGGGTACGTTAAAATTGGTTTAAATGGAGTCCGTATAGAAAGTATAGTGCAGTGCGTCTGGGGGGTGAGAGCTATTGAGGGGAACACAGCACGCAACGCGCGGAGGTGGGAGGGGAGGGACGGTCTGGAGTGCCCCCTGGCGGGGCAGTGACAGGTAACTCGAGGCTCCCCGGGGGTGGGTGACATTGAGGCCGGGTCCCTCTGAAATAGAGGATGATCGACTAGCCCTTTCATCCGATACGCTTGAGTCCGGGGTACCTTAACCTCGCAACACCGACTAGGGGTGTGATGGATTTGTAAAGTACGTACGCAGAACATATATATAGTCCTTATATACTCAGTCTGCTAGATTTTGAAACAGCTTTCAATATCTTAAAACGTTTAATATTAGCTAAACAGAATTTAAAATCTCAAATTACTTAATAAGAACTTCAATACTCACTATTTCTAAAATAAAATGAGTTTGTGCTAGACAAAATATATCGGTCATGATTTCAGAGACAGTTACCGTAATGGTTACGAAATCCTTCAATGTGACGGTAACATAATACTCATATCAATTGACCTCTTTAATTAAATTCTTGGAAGAGCAAGAAAACTCCTAAAATGGCACTTCCCAACTAAGTACAGGTAGGTTTGTCCAATATATTTTTTCAGTACCGTTTTGTTTTAAAACCGGAAGTAGTAATCTGATATAGACTAAATGAACCCCTACAAAGGAGAGAATTAGATACCCAACATTGTTCACGAAGTCGGTCAGCCTGTGACCTATTCTTACTCTTACTGCGATACGTCCACAGTTTCCGTGTTAAAGACAACATGGATTAAAATCCTCCGGTTCCCTGCCTCCGTGTCCAACCTGATCTTCTGCTCCGACGCCGTAACATTGCCCAGAGCTATAGCTTCATTCACAATCAGACATTTAAAGCTGCAATATTTCAATCACGTGTCATTCTCCTATAAAAATGTCCCGACGAATCGGAAGTGATACTGATAGACTGTGTCAACGTCCCCTAAATCTCTAAATGCCTCTTCCACATGCCTCCAAGCGTTATTGCATGGTCCCGCAATAACGTGATGACTGAAAAACACTCTATACTACTACCTCTCTGTAACTGTTCGTGTACACGCGTTAGGTAAATCAATTTAACCATGTGACGCCCATGATACCCATTGAATCCGGAAAATATGCCCCTCTTTTCTCCAGTAATATACGTTAAACGTTATATTCCCTTTAGCCGTCTATAGATATTAGTTCATATGTCATGACTCTCTCGTTGTTCCAAAACATCAGTTTTCATGTCTACCTGTTCATGACTGTTACCATTGAATAATTGCAATATGGTACAAAGGTCAACTCCCCCAAATAATGCCCCATCGTTACGTATCTGAGCGTCAATTCTCGACGAAGAGTTTGTCGTCGTGAGGAACTTTCAACTATTTTAACAAATTATTTTTCTTTCGTTGAATCAAAATCGAAAAGGATAGATGAAATGAATTTTTCTCAAGAATGACAGATGATTACCTCTACGTATATTGCATATCGGAATCAACTGAGCATAAAATCGAGACAATATACACTTGCAATTGATAATTAAGACGATTTTAATTCACCCATTTTAACACAACCGCAATTTGTTCGGCGAATCCTTCTGAAAATGCTCACTGAGGCGTGACTGTGATAAGCGAGAGGCGGGGCGGCTTGATAGCTTCTCCGCCGGTGTCTCGTTAATTAATTAATGATGATTATCACTGCCGCTAAATGAATTTATGAGGTGTATTACATCGCCAAAAAGACATGTTTATGTAATAATTGTGTAATTGTCATCTGCGGAATTACCTAGTTGGATATCTAAACATTCGATATATGGGAAATTTAAGTTGGTTTATTGAAGATTTCTTTGTGAAATTAACAATCAAAATGTTGCGAAATTACGTTGAATTGTGACTATCGCCGAAAATCAAATTCCTCCACATACGTCACAGAAGTCATCCCTCTACGGGTCACACCCCCGCAGACTTTCATTCTGGTCGCCGGGGCTAAATCAGGCGGTTTTTTAAAAAGCCGTATATAAGTAATTTATGGACCGATTTCAGAAATTTAAAATCGAGCAATCGTCAAATTGACATCCCATTTTAATGAATCCGATTTGGACCATATGTCATTTCATCTATCCTTTAAGGTCACGGGTAGAGTTCTCCCAACATGACAACATATCCCAAATGTCTATATCTTTACCCCATTGTTCATGAGTATTTAGATAATGTGTTACAGACTTCATATACTGTTTCAAACTTTCAAAATATCACAATTCTATACATTCCAGAATTCCACCACCCAATTCCCTACTGTTCTCTTCTAAAAACGTAATGAACAAAGGATGAATGTACACTGAAATCGTATGGCACTTCAAGCACAACGTTATGCCAATTGCTGTTTTATTCTTTAAGATTCTTCTGAATATGACATGCGAATCTACGACATCCAGTAACACGTTACCTTAACTCATCTATTTCCGTCTATGGTTTCAAGGAATAAAAAGACGTCTACGACACACTATGCGATATCATACGATATCGTATGATTCATGACCAACATGTCTGATTTACGACTTCTCCCCCAGCCCGAAACTTGACTCACACGTCGAGAACTGCTTATATCAATGTAAACATTGTTCTGGCCACGCAGTGCGCCTTTAAGTTTCGATGACCTTTTAATGGAGATTTACAAGAAGCTTGAGCGATTTACAATGGCATTCCAAAGTGGTCCATTGTAAAGCGTAAGAACCTGGTCGACCTTGGGTTTCTTCTAACTAGGGAAGTTTGAATGATTTTTATTTTTAGTGTCGCTTGCCCTCTCTCGGTTCAGGTCATTTAACTGAAGACTTCGAAGTTTCTCAAACACTTCCTATGAATTCGGTTATTTAACATGTGTTTATTGTGAAAGCTCAAAGAATATGTCAATTGAAGGTTAGAACTTGAATACTTTCATAATTCGGTTTCCCTAACTCTGAGGGATATATGACGTATCAAACGATCTAACATAAACATGCGCACAGGGTACGTTACACCATGTTCGTCCTTAGTTCGAATCTTGAAATGGGACTTTGGTGTTCCTTTTAGTTTGCTATATGAAATCCAGTGAGCAAGTTAACATAAGTATACAACGTTAGTTCTGGCATTCAGCCCGAGGTTCGAATCCTACAGCTTTTATGACTTGCATTCATACCGTGTTCCATTTGGTTCTGTTTTCAGTATCAATATGGACTCCACAGACCACGAATCCAAAAGTCAATACCCACTGAAATTCAACCCTACATGCACGGTATAATTAATTCCTGTGTGTGTGTGTAGGCATTGCCATAAACTTAACAAAATGTAATTTGAAAATGTACTTACAGTCGTTCCATGCTTGTCAGGTCGTCGAACGCTCCTTTTTCAATTATCCGTAATTGATTGTCAAGAAGTTGTCTGAAAGATAAAACTCTAAGTTATGTAACTGAGTAAAGAAAATACAATGACATTGCATTTTGCCTTCATTTTATGACCGTAAGTTTATTTCTCTCTATAACATATTCCGCCCTCTATATAAACATTTTACTTCTTGTGAAGTCATACGATAACTTAAATTCTTGTAATATCAACCTCGTCTTATACAAGCCGTATTTACTAGATTCCACTTTAAATGTGAGGTGAGGTGAGGTGAGGTGAATTGGAGTTTAACGATTTGGATGTAGAATAGCTGGCGGGATTCGATCCCTTGACCTTGATCCGAAGCGATTCCCCCTTATTTGGGACGTTCCATTTCATTGTTTCATTTAAGCCTCTGTTTATTAATCGCCCATACATTGTTTGGTATGTATATATACTTACGTACTGTCTCATTATCTAATATCAAATTCAAATTGAATTTAATTAAGTAAAACTTTTTCCTCCAAACTGCATGTTAATATAAGAACATTTCTTATTATACCTACTTATAAAAAAGTTAAACCTCTTATTTTCAAGCGCTACATGTTAATGCGTGGAATTAACAACCTAACGTGTTTATTTCAGTAGCAGCGATGCTGTAAACCACACGAGAGCTGACACCTAGGAGCCGTGGCAGGCCTGCTGTATGTAACAGTAAGCGTTAAGTTTCAATGAAATATACATCACCTCCGTACAGGAAGCATAGGTAACAATCAGTGTCTGGCTCGAGTTCAACAAAAAGTGAAAAATTCTCATTTAATTACATTACAGGCAAATTAAATTGTTTGTAAAAGATTTACACCGCGGGAAAACATCTTGAACAATTTCGATCTTTATTCGTTGTTTTCAGAAATCGGAGTATAATGTTTTGAACTGTGTATTTCTTTTTAATTAGTTGATATCATGTTGAACATTTACTCTCTTTATTCTCTCTCAATCTATCTATCTATCCAATCTTTATTTCCTTCTCTCTATCTGTCCACACCCTTCTTCAGGTCCGGATTGTTTTGTGAGAAACGAAATTTGAATAGTTATACCTGTTTGTTATAACTTGTGTGACAGAGACCATTTGAGAAATATAGCTGAGGATAGCAATAAACATTAGTGGCGTAACTAACGGGGTATTAGTCGATGGTCTTTAAACTGATTCGCACTCAACAACATCTGTAGAGTGATTTCAAGTTATAAATGAAACACATTCCATGTTGGCCATAAAATCATTTCCAATTAAAAAACAACTAAATTTGAGTCATTAAACGAAAGAACCACGGTCCCTAAATAACGTCCCGAAGTAGCGACGCCCATCTATAACGTTAGTCTATAACGTTACACATCTATAACGTTACACACAAACCACGTCGCACTTGTTACGTATCCAAGCCAGTCATAAACGTTAATGCCAACCGTAATAGATTTCATTAAGCAGTGAAATCGACACTAGGGGATCAGCGAGCAGCATGTGTTTATATACGGCTATTGACACGGTGTTGCTCGCATCAATATCACAGTGGGGGTACATATAATCATAACATACACATTTATAAAGCGCCGGGCGTTAAACCCACAGAGACACATTATTACCCTGGGCACGATTCCACAGTGCACTCGTCTTCACCTTCAACTCCCTTAGGAGTATTCGCTGGGAAGTTTATATTCGTTTGCTCTTTTTATGGTTGGTTATGAATTGTTGCATTAATACCATGATTATGGGTGAAGTACCGATAAATAATGGTTGCACTGCTTTCACAACCGTCGTGAATGGGTATGCAATTGCATTTGGGTATGGTACTTATTCAGGCTGCATGTTGCAATCATATTCCATTTATGCAATGCTTATGGATGAAATAACGATACAATTGTGATTAAAATCTTGGTTTAACGAATGGTCTATTGCTTTTGAATATATTCAGGGTGAAAGGATTGTTTCAATCATACTCCATTCATATAATTCCTACTTAAAATAAGGATAAAATCGTGGTTAAAATCGTCTCATGTATAAATGGTTAACTGATATGGAATGTGACAATGGTGAAAGGATTGTTGCAATCATATACGGTTCATATAATAGCTCACAGTGCAACTGTGAATGCCATTATAATTAATTTTAATGAACCATGAACTTAATACATTTTGAAGTCAATTCTTAAATGAACCGAATCTCTGTGAGAGTGTTCAGCGAATCAGATTCACGCAAAGCAATTGCTATTTATTTATCTGTTGTTGAACTCTATTTATGGAGCTATAGAAGGACATGTATTAACTGTGGATGTCGGAACAGAGGTCATCCTAAAGCTTAATGGATACTGCTTAAAGGAAACTTTAGTTGTGATATGATGATAATGTGGTCAGAGCTAAACGGAGATCTAAATATGAATATATCAAGCTTGAATAAAACAAGTGAGCTTAGCCTATACGACAACCCAATACAGCGTGATAGTTAAACCCAAACCAAATGATCTCTGCTGTTACAATCATCAAACCGTTCATATCTGAAAGTGAGTAAGTTATTGTTTAACGCCGCATGGGCACTATCGCAGCCATATACGGCGATCATGTCTTAAAACGTCTTTATGTCACAATGTAATTGGGCGAATTTAGTGGTAAACTCAGTGCTTATTTATATCACAGATATAACTTGTAATACTTACAGTATCCTGAGTCTTTTCATTCCGTTGAAGTCAGATCTTCTAATGACGGTCAAGTTGTTTCCTTGTAAATCCCTGCAAAAAAACAAACCAAGGTTAGTAAAAGCTTGTAAACTTAAACGCTTGACAAAAGTGATGTAACACCTCACGTGGCGAAACCGAGAAATCAATGTCATTGTCATAAACAAACAAACTAAGGTTAGTAAAACTTGTAAAATACTGTAAAAGTAACGTACACCTCAAACAGCGAAACCGAGAAGTCAATGTAACTGCCATAAATACGTGTGAAGTACTAATCTGTACCGTTGAAGGAATTAATCTCAATGTGTTCGGTATCAGCGCACATGAAGTAATAATAATAGCGATAGATTTTCAGTGTCACTGAGTAAAAAGTCAGTACGAGTGAGAAGCAATTATTCCGTCATCACATCTTCATAGACAATGCTGACAACAATGGGGAGTGTATGATAAACACCAGTAAACATCATGTATATATAATATATGTATGTATGTATATATGTATGTATGTATGTATGTATGTATGTATGTATGTATGTATGTATATATGTATGTAATATATGTATACTTCATTAAACGGCCTGAAGAAGTATATACAGAATACATCTTCTTTAAATATATATATATATATATATATATATGGGACCACAGAGTTTGAATATTGTTTGTATGTACTATATGGCAGATATATATATACACACATTATTTGGACATGTCTGTTGTGACGACGTTATATGTGTACATTTCAAAACTAAATCAAAACTAATGCATACATTTAAACGATTGATTGTCAGATGGGGATTTCTTGAAAAAGAATATCGTCAAAAGTGTTTTAAAAAAGCCTGTACAGTATAGCAACCTATTGTATGTTCCACAAAGGGTATCAACCCAAGTCAGACTATTCTATGACCCTCTTCATTATCCACGGGTCCATCCAGTATCACCTCCTATATGTAGCACGTTATGTCTCCTATATGTAAACTTATTATTAAAGTTTATACTATATATTGTTACGCTAGAGGTATCTCAATACACGACCTGATAAGCCATATACATAGAAATCGATTCCTCGTATTGGCAGAACATGGTGCAAAGTTTAAAGCGACAATGTTAAAGTCATCGCTACCATTGAATATATATTACATGTACAGATATTTCCAAATGAGTTTCTATCATGGTAAAGCATGAAAGTACTCAATATACATCTTCAAAATACTTATAAATATAAACGCATGTCCAATGCCACGGACTCGAACATACAACTCAAGTACATTCAGCCCTTCCGGAGCACATGGCCTGTCGTAGTTGTCAGATATAAAAGCCGCTCATAAATAAATCAAAATTGATTCATACCAGTGACGAAGACTACATCTCGAGCACATAAGCCCTTCAGACACACATGGTCAATTGACCACACTTGACCAGCGGCCTTACATTTATGTTACCAATTGAACCCGGAGTTAAGTTAATTCCTTCCAGACTGAAACCCAGTCTAGCGGTCATTGATCTACAGATATTTACAATGTACATTTCAAGGACCATGTACATTACAGTGCGGTGAAACATATGCCTCTGTTTGTAGGAGACCTCTATAAATCAAGATCACACTTTACCGCCAAGTTTCTCTCCTCAACAAACCCAGAATTATGGGGAGTAACCATAAGCGATAAATCACACAGCGAGTGCGATTGTTAGAGCGATAGGTCACGGAGGAATATGAGACGGCCATCACTTGTTAATTTCAAATCAATTACACATGACGAGAGAGACAGCAATATTAACATTGATGAAAAGAGATGCATTTCATTCGACTTGAAATTTACATCGAAACCCGAGCTGGTTGTTAACGAAGGGGAGGCGGTTGACTCCCAAGTCCGCCAAAGTGACTATAAAATTTTTAAATGGGGGGGATAAATTAACGATTTGAAATGATAGAGTCATGTTAAATCAAGGCTCATTGAGGCCAAGTGTCATATTCCCAGATCTGGTGAGATTCTAATCGACCGGACACTGCAGCAAAGGTCGCCGGACACCGGAAAGGTCACTCTAATTTGACCATAACTTTTGATGAGGACTGGTCAAGGATATAAAAACATACACGTTGTCCGGATCAGATGTCCACCAATTGTGGACATGTGTGACGAGGTCAAAGGTCAAGTCAATACTGCGAAACAGACGTGGTCATGAAACTGACCAGTCGATTCCATCAATAACAACTGCTTTGATGTATATGTACAACTATGTTAATGACACCGAATATAAGCAGCTTTATGTACAAAGAAATACTTCAATGAAAACATATGTTGCCTTTGAAGTCAAACTTAAAATTGTGACAATAATTTCATCTATTCTGTAATTCATGAATTTTCAAAATCATCATAAATCTAAAACGTTTTCTTCAGTTCTTGATCGTCGATATACAAAGAACTAAACTGATAAATATCAATAGTTCTAGTTAACAATGGGATGCTGATACTTGACAATTGAACTTGACATTGGCATCAAACAACTTGAAAAGGAGTTCTAAAAAGTCCCATTTTCCAAGAGATAGATTGTGATGGCCATGACACTATACATTTTCCAAAGCTCATGGACTATTAATGCTAAATCGTCAAGACATAAAAGCCTCTGCTTCGCTACGAAAATTTTCGGAAACGACTATCAACACATACGGCACGGATGTCAGTAAGTTAAATTCAAATCAACAATCGGCACTGACAAGGACGATCTTCCGGCTGTACGCATGGTAGCTTTTCGGTGAAGCATTCCTATCTTCCGATTGCGTTGTCACCTCAAACCAGAAGGCACTTCCAAGTGATAAACCCGCCTAATGTATTGCATGGAACATTGAAGTGGATTCCATTGAGATAGTGTTCGCGCCTTAAGAGTTTAACCATTAATGAAAAGTGAACGTAATTGGAGTTAGGCGATAGCTAGAAGATAGCGCAAAGAGGAAAGCGGCGAGAGATCACAGGACCAGTTCAGTAACATTCACAGGACACGTCAGCTTTTATCTCTTGCTTAACAATGGCCTAGCTTTATCACCGAGATGTTGATCACTTTCACGATATGGACATGACGCCATTGTCAAGCTTCGCGCCTCTACATCCGGGGCAGCGATCACCTTCAGAAAGTGTAGATCTGGAAGGGCTTATCACACAGATGCTGATGCTCCTTATCCACAAATTTGCAGCGCCTTATCGAATAGTGTAGATCCCCGCTGCTATCTGCGTATATTTAGTCTCCTATTAAAAGTTAATTCGTTTGTACCGTCGTCGCCAATTTGGGTTACAAGGTGAAGCGGTTCAAAGTCTTATCCACGAGTGCCGTGCTGCGTTACGTTACGTCTTGTTGAGATAAATGGACTGTTCTCATATGGAATCGTGTCACTGTTCAACTTGTTGCTTAAACTAGTTGTATCGTGTAACTGTTCAACTTGTTGCTCAAACTAGTTGTATTTTACAACATGCGGACCTTCTTTTGCAATGCCTATCTATCACTTATAATTATTTCTTCATTTTAAAGGGACTACAACCGGGGCACTTCATTTGAAACTTATGGAAAAGCCGATGGAATGTCTGTATGCTAAGCAATGTTTCAATTTGGCAGTGTACACACGGGATATTCGCCAGAATTTCGTTTCTGCGAAAACATAGGAAAGATAGGCACACCTTTTACAAAACATGGTTAATGTTTGTAATGGCGGCATGTACTTAATATATTCATAAGACGAGTGTCAAAGGCTTGAAAACACAAATGTAAGAGATAACAAGGAACACACATATTCAAGATGTAAACAAGATCTCATCTGTTCGTACATTTATTAAGACACTAACTGCTTCTAAGGAAAGGGTAAATGCTGAACGTTGACATGAAATTTAATGAAAAGGAAAAATGGTTTGAAATGACCTAACGTCACTTAGTTCGCCTACTGTTACATGTCTTCCATGTCTCATCTCTGTGTTTATTGGGAAACAACGTTATTACCATTCATAAGTACCTCTGTGTTTATTGGGAAACAACGCTATTACCCATTCATAAGTACCTCTGTGAAACTCCACACGCTGCACGCGACGTAACTGGAGGAGAGGAAGAACCTCTCCACAAACGGAAGTAGTGTCAAGAGTGAAATCTATAAACGTTCAAGTCCTTGTAATTATCCGTTGTTCATTCATGTTGAAAAACAAACCTCTAGGGCTTACTTTAAGGCGTTAAGTGTAAATTGCGTTAAATACCCCAGATGTGTTTTCAAATTACCCGGAGTTAAGTATTTGAAATAACTCGAACACAACCTTTGTAAGTGTGTGTACGATAGTTGAACATTTGAAATGATAAAAGCCATTTAAATGAAAGAAGACGCAGCTGGTTTTACAATATACATAAAACTATTGTAACAGCAACAGCCCCAGCAAGGTATGACTCTATCGCTGGACTATTGTAACAGCAACTGCCCCAGCAAGGAATAACTCTATCGCTGGACTATTGTAACAGCAACTGCCCCAGCAAGGAATAACTCTATCGCTGGCCTATTGTAACAGCAACTGCCCCAGCAAGGCATAACTCTATCGCTGGACTATTGAAACAGCAACTGTCCCAGCAAGGAATAACTCTATCGCTGGACTATTGTAACAGCAACTGCCCCAGCAAGGAATAACTCTATCGCTGGACTATTGTAACAGCAACTGTCCCAGCAAGGAATAACTCTATCGCTGGACTATTGTAACAGCAACTGTCCCAGCAAGGAATAACTCTATCGCTGGACTATTGTAACAGCAACTGCCCCAGCAAGGTATAACTCTATCGCTGGACTATTGTAACAGCAACTGCCCCAGCAAGGCATGACTCTATCGCTGACTAAGCCTTGCTGCATGTCGTCATCTATTCTGTGCCATCGTAGCAGCATGTTGCACCTGCACTTTGTAGTGTAATCGGAAACCTCTAGCACAGAAAAGACGACGAAATGCAGCAATTAGCCAGTGTTAGAGACTGGTGCAAGGCTTAAATTAGCCAGTGATAGAAACTGGTGCAAGCCTTAAATGAGCCAGTGATGGAGACTGGTGCAAGACTTAAATTAGCCAGTGATGGAGACTGGTGCAAGGCTTAAATTAGCCAGTGATAGAGACTGGTGCGATGCTTAAATTAGCCAGTGATGGAGACTGGTGGGAATGTAACCTTACGGGAGAGGTTGGTGTAACAACAGTATTAATGTCGTCATATGGTATCGAGTGACCTTGGTGCACTCCTTCTGAATCCTTCACATCATCTCCATGTACAACAGTACAGTACAACAATATATGTAAACTGACTACATAACCATTTGCTTCATACACCTACTTGATATCACCTAGAAAAGTATTTGCAACAACAAGACGGTCAATGATTGGCGAATACAAGAGGAAGTATCAAGTTATAACATAAGGAGAGCTTAAGTCTCTTTAAACATAATCAATCACGTTGGAACGAAAAGTTTAAATCGTCCATATTTCAACACAATTTTACAAATTCATTACTTTAGAAAATTACATTTCTGATCTAAAAGACATGAATTCCTACACGCTGGGAGACGACGTGCACGCAAGGTCGTGAGAACATATCGATTGTTATTTATCAAATAAACTATGTCAGAGAGATCCCCCTGTCTCATCCCTACAGAAACATATCGACTATGTAATAAAACAGATATCAAATCAGAAGGACTTTACGAGGAGTACAGCCCGAGTGCTATATATAACGCTGATAGGATGTACGGCAAGGATGCTGGTGCAGCCCTTAGTTGTTTCCTATATAAATAGACGTCCTTACAATACAGTTATAACACTCCGCAGGGGATAGGATCAAGGTTTTACAACCACAGATGCAAAGGCATTATAGATATTAGTGCTATCTTTAAATAGTTACTTCCTTGATAATCTCCTTAATAAACATTAACGAGTTTATTCTCATGGATGCTGGCGTGTGTGTAACACAAAGAAAGGTACGGTACCAGATGACATGTATATATGCGGAACGATTTGCTGCTATGACTTGCATGAAAGGGTATGATTGCTGGTATGAAGAGTATTAACTATGGTGCAATATGTAACAATAGCCAAACATCCGGCTCTATAACGGTACGTGTACCGTATGGATTGCAGTAGCTTGTGGATACGGGTATGGTGCATGGAGCAGGATGAATGTCAAGGTGCTACAAGTTAATATCATCGACTACTACATCTCGTTGTTTTAACAATTCTTTGAGATGACAGTGAGTTAGATGCTTTTACATGGCATACACTTACTTACAGTTCATAAGACGTTGGTGATGAAATTAATGTTATATTTGACAATTAAATCAGTTTTGATTAAGATTTATTTAACCGACGTAAGGTCATTTCATGGAATTTGGAAGATAGTTATTATTCCACAATTTAACATATGTTCATAAACGTAGGAAGGAGAATATATAAGTGGAACTTCTGATATACATTATGCTCTAAAAAGGTGGTTTTACTGAAACCACAACGAAGCGTTTACGTGTCGTTACAGTTTCAGTCAAAGGATATATAGATCCAGGCATAACATTCGAACAGTCAACGGAGTCACCAGCAGTAACTGTCTTGGGTTCACACCTGACAAAAGGGAAGAGAAGCTTACGCTCTGTTGAGAAATTATGAGAAGGGCTATTGTGGTCACATCAACATTTCCCTGATATCACTAGACTACCCAGATTTGGAAAGTGTGCATCACTTGCGTACGGGTAAATATATCTCATTTGATGGTGAAATATACAACGTTTTAGGAACATACTCTTCAAGACAGGAGACACTGATTGTGAAATATACAACGTTTTAGGAACATACTCTTCAAGACAGGAGACACTGATTGTGAAATATACAACGTTTTAGGAACATACTCTTCAAGACAGGAGGCACTGATTGTGAAATATACAACATTTTAGGAACATATACTCTTCAAGACAGAAGGTACTGATTGTGAAATATACAACGTTTTAGGAACATACTCTTCAAGACAGGAGGCACTGATTGTGAAATATACAACGTTTTAGGAACATACTCTTCAAGACAGAAGGCACTGATTGTGAAATATACAACGTTTTAGGAACATACTCTTCAAGACAGAAGGCACTGATTGTGAAATATACAACGTTTTAGGAACATACTCTTCAAGACAGGAGGCACTGATTGTGAAATATACAACGTTTTAGGAACATACTCTTCAAGACAGGAGACACTGATTGTGAAATATACAACGTTTAAGGAACATACTCTTCAAGACAGGAGGCACTGATTGTGAAATATACAACGTTTTAGGAACATACTCTTCAAGACAGGAGGCACTGATTGTATAATATATAACACACAGTATGACAGTTTCAGAATTTGTTGTGTTTCAGTGTGTTGGATGCAGAATCTTTCACCCTTTTAATGAATAACATTTTAAGACAAAAGACGATATGGTATCTACAACGTTTTGGGAACTTGCTTTTCAAGACAGAAGGCGCTGATTGTGAAATATACAACGCTACAAGTATCACAGCACTAACACCGTGCACTGCAATGTCGACTATCTTTTTGTAACAAAACGTAGAAAACAATTATGTTTCTAGTACGCTCACGTCGTGTTTGGCAGGCTCCGTGTTTACATTGCACCAATTCCATTGCTTATATACATTCTGAGAAAATGTCGTCTTCACGTATCACAGAAAAACAATATGCAATATATAAGGTATATAAATAACTCAGCATCGAGAACAGAAACGCTAAATAATAATGGGATAAGGTCTTTCAAGTTTTCGATTAAACTTTTCATTTTAAAAGTCAATAACCTTTCTTCTATGTAACTGAAGTACAGTCGTTTATAGCACGATGTTCATTCAGTTACAAGTCTTCCTTAGTTGGGATTAACTCTGATGCTGGTAAAGGAAACACTGCAAAACAAAATCTCTCTCAAGTGTTCAAAACATTCTCAATCTTCTTCTTCCATCACATTTAAACTAACAAATTGAGCCGTTTCCAGTGGGATATGTCTTCAATTATATGCCTTTCTTATTCCCGTATTAAATCCGCGGCCGGAATATTTTGATTCCGGATTTTGTGAGGGTGGTTAAGTACAAACACATGACTGCGCCGAGATCATCCCAACACTTGCTTGCAACAACTCGTGTGCATCGTTTTTTTTTTATCACGGGAAGTAGCTGTACCACACTATCAATGATTTAAAACAACTCCAGTGAACCCAAGTTAATCTGAGCATGTAATTAGGACATGCAATGTTGAGTTTATTCACCTTAACCCATTTGGTGCCGCCGCGTTACATCACGCTTGTTAGCGCAAACCATCGTCGCTGTATGGAGCTTCATTGAAAAACGTGTCAGGGTTGTTTTAACGTCACACGCAGTGCAGAGTAATTAATTTTCGCCGTATTAGACCAAGACGGATTAATTATTCATACACAGAGCGCCACTGGTAAATTAAGATTATGTAGTCGATACAAATAGTGTCCTATGCTAAGCCCTTTGCTTTTCATTCTTTGGAAATTCGGAAATAGGATTTTTAAAAAAAAGATAAAGTAATTGATGTCCAGATTAAAATGGTATTTAATTATTCATGCGCTTGACGTCAGATGCTGACAATACTACGACAAGAAAACGACATTGCAACGAGACGCCTTATGGTCCTTATGAGGTTCGACGTGGACGATCAGGAACAGCGGATAAGCGAAAAGTGAACGTGGCAGATTATGAATTCGAATAGAAGAATACATTTCGTTTTTTTTAATACAGTTTCATTTGTTTCAATGTATTTTAATGTGATCTGTTTACTATACAAAGAAGTATGTACATGTTGGGCCGGAGGCTTGTCATTGAATACATCATGTCTGTCTCTCATTTACTCCATTCAAAACTCTTGACAGGGTGTCTTCAGAAACTTTCATTGGTTCCAAATTGTTGCTTTATTCATACAGATATGCACTAGCTTGACGATATATTTAAGGGCTTACGATTAGGCTATAGGCTCTGTTGAATTGTTATGCATTTCAGTGTATAACGTCCATGTAGTTTTCTTTCCTATTATTCTTTTAGACATAAAAAAAGGTATTTCATTTCCTATTCATTACTGTATATGTTTTTTTAAAGTTTTATTCACTTTTGATAAGACGTTTTTCAAATCACAAACTTTTATTTCCTTGTATGCTTAACTTTCTCTATATTACTCTATAAACTTGACAATATGTCTTTCAAATATTATCTTAAATTTACCTGTTTATACCCATAATTAATTCAGTTTATGCCATGTTGGCCATATAGAGTATATGCTTCAATTTCATAATGCGTGTGTATGAATACAGAACGTGTGTTTGAATATTTCGGTCATATTCATATCTGTTCATACGGGCCATGTCCTTCGTGTTTCTCATCAACTTTTCACATTCCAAAGCGTGAAAGCGATAACTTCAGACTTGATACCATATAATGCTAGATCCTACCAGGTTCCATCTCAATATAAATACAGTAAAGGGTATATGTGAGAAGCTAACATTGGGAATAGTGCTAAAGATGAGTTAATAATAGAAGAACTTTAAACAAATCGTCTTCAGTGAAGAAGGAGTCTAGAGACTTGAAAAGACAAAGTTGAGTCTCTGAAGTTTCTAAAGTCTATATAAGGGTATGGACAGCAGACTGAGTAATCATAGTGATGAACCCCTCGATCGATATTCCATGTTTCCATGGCGTGTAACAAAGCTGGAAGAAAGCCCGACACAACTTTGACTTTGCATTTCGATAAAACCTATCACACATTTTACTATAGAACTTAGCAACACGGCACTGAAATCCAGCGTTTTTCTCTGATAAATTGTTTAGAATTGTCATGCTCAATAAAACGCTTTATTCGTGAATGTTGCCCCATAGCCCACTGAAACCATGATTTCATTTCCTGAATTAAGATATGTACACAGTGAGGAGGGTCACGTGAGATACTTACTGCCACAGTACAATGAGTCTGCTGTTTACTATATGATGTCAAAATGACTTGTAACTTTTGAAAATAGTGAGGCCATGGTTTCATCGACATTGATAAAAAAAAATATGTTTAGATCACTGAACCTACAATTTCTAAAGAGACAGAGAACTACCTCCACTTGTTGTGGTTGTGGTGTGTGAGAAACTGTTTTCCAATCAAGTTTTAAGTCAGTTTAACCATTACCACACCAAGACTCTCATAAAGGCTGAACTCGACTTTTCGACCACAAATACACATTTCATATCTATGATGTAGAATGAAGACAATATTTATAGAACTACTTTATTCTGTAGAATGAAGACCCTATTTATAGAACTACTTTATTCTGAAGAATGAAGACAATATTTATAGAACTACTTTATTCTGAAGAATGAAGACAATATTTATAGAACTACTTTATTCTGTAGAATGAAGACAATATTTATAGAACTACTTTATTCTGCATAGAGGACGAGTCCACACATATATATATATATATACATACTTGAAAAGACCGATATACTGGTCGAAATGAGCTCATCGTATAAAGAAGATTGATCCAGTCAAACCCATCTGATGTTTATTCTTTTCTATATATAACCTTACTAAGGACTCATTTTTATTTATACATATATATATATATATATATATATATATATATATATATATATATATATATATATGAAGAGTATCTTCCTTCTTCGTCATGCCAACTTCTAGAATGTCACTCAATGATATTTATAATGTACAATACATTATGTTCATATAGTCTAAACACTGCAATACACGAAGTAGGAACCAAATGGACTTGTGATACCTTCGGGTCAAGTTTCAAAGTAAACAGATTTGCTTTCAAAGGAGAATCAGTCGGGTTTAGACTTCACGGCAACAACTGTAATCATTTAAGACGAAGGAGAATATGAATATAAAGGCACCTTATCCAAAACCTTCAAGTCAAGCTGGTATAACTTCATTCATAAACGAATACACGGGTACCTTTCGTCGCTAAGAATGTGAACTATTTAATAAGATAACATATATGATAGAAATAGCCCCGGAGTGGATTCACCAAATACTGTTATTACTTTGGGCCAGGTATACCCGTCATATCAGTGTGATTGAAATTGACAACGGGCCATCTATCATAATCATATCTATACCGGTGAAATGGGCCGGTAACCGTACACTGAAATAGACACCGAATAGACGAACGAAAGTGAAGCCAAGTCCGTACACACAGTCACTCGATTACTCAGTAACGTTATAATGATCATAGGTTGAAACCGACAACTAAGTAAAGCGCACTGCACAAGCTGAATTGATGTCAAAACGCATTTCAGATAATTCGCAGAGTCCATTGTCACGACCTGGGAGTGACGATGAAAACACGTGCTATATGAAAACGCATCACGTTGTGAAATGGACATCACCGATGTGAAACAGACAACGTCTTGCTGACCTAAATTGACATTGACAATGAAAACACGGGAGCTACATGAAAACGCATTCAACCAATGCACGTTGTGAAACGGACATCGTTGATGTGAAACAGACATCGGCCAACTGACGTTAACTTACATTGACAGTGGAAACACGTGCAGCACGAAACGCATTTCAGACAATGCACGTTGTGAAATGGACATCCATGAAGGATGTGAAACAGACATGGGTCCGCCGACATGAACTGACAGGACGGTGAAACGATCGCACTGCACGTGAGGGGGGTGTTAAAGACGACAGGTGTTGAAGCTTCTTGTCATACCCGTTCTCCCCTGCTATTGAAGTGTTCGTCTATATCTCTTGTTTTATCTCACAGTGTTCATTCATTCACTAGCGAGGCGGCTAAACCGTCGCTTAAAGATAACGAGAGGTTGTCAGTTCATAATGTGTAGCATACATATTTTTTTTATCACATTTTATCTCAAAATTCATTCAGTCTTCGCCTAAATCACTAAGCGGTTAAAGAAGATGGTCTTTTAATGGCTTTCCTTATAAACGCATCGTTTTGCCTGCTCTCATCCGCGTACATTGAAGTACCAGCCATAGAGCAGGTAAATGGCACAGAAAAAGCGACGCCTTACATACGGAGCAAAAACGGGACTGCAATACAGGAGTAAACACATAAAGCGACTTCGGTGCTTCGGGAGCCCCCGTGCATGCATAACTGCGCTCCATCTCTCATTTGGTTTTCGACGTTCCCGGTTACGTCGGAGTGTAATTTGAACTTGTAGCGATGAAAAAATATTAACGAGTTTTTCTCATCTGTACTCATTAGTACTCAAAAGTTTACAATTTCGATGTAAAAATAGCCCAGAGTTTACAATTTGCATGCATCTTTAAAATGTTATATCATCCGCCCTGATCATATAAGTAGTTATGTCTTATAACATATACATATATACGTTCGTATAACTATACCACCAACAACTCGTCATCCTTAAAGGGCCAGTAGCACGTTTTTTCGCTAAAATAAGTCTATGAAATATTTTTGAAAAATAATGTCACCAATAGTTAAATGACCTTCTCTCTTTGGAAAATCAAATAAAAAAATGAGTGTCCATGGTTCCGTAAGGCCATTGGAATGATTTTTGTATTTTGCATTGTTTTCACAATAAAATGGCCATGCAATTTTTGCTTTATACGCAACACTGTTATTACCACTACGGATAATTGGTTTGTGTAATAAGATGTTTCACCCTCTATATAAATGACATAAACTATCATTATAAATGAGAAATTTAAAAAAAATAAAATTAGCAAAAAACGTGCTACTGCCCCTTTAACATATTTAACATCACTTATATAGCTTCCAAACATCATTAAAACGTTAGCTTTATCGTGCATGCTTTATCGTTCGTTCACCCTTTTCACATGTTGCTTTGAAACTTGAGTAAAACCATTTCCCACAATTGTTTGATATATTCTCAATGTCAACCTCTGCCCAACATTATAATTGTCTCACAGCCATAAAGTAGGTCTTGTGTACCACAGGGATCAAGAAGAACGAGAATATCTGTGGTATGTAACTAACTTTAAACACATTGATTTGTTTAATGATGCAGTCCGTTGCTCTCAACACTAACTATGTGTAGCAGTTATCAATCGCTTAATCTCTAACCTTGAATAACGACTTCAGTAAATTCATAAATGTAAGACATTCATTAGATCCACCAAGAGTTTCTCAGTGTCAACCATGATCCCAGAACTCTTGAACATCGACATCAACATCACTCCCAATCCAAACAGCCAATTCGAATCCCTTATCAATATCTTTAACTTGTAACGCTCATTGAAAACCTACATCGTGGACAATTTGCTACAAATATAAAAAATATCATATAGGAATGTTAGCCATCAATTTGTGTGCAGTTTCAAATCATAAGGTACCTTCAGTATAGACTTGAGAGACCTCCAGTATAGACTTGAGAGACCTTCAGTTTCACTTAGATAATCGAGCCTTTGGATAACGACAATAACTGCATACATGAGATAGGCATTATATCAATCAATCAAAACTTTACGAAAACCCATAAACCAATAAGCGTTAAACGACTTACCCAAACTGTCCATGTGTTACTAATACATGTGTAAGTGCACTATAATAATTTTATATAGTACACCGTTTCACTAAAATGCTCTTTGCACCATGTTACCCTTTACACATTTTAAATCGTTATATACTTTACCACACGTCTCAATCGCCATTGTGTGAAATAACTTATAACTTATGGTATTTATTTTAATATATGTTATTCTTATGTATAACATGTTTTATAATGAATTTTAGTGTCTAATAGGTCGATTATAGCTGGGCACTTTTATATGTGTGTGACGCTTAAATAAAATAATCTTCTTCTTTCTTGTTCTTCTCGTTCATAACAGTATGTAAGAACCCTCAATGCAATTTTTTCAGGCAAGTATCTTTGACAACTCGCCGTCGACTTCCAGTTTCGATGGTTAACGTATTTCTTCACATGCATATGTGTTTTATATTTCAAATATGATATGGTTTCACTCCAAACATTACTATATATATATATTCTCAGTGCACATATATCAACAATTTCAGTGAACTTCACTTCACCACATCAGGTATCAGGGCGAAGATTATGTTACCTATACATGCCTCAATTTTGTAATTTTAACCACTTCTAACCAGATCTTAAAGAGGTTTCTAAACATGGCCAAATGCTTCAACGAATGACTTCGAATACATGCATAAAGTATCTCAACTTCGACATTGGGTAAATTACTGGTACGTAGATAGGTCTGTTAAATAAATCATATGCAATTTATACATCCTTATATATATTTATGTTCTTTTATGTAACCCACGTTAAGCCATTTTATACTGTGTTTTAGAAATATGGCTTTTGTCTTATCAGTTCTTTAACTTTGGCCGTAAAACTAGTAGTTGATCGAAAATAAACCTTGCTTTTAAATAACACACTCGTCTATCATGGAATCACATAGATTGTATCATTTCCATAAAATGTGGAGAAATATCAGTGAAAACAAAGATACTCCACAGTTATCTTTCTTATGTATGGATAACATTTCATTATCTGTAACAGGTAACTGGCAAGCATGCATGAATGCATTCATTTCCTTAAAGCATACATCATTGGCATAAGTTCAACCAATTTGGTAGAAACTTTAAGCAGGTAACTCCAACACATTTGCTTTAATTGAAGCATTTACCTATATTGAAGCTTTTGCCTTAATTGAAGCTTTTGCCTATATTGAAGCATTTGCCTATATTGAAGCGCTCAATATTCCTTATGGATATGCTATATGTTTTTACTTCATTCACGTCTGGTGAGTCACCTGTGACTGACAGACAGAGTGTCAACTGCTCGTCACCCCGTGTATGTAAACTGCGAATTTACATATATGCATTGGTGCATTTGAAATCTGACAACTCCACGCGATGACTGACATTCCACTTTTGACATCAGCTTTCTCCCAAAATTACATCTTATTTTACGACTTATGACAACCGTGTAAGGAAATGGGTTCATTTACATAGATTTTAAAAACTAATGATGATGCTCTGACATATATATATATTATTAGAACAAGATTGGTAAATAAAGTAAAATCGTATTGATTCAAAATATGAATGGATACAAATAATAAATGAAATAATTCTTAATTGATATGAATAATTTCAACTAAAACTCACCTAAAGAGTTTTTCTTGAAATGATAATTATTTAAAAAACGAAACATTGTATTTTCACAAGTTCAAATTACTTACATTTTCTCCACATCTCTGGCAATATCCTTCGGTACGGCATAAAGCCCTCTAAAACTGCAGTCGACGTATTTGTTTCTACATGAACATTCACGGGGACAGGACCGTGCCTCCCCAAGTGTAATGAACGCAGGGAGAATTAAACACAGGTATAACACGTTAAGTAAAGATACATCCACACCTCTCCAAAACCGGCTCATTTTGGCGAAAATTCTCCACTTCACAATTCACTAAATGAGGTAGTTTGCTTAAAAAGCAATATGACAGAATATGCAATAATCCACAATAGCTTAGGTCCACGGTAAATCCTCTTCGAGTTTAAGCGGGCGCATATCTGGACCCTTTAACTGTAGGCGCCCAAGCGACTGCAAACGATAGGAAGCCCGTCCGTTCTGTTTTATACCTCGAGGGTCTGGCGACCGACCGCACACACGAACAATCGCTCTAATCAGGCAGTATCACTCGCTTAAAATCCACCAGGTAATCACTGATCAGGGCTGCCGTGCCTTTAAGGAAGAAACAATCCGAAGTTGTCTGTTACGTCCATGCGTTCACATGCTGAACAGTCTACACACTGAACGTACGATAGTACTACACCTCGCTCCGCTCTGCGGGCGAATTCATTGTAGGGCAGGGGTGTCAACTTTGACGCTCGTTCGCTGCAATGGTACGGTCCAGTGTTGTTGCGCACCAAATGGGTTTGACGCACGGGAGTTTCATGTGTTGCTTCTTTCACAGGCTGTAACTGTGAAGTGATTGACGCGCTGTGAAATGAACAATCTGCCAGTCGATATTCGCGAGTGTGCTTAAAGATACTTTCCTATCTGTAAAAGCGGGCGACACTTCGCGTTCCGTGTTACTCAAGATAAGACTGCCGTAGTGTAGCGGCAATGCTTTTGACACTTGGATATTTATTTATTTATGTGTTGTAAAATCGAGACATTTTGCTTGATTTCTCAGCATGACTGCGCTTAGGGTAGAGACAGAAACATTTTGCGCGTTTGTGACAACCACTTACGGTTCGTTAACATTTTTGACACTTTTTATGCATTACGAGTATAGAGTATAGTGAAACTACATTACTAAGAAATTATAATGTGAAGATACCTACTAATTAAGTGGCAATATGTTTTCAAATTAAAATAATATTTTTAAAATGAATTTGACACGATTTATAGTATTCGATTATTCAAATAAGTGACCTTTGTTGCCGTCAATTCTTCACTAAGATTTAGATATCATTTCAACATGAAACGGTACTTTTTCTGGATTGAAGTTATTCTTTACTTTCGTTTATTGATTTTTGATAGAATATTAAGATGACCGCGATAAAGTTTGTTTTATATGAAAGGACAACACATTATCTTCAAGGACAGCGATCGCCCGAGCTGAGAATGTATATCAAATGCCAAATATTAAATATTAATTTAGAAGTCTGGAATGAAAAATCAATGTTTGATCAAAAGAAATATATATAAAGTATTCATCATGTTCAATGTTATCAGGTATATTTTAAACTTAAATAGAAAATGATTGTCATTTTATCCACATTGTTTCATATATCGCGGATTTTGATCGTCTGTAGGTAAACTCGGAGTATAAATGCGTATATGTGGTTTGTTGGAGAGAAATGAAGATTGAGAGACTGAGATGAGTTGCGAGAAGGGAGAAATGGAGAGGGTGTGAAATAGAGATGTAAAAGAAACAGAAATATGGATATGTCAGAGAATATGAAGAGAGAGAGAGAGAGAGAGAGAGAGAGAGAGAGAGAGAGAGAGAGACAGAGAGAGAGAGAGAGAGAGAGAGAGAGAGAGAGAGAGAGAGAGAGAGAGAGAGAGAGAGAGAGAGAGAGAGAGAAAGAGAGAGAGAGAGAGAGAGAGAGAGACAGAGATAGACAGATAGACAGAGAGAGAGAGAGAGAGAGAGAGAGAGAGAGAGAGAGAGAGAGAGAGAGAGAGAGAGAGAGAGAGAGAGAGAGAGAGAGAGAGAGAGGGGAAACAGGGATATAATGGGAAATACTCACGAAAAAGACATATAGACGACAAGAAAGATGTGGAGAAATGGAGAGAGGGAAATAACTATTGAGACAGACAGAGGGAAAGAAAGATTGGGAGAGAGAGAGGGACAGACAGACAGAGACAGACAGACACAGACGGAAAGGGATAGCTATACATATATAAGAGAGATATCGAGATATTGTCACGTCGTCAGAGACACTGAAATGTATGCATGAGCTAATAAAGTTTTCATAATTGGGTTAATTAATATTTCCCAATGCGGATTGATATGGATTGTGACAGACAGACATTTTATTGACACGAGCCACAATAAATGGCCTCTGGCCATGTACATGTTAATAATGTTAAAATGCTTAGAAGGTAGCGAGGATTTTAAAATGAAATTAACAACTTCTTATTTTATGAAGGGGGCGGACTGGTGAATGGATACATAATAAATTAATATCAAAGGGGAGGGGGTTAAATGGTTAAATCAGTTAAATAAGACGTCTGGTTCAGGTTGGACAGATTGACTGATGGACTGATGGACTGGCCACAAGACGGAGAGACGAGTACACGGGAACGAATGACGTGACGAGGGAGTCCGATCACGTTGACAGTACTCATATCAACACTATAAGTTCTTATTTTCCCACGTGCGGAGTATTGAAAATGCATATTGAATCAGCTCTATTCTTTTCACAATAGTCTTTCCGCACCGCATATTCACCAGCAGATATATAATTACGTGGGAAGGTCATAATTATTTCATATTTTATTATTGACCTAGTTGGAACGACAATGCGACCGGCGAGGCCTGTGAATGAAATGTGCACTTTACACAAACATGTGCATAACTATAGCTTAAAGAGAACCCACGGTATAAATCGTCCCGTTTGTATAACCATTGTATGTATTATCATAACTTTCATCTTTAAATGGCCCCGTCAGTCCAATCTGCGACCAATGAAAGAAGATTTTCCGGAAGATGCATCCGAGACGCTTATTAACAAAGACAGCAGATGTCGTGACCGACGTACTCGGAGTACAATGCTATTGTTTTATTATGATTTAATGATCGTGAGAGGTGTGTCAACAATCCAAATACCAAAATATCTCCAGCAGACGACAATTGCAACATCATTAATATCCATATTCAGGGCGACAGTGTTTGCAAAACACGCCCCCAACGTGGATATTTATCGAGGAACAAGACCCAGGTGTGTAAAATATCTCCCTTTTAAACTTTGTGTGGCTTAGCGACGAGCGGGGAGGGTAGAAGGGTTTTACCTGGTCAAATTAGTTTTTAATTACCTAGCACGTGCGCTATACAGGTAGACAGCGAACCTCATAGATTCCCGCGCTTGGTCGAGTGAAAAGTGTCGTCTGCCCGCCATGTCTGTTCATAGGGGGTTTGGATAATAAAGGTAGATTTATTCCTGATCTTTAGATCAACCGTCAATGAACGCTGACGGCCCAGCGGGCAGGTATTTAAATCCTGCCCTGAGGGCATCAGGCGACAGTGTATGTTTATTTACTAAATATATATACATGTATATATGTGGTGCGACTACGAGAACATGATTACGTTGGGATGAACTTGACCACATTCTTCTTGTTCTAGCTCCATGTGTTGTCAATCTGTTTTATTGGTGAGGACGGCTACTGTCACATCCACACATACGAGTACATGTGGAAATGATTGTTATGTAACTAATTATTATGATGATTATTATTATTATTATTATAAAATAATGAATTCGAAGGATATTTTTTTAAAGTAATATTTGAAATGTCGTCTTTGATTTTGATAACAACGCTATTTCTAGTATAGACTTACAGTTCGGTTGAGTGAATACAAATATGTAACTCTGGTCTTGGTTAACATTATAATATGTAAACAATAATAACTCTTTAACGGGGCTGTAGCACATTTTTTACACATTTTATTTGTTCAAATTTCCCATTTATAAAGATAGTTTATGTCATTCATATTTACTTAAGGGGGTAAAACATCTTATCACATAAACCAATTATCCGTACTGGTAATAACGGTGTTGCTCATAAAGCAAAAATTGCATGGCGGCCATTTCATTGTGAACACATATATTATTTCTAATTACAAAAAAAGATTGCCATGGGTTTACCGAACCATGTAAACTAATTTTTAAACTTGATTTTTCGAGAGGAGAGAAGGGTGTTTTACTAATAGTGACATTATTTTTTCAAATACATATCATCAACTTATTGAATGAAACTTTTGTACTGCAGGAAACGTCGCCTATGAATAATCAGATAATAATTCAGCTTGATCTCGATGAAGAGTATATACCTATAGGATTACTCAATTGGTGAATACAAATATGAAGTTACAATGGGCTTGGTTTTTACATATTTTATCTCCTGAGAAAGATGTTAGTTCTCCAAGTTATATTAGAACACTCTCTACTTAGAGTACACTCTCCTTACAATTGGCATATGTTAACCAATTGTGCCGACCTCTTCAGCTTATTTATTGCGGTGGCACCTGATGACGGTGTAAGCCTCCACCGCAAAACTCATTGTATCTTCACAGTTAAGAAGATGCCACCCAGAAAGTCTTTTAATTGACATTTAGGAACTGTAGTAAAATTAAATGATAACTCTTTAAGGATTATCAACTTCTTTACTGTAGGCAACATCGCCGTTAAGGGTGGGAGCACACTACGTCCGAATTTCCTTGCGATGCGTTATGCGATGCGTTGCGTTGCGATTTTTCCGCGCACACTACATGCGTTAAGCTAGTGCGATAAAAATTGCATATTAGGAAAGCTTTGTCATTTTGTCTGTATTTGAGTAGTGTACCTTCTGCGAAGACTATTGCTATCTGACGAATGTCACCAATAAATTACAGAAAAAATGACAAAAACCTAAAATTACATTTTTACATGTTTTTTTGGGAATTTCAAAGTGTAGGCACTTGCTTTTTGTGCTACATGGTAGTTACGCCTCTGGGTGACATGCAACGTGACACATACCTTACGTATCTTCCACTTGAGTTGTTTCTTCCAAGTGAGTTGAGAGGAAAACCCCCTGTCACACGTGCGAAATATGACGTCAAAAGGGAATCCCTCATGCTATTTCGTTTGCGATGCGTCAAAAATAGGTGCAGCACCTATTTTCATCGCATCGCATCGCATCGCATTGACGCATCGGACGTAGTGTGCGCGGTCAATGAAAAATACACTGTCTGCGTTTTTTTAACGCATCGCATAACGCATCGCAAGTAAAATCGGACGTAGTGTGCTCCCCACCTAAATAAGCAGATAATATTAATCACAATGTAAAGGTTATACCTATATAAAATGTCTTACAACGGAGCAGGGATTCGTTATCTGTAATTTGATGTCTATTGATTACAAAGACATCTTGATATTTGATTGAATATGCGAATGATCAATTGACCTTTGACCTCTTGATCATAATCCCCCATGACTGTTTATGATCAACGATCATCGTAAATCAATGTTAAGATGACAGACTTGTGACCGTAAATTTGTTACATAACACAATCTTTGTAGCTTACCTTTATTGTTTATTTTGTCACTAATCGCACTTATCTGCTAATTAGTCCGTCTTTATGATTTGTTAATTGATTTATATTGCTCAGGAGAGCGCCTTAAATCTGTCACGACGTCGGGAGATGGTTGGCCGCCCTGGGATATACAAAACCGCCTTGTTCGGATATCAATCAATATTTGACAGATTGCGTAACAGAAATTGACAGGTCTAGACGATATTGCTGAATAAGTTGTTTGAAATTGGCAAATTTGGTTTTTAAATCAATAATGAATAACATATTTGTAACGAAGCATTTAAATTTGACGATTAATAACATCATTTACAACGATGTTTTGGACGATGTAATAACATATGACAACGATGTTTGAATTTAACGGTTAATAAAATAGTTGACAACGATGTTTTGATATGGATTAATTGGTAACATATACATGTACTTCAATGAAATGATGTTTTGAAATTGAATGATTTTAATAACATTTTGACAACGATGTTTTCAAATTGAGTTATACACGAAATGATTGACAGGACTTAATTCCTAATCAACTGGAAGTTTAACGTATATAAAAATAGTTCCTTGAACAGTTATTTTGACTGGAGAAAGATAAAGATTGATTTTCAAAATGATTCCAAATCAAATTCAAATGTAATGTTTTTAAATAGCTGACAATAGGTAATATGATTATATAACAGTTTATCAAAGGGTGTAGAAATATATAGAGAATCTCACCCAAGTGTCTTCTGATATCGAATATATCAACACGAGTTGATAAAAGTTACAAATATTTTTACTTTTATCAACGAGTGTTGTTGTTACAGACAGACAGACAGACCTATTCCGTATTAAACCTTTGACAGAATATAAGGTAACAGACAGACAGACAGGCATATCTATTCCGTATAAAACCTTTGGCAGAATACAGGCTAATAATGAATTGAATCAAACTGATAAACGGTCAGATTTAACCCGTCCTTTCTTTGACTTCCTCTTTTGGCCGGATGGTCTGGGTTCGAGTCCCGACTGCGTCATACCACATGACGTAAAGGATGTGAGTTGTTGTACTGCACTGCTGTAACAGGCATACACACAAACTGCAATTGTATTCGACTTTCAAGGTTGACGTAGGTCTGTCTATACCTAGTGCAATATGTAGATGGTCAACCTTCTCATTTCTGGTTAATTGTGTGAGACTTGTGGTGTATCTTCCTTTGGAGGTTTCTTCCTGCGATGAAGAGCCCACAGTAGCGCGGTAAGTCTAACTCTTAGACTCTTAGAAAAATGAAAAGGAGCCTTTTTTAAATATTTATATATGAAAATGCCATTTCTTACAGTCTCCTTTTTAATATTTAATAAAATGGGGATATTTTCAGAAGAAATACTTTTTTCATAGTCTGAGTGTAAGACTATAGCGCGGTGGTGGGAGTGTTCGACTCCTGATCAAGCGGTCTTGGGTTCGAATCCTCAATGTTGTCGACACCTTTTCATGAAGTTGTCTACCTGCAGTAGGTCGGGTGTAATACAACATTACAATCAGTTTAATACTACATTACAATCAGTTTATTACAACATTACAATCAGTGTAATACACCATTGACAATCAGTGTCATACAACATTGACAATCAGTGTAATACAACATTGACAATCAGTGTCATACAACATTGACAATCAGTGTCATACAACATTGACAATCAGTGTCATACAACATTGACAATCAGTGTCATACAACATTGACAATCAGTGTCATACAACATTAACAATCAGTGTAATACAACATTAACAATCAGTGTAATACAACATTGACAATCAGTGTAATACAACATTGACAATCAGTGTCATACAACATTAACAATCAGTGTAATACAACATTGACAATCAGTGTCATACAACATTGACAATCAGTGTAATACAACATTGACAATCAGTGTAATACAACATTGACAACCAGTGTAATACAACATTGACAATCAGTGTAATACAACATTGACAATCAGTGTAATACAACATTGACAATCAGTGTAATACAACATTGACAATCAGTGTAATACAACATTGATTATTACCAACCATGGTCCACTAGTTCAAGCTTCGGCTTGCAGGTTTCAACGCAATGTATAGACGCAATGTTTTTGTGAGATTTTCGGTGGATTTAAAAGACAGTAAAAACTAAAAAAACAATCTATGAAGAGTAATAGTGATATCAATCACATTTTCGTCTTCTTGAATGCAGTTACTGCAGCTGCTGGCACATAGACTTGACACATTCATCTTGGAGGAGGACCCGACAGTGTTCCTGGCCACACATCGTATTAAACATGGAAACAGAAAACGTGGTTCTCTTCAACAAATTAAAACGAAGATTGTCATACACGGGGCAGTTTATAATGATATGTGCTATGGTGCTATGGTGCTATGGTGCTATGGTGTATGGTGCTATGGTGATATGGTGTATGGTATATGGTGTTATGATGCTATGGTGCTATGGTGCTGTGGTGTAGCAGTTTAGAATGACATGTACTTTTTCTTCAATGACCTGTTTCTATTCTGATAAATCTAGAACCCTCGAAGGCGGCGTTAAAACCCGGTTATCGTCCTCCCTCTCTTGCATAATGATCGGGGGTACGTGACCTGGAGGTGATTTGTATACTAGTGAGCATTTACAAATATATACACAATTGAATATCATTCATATCTACACTATTATATTCATATCGACACCATTTAACATAATTTATATCTACGTCATTTCATATGCATATCTACGCCATAAATACCATTCATAATTATCTACACCATTAATTATTCATATCTACACCATCAAATATAATTCATATCTACACCATTACATATTCATATCTACACCATAACATTTAATTCATATCTACAACATGAACTATCCTTCATAATTTACACCATTTCATATTTTTTTAAAATCATTTCATAATTCATAACCGTATCATTAATATCATTTCTCAATCAAACACATCCTTCATTCTAAATCGTGTTTAATTATAACATTAATATCGTTCAAAATCAAACCTTTCATTCCAGTCACGATCATAATTGATATTGCATTTATAACGTGATAACATGCTGAGTAGTCACTGTCCATGTCTACATCACAGAAGGCCACTCCCTGACCAGTGCCCCTTCTCACGTGCATACCATCATTCAACCATCATTCAACCACCAGTATACAATGGGAGGCCTCTGATATTACGGTAAACTCCTCTACAGCGCTTACATGAAAACTACATTTAGTAAAATGCTGCTGTCGTGTTAATGATAGTGTAATTAGCTAAGCTCCTTACAGCGCAGCCCTCAACAACGTCAACACTTTAGTGAAGACAAATAGTTTTATCATGTTAAATGGATATTTATTTGTATATGCTTTTATACATATCGCATCACTTATAAGTGATATATTTGTCGTGTCTTTCAAAGAAATCTGCTTATACGTATCAAATTGGTTGTTGTCTTTCAGATGGTTATGTAAATATTCGTAAAACTGAATTGAATACGAGATAAAGGACTTGTGGGACTTGCTCAATGTAGCGCTACGTAGCAAGGCGAGCAAACTCCGAGGAATTTGCACTGTGTCGTTCAAGAAAGAATGAGCGCTACTTGAGCGCTACTTGAGCGACCAATAAGCGATTATAAGCGCTCGCTGTTATGGAACGGAACTGTGGTTTCACCTTTGGCAAGTGACTTTACTCAAAGTGTGTTCCCGTTCACCCTGTCGTACACATGGGTACCCGGTTATGGTTGTAAAGAATTAACCTTTATTTGCTGTATTAAAGCATCGACTCATACTTACATTTCAACATCAAATAGTGAAATTTTGTGAATGCAACGATACGATAAAAAGCATGTATATGGACATAAACTGGCACATAATGAAATATAGATATTCGGTAATTGTAACACATATATGCCCAGCATACAAAGCGTTATTTAAAGCGTAAACGCACCAAATTCAACTTCTCGTGGCCTTTGTGAGGTGTAGACCACGTCATGAGGAGCTCACAACACTAAGTCTATTCTGACTATCGGCCCACCGTCAACAGCGACACTTGGACATGACGCCCGATTACATCCCGATACACCGCATCACTCAAGCTGAAAAAATGTGGAGTCAAGATTTGTACAGAATAAACACATGCATGGCCAACAAATTACTAATGCGTCTGCACTCGTGTCAACCTTAGGAACTACAGCATCTTGTGCTTGAGTCGACAGATCCGCTTCGCTTGGTTTCTGTTGACGAACAAATCATTGAAGCCAGCTCTTTGGGGTCAATGATCCGTTCAATATTGGTTCATAATATAAGAATTAAGTAGACTTAGTTCCATATGATGCTACTGTGCTGGAATTGTTCGGCCACCTTGCAACTCAAGCCTATAAGCATATATTTGCCTTAATTCGTCTGGGAACTGTCGCAAGGATCTTATAAATGTAGATTCGAACCAGGGAGGGATCAGCTGGTGGACGGACGGTGTACCCACTGTACCCCCAGCATGGTGGAGGGACGGCAGTTGTGTGGGGATGTTCTGGATTGGAAGAAGGGGGAAAGGGGGTAGGGGGAGTGAGGAATGTTTTGTCTGTGATTGTGTGAAGGAGACAAATTGACGTAATGTAATTATGAACGAATATTCGAAACAGGTAAGTGGTCAGTTAGCAGACATTATACCTGTTGTGTCAGTAGGCGTGTTTACCACCAGATGGTGGGTGGGTTAGGGAGAGATGTGATGGAAGTATCGACCGATGGTCAAGTTGTTGGTATCGAGCTAGGGGCAGAGGCGTGGATATGTAGTGTGGCGTGAGTAGGGGAGGGCAGGGTTACAGCAAGTGTAGACGCGTAGAGATTTAAAATGAAATAGTTACTGGCGGTGCATACAGACATATAGTTATACTATATAAGTAGATATATATAAGTCTCACATATCCACCCGTATTGAGGTGGAGATGAATCGGGTAGGGATGTGTCACAGTGTAGGTGTGCATGTTTGGTAGAGTGAGGATGTGTAGGATATGTGTGAGGAGTTGTGGGGAGGGTTGTAGGTGTTGATAAAGAAATTAACACCCACATTCAAATCAGAGCTGCTCGGAGACCAAAGACACATATATCTGCGGGTTATCGCTTCAAGATAGCCGCTAAAACCCCGGGGAGATATATCCGACCTTTCCCTGACTTCTTTCGAACGAATTTGTTTATTTGGAATTGTCTGGGTGAAGAATTGTACTTGTAGAAATCAGTGCGAGTGTTTGGCCGTATGCGGGTGTATATCTTAAGATAATTAAGCTATTGTATCTTTCCTTTGATCATGCCGCTGATCAAGAGATTTCAAACAGGTGTGAACTATGCTATACCTGACAGGTGAATAGCTTGGATCGGCAGCGTTAGTTTCGGGCTCTTCACTTTTTCTTCACGAAAAACAAATGTAAAGTGCTAAGTTTTGATGAAATATAAACATTTTGTAAACAAATCGATCGTATTGAAAGTAATAAACCTGATTGGCTGCATTATGGTCGACTCACACAATGATGAGAGATGAAGACAAGAGGACGAAAAAGGTGAACAACTTTAATCGGTTGCACTTCTTGTGTTTACTGAAAACATTATGTTGTGTGCATCGTGGACGATTTTCAGACGCCTCTTTTTCTATACTGTTAACAGACAGACAGACAGACAGACAGACATATATTTTATTCAAGTCTCACCTCGATACATGTATACAGTGAATGTATTTACATCATGATAAAAATAACAGGTAAAACATGTCGAGCCACCCACCATGGGGTAATGAGATACTATATTACAGATAAAACACATCGGCAAAACATTTTAAAACAATTACAATGAATTAAAAGATACAATTATAAAACAAACTTATATATAAATATAAATATATCTACAGATAAATCACGAGTATAACATATTGGAACGTTTGGTTAAACATTGTAGCTCCCAGAATCTTTGTTAAAATATTCTACGAAAAGATGACGTAAGATTCAGTGGCGCGCGTCCAAAGAGAGGCTGTGTGTATTTGAAACAAAAATACACAGACTTGTTCATTATTTGAACATGATTTCTAATACGTTATGAACAATTCATAAATGTTGACAACATTACTTTTATGCTAGAAACAGTGAAACACTGAATGTCCCTTTATTATTTCCCTTTGTTTCGTTTTTATTTGTTTCCTAGCATGATTATCATGTGATAATGTATTGACACTGACGTCATTTTCAAGAGTGTTTCACTTATATCATGTCGACTTGTATTATTACAAGAGAAATACCGCAACACCACTGTTGCTATGGGTTGCGATGAAACCTATGTCGACTGGAACTAGTATTATTGTTCTGAATTCCACTGTATAATTGTGCCCGAATCTTATCACAAGAACATTTATCTTTATCGAGAACAACACAAGATTCAAACCTGGGACAAAATCCAGAAAACAACTTTTTGTACAAACTATAATATACGATGATAGACATAATAACTTAAATTAATGTAAACAATTTTTTTCATTTGAAGACAAGTTTATATTCCAATCAAATAAATCCATAACGAATTTCAAATAAAGAATTCTACTCCAAGTGTAATCCATAACGAAATTCAACTAAAATAAACAACCTGCAAGATTAAAAGTATTTTTTTATACCATCAGTATACAAATTAATATTCATATAATAAATCTTCATAACTCACTACCACCTGGCAGTCATGACGTTAATTCTGGCAACAGATTAATTTGGTGTTAATCTGAATCATTTTACCTACATATATATAACTCATCCTAATCCCCGTACACAGAGTCATTCACTGTTACCCAGTCTCATCATGTCTATTTCCTATTTGTAATTAATCAGACAGGGAATACAATGTGAAGTCTGTCAGTCCATCACACGGTGATATTTACAAGTGATTGATGTCAGTAATAAAATACACATTTCTGCTCTATGTATAACATGGTTAGCCTTTATAAGGGACATCACGGACGATGTTGTATGAGGTAGAAACAAGGTATGCATAGCAAAACAACCCGTGATGAGGGCGGTTGGTGTGTATTGTGGAGGAGTGCTACCGGTCATTTAAGTGGAAAACTGTTAAATTTGGAAGGTTAAAATAATAAAACTCTGAGTAAGTAATGTTGTATGAGGTAGGGGTAAGGTGTGCATATAAGCATTACGAGGGCGATCAGTGTGTTGTGTACCGGCCATTAAAGTGTAAGCTGTCCAAAGTTTGAATGTTAAAGCAACATCGCATCTTAGTAAGTAATGTTGTATAAGGTAGGTCCATATACACATTATAGGAGCGATCAGTATGGTGTTTGAGACTGGCCATTAAAGTGTAAAATTGTTAAAATTTGAATTTTGAAATACAATCATATCTAAATAAGTAATATAAGTAAGTAATATAAGTAAGTAATTTAAGTAAGTAATATAAGTAAGTAGGTAAGTATTATAAGTAAGTAAGTAATATAAGTAAGTAATATAAGTAAGTAGGTAAGTATTATAAGTAAGTAAGTAATATAAGTAAGCAATTTAAGTAAGTAATATAAGTAAGTAATATAAGAAAGTAGGTAAGTAATATAAGTAAGTAAGTAATATAAGTATATAAGTAAGTAATGTTATTTAAGGTAAGAGCAATCACGTGATCGGTCGGTGAGTATAAAACTGGTAACGTTTTTAAAGTTTTTTTCTCTTACGACATCTCGTAAATAAAAGATGAACACTTGGGACGTGTGTTTCAGATGACCATCTTATAACTTAGACCGTAATACTACATATCCTTGTAGTAAATTGGTATTCTTAAAAACATTTGACATTTTGTGAATATTTTTATTTATAAAAATGAAACATTCATTTTTATCATTGGAACGAATAACGTGTCTTCTGTCACATACGTCTTCTTCGTTAAGCTATTTGTTGCCTGAAATCACAATTCACTAATTAAGTCGAGATTCTCTTTTCTTCATTTGGTAGATATCTGGTTGTCTGGTATCGAGTTTCAAAAGTTAACTCACCTAAACCTAGCTCAATTGGAACGGTTTTCGACTTTTTATATGTACATATTATACGAATTGAAGAAAACATGCACGTACAAATATTTACGAAAACATCTATTATTTGAATAAAATAGCTGTACTGTATAGGCTAAGTTTCTGAATAATAACAGTGATATTCTACATACCGTGAAACAGTCATTAGTGTCATGGGAGCGTGTCGTCATTTAAACAGTATATCATTGCCTAAGTCGTAAATCACTTTAAGTAACTTCCGTTTTATAAGACACATTTCTAAAATACTTACTATTTTGAGTATATGGGATTGTCACCATCAGAAGTAATTGTGACAATCAGAACTAATTGTCACCATCAGACGTAAGTGTCACCATAAAACATAATGGTCACCATCAGAAGTAATTGTGACAATCAGAACTAATTGTCACCATCAGAGGTAAGTGTCACCATACAAAATAATGGTCACCTTCAGCATTAATTGTCATCACCAGCATTACATGTCACCATCAACATTAATTGTCATCACTAGCATTAATTGTCACCATCAGCATTAATTGTCATCATCAGCATTAATTATCACGATCAGCATTAATTGTCATCACCAGCATTAATTGTCACCATCAGCATTAATTGTCACCATCATCATTAATTGTCACCATCAGCATTAATTGTCATCATCATCATTAACTGTCACCATCAGCATTAATTGTCACCATCATAAATAATTGTCACCATCAGCATTAATTGTCACCATCAGAAATAATTGTCATCATCAGCATTAATTGTCACCATCAGCATTATTTGTCACCATCATAAATAATTGTCACCATCAGCATTAAGTGTCACCATCAGCATTAATTGTCACCATCAGCATTAATTGTCATCATCAGCATTAATTGTCACCATCAGAAATAATTGTCAACATCAGCATGAATTGTCATCATCAGCATCAATTGTCATCATCAGCATTAATTGTCACCAACATTAATTGTCACCATCAGCATCAATTGTCACCATCAGAAATAATAGTCACCATCAGCATTATTTGTCACCATCAGAAATAATTGTCACCACAACACAACAATCACGATTGAAAATATTCCATCATGGTTACACGTGACTTGTCGCCAAAGTATTAAGTGTGGGAACGTATAATTAAGGCAACACTAATCTATCCAATATAATAATAAATATAACGTAAATAATAAGGAATAAGAAAGGACGTAGAACATCACAGCTCTCCTTGTCTCATACTAGTTTGAATCTGCACCGTGACTGTGTATCATTGAGGACTCAGGTGACTTTCATACAGTCTAGAATTCTTATTTAGCAAGAATATAGCTGTACGAATAGACGATTATTGAATATTTATTTCACTTTTACCGGTTATTACTATTATTATTGATCTCAGAAACAGTTCTCTGAATCTGCCTTTTCCCCATGAGCAAGTCTTGCATGTTTGAGATAACTATAAACTTAAGAGGAGTCGGTTTGCTTCAAGGCACTATCTGTACACGGAAGAAAATGACAACTTACATACATGGTTATTACATATCGATAATAATTGCTTGTTCACCTTTACAGAATTGTCATCTTCCTTTTTTAGTGAACCTAACTCTGCGAAATATTGTCATATATTTGCGGGGTTTTTTTCCAGTCCAATACTCTTTGTCATTTGTAAACTTATTTCAAAATGTTGTGACTTTGACTTTTTTTTATAGTCAAAGCAGTGAATTGCTTAGTATTTCTTGTGAAAACCTACCAAGTTTTTTTTATTATAGAATATATCGAACTTTCTTGCCAAGGCGAAACACTGGTTTGTCTTCTAAACTCGACGAGGGAAAGTTTCGCTTTGTGTGGGAAGTTAGACTAAAAAACGACTATCGACAGACTGGGCACCGCCATGACTGTCTATGTGTCTACAACATACACTGAGAGTGTTTTTCTCATGAGTACAGCGTTATTTACGGAGACCAGTATATCCACCTCTGTGTTGATTTATTGCTGTTATCCACAGCGACTGCGGAGAAATAGCTCTTCGCTATGACACGAAAATATGAAAATACATAGAATATTTCCTCTCCCAAGGTCCCGAGCACTCCAGAATAGCTTCGAGTATATCTAAAACCTTTTAAAGTCAGAATGCAAATCATTTTGGCACGGAAAGAAGGGGTGAATTTGTTAAAATGATATGATGCGTCGTCCATAGCTAATCCCCCACTTTACACTCCCATATACAGCTTAGAGTGGTCCTGAAAACATGCCAGGCATAGTTGAATGTCTACCCTTCCTAGTGATAAAGGAGATCAACCGTTAGCAATTCAACAAAGTCATTTGAATATTGATTATATTTTAGTGAAATTCGTCAAAGGAATTAGAAGTTGATGTGATATAACAATATTAACAACTTCATTTGTTTCTCACACCGTTTCTGGGCTTCTATTTACTCCTCTTCATCTACCTCCATCCACAAATAAAGCAGTTGTTATCCCTGAGATTTGTCTTGTATCCCATTTGGAGTGTCCGTAGTTGTTATCCCTGAGATTTGTCTTGTATACCATTTGTAGTGTTCGTAGTTGTTATCCTTGTGATTTGTCTTGTATCCCATTTGGAGTGTCCGTAGTTGTTATCCTTGAGATTTGTCTTGTATCCCATTTGGAGTGTCCGTAGTTGTTATCCTTGAGATTTGTCTTGTATTCCATTTGGAGTGTCCGAAGTTGTTATCCTTGTGATTTGTCTTGTATCCCATTTGGAGTGTCCGTAGTTGTTATCCTTGTGATTTGTCTTGTATCCCATTTGGAGTGTCCGTAGTTGTTATCCTTGAGATTTGTCTTGTATCCCATTTGGAGTGTCCGTAGTTGTTATCCTTGATATTTGTCTTGTATCCCATTTGGAGTGTCCGTAGTTGTTATCCTTGAGATTTGTCTTGTATACCATTTGTAGTGTCCATAGTTGTTATCCTTAATATTTGTCTTGTATACTATTTTAAGTGTCCGTAGTTGTTATCCTTGAGATTTGTCTTGTATCCCATTTGGAGTGTCCGTAGTTGTTATCCTTGAGATTTGTGTTGTATCCCATTTGGAGTGTCCGTAGTTGTTATCCCTGATATTTGTCTCTTATTCCATTTGGAGTGTCCGTAGTTGTTATCCTTGAGATTTGTCTTGTATCCCATTTGGAGTGTTTGTAGTTGTTATCCTTGAGATTTGTCTTGTATCCCTATTGGAGTGTCCGTAGTTGTTATCCTTGAGATTTGTCTTGTATCCCATTTGGAGTGTCCGTAGTTGTTATCCCTGATATTTGTCTCTTATTCCATATGGAGTGTCCGTAGTTGTTATCCCTGAGATTTGTCTTGTATACTATTTAGAGTGTTCGCAGTTGTTATCCTTGAAATTTCGTGTATACCATTTGGAGTGTCCGTAGTTGTTATCCCTGAGATTTGTCTTGTATACTATTTAGAGAGTTCGTAGTTGTTATCCTTGAGATTTGTCTTGTATCCCATTTGGAGTGTCCGTATAGTTGCTATCCTTGAACTTTGTCTTGTATCCCATTTGGAGTGTCCGTAGTTGTTATCCCTGATATTTGTCTTGTATCCCATTTGGAGTGTCCGTAGTTGTTTTCCTTGAAATGTCTTGTATACCATTTGAAGTGTCCGTAATTGTTATCCTTGAGATTTGTCTTGTATACCATTTGGAGTGTCCGTAATTGTTATCCTTGATTTGTCTTGTATACTATTTAGAGAGTTCGTAGTTGTTATCCTTGAGATTTGTCTTGTATACCATTTGGAGTGTCCGTATAGTTGCTATCCTTGAAATGTCTTGTATACCATTTGTAGTGTCCGCAGTTGTTATATTTGAGATTTGTCTTGTATATCATTTGTAATGTCCGAAGTTGTTATCCTTCAATTTTGAAAGTGTCTTATGAATTATGATCAAGTGAAAGGAAACCAACATCTTGGAAGCAGTGTATACGGAACCAGCCTGAAGCGCGCCGTAGTAAGTCTATGGTTTTGTCACCTTTCTAAAACCCGCACCAAATCTAACCAGGTTACAGGCTGCCGGACTGGCCTTATTTAATAATATTTGAATTTGTACATACATTAGAATATCATTTAAATTGTGATCAAATCACAAGAATCCAACTTTTAAAAACAATTACTTATATAGAGTCGTCGTAATTTAACAAATTTCATTTTGAAAGGATGTGCTCAATGATGATCGACTTACAAACTGACTTTGTTCAAAGTTCATTGCCTGTTTATTTAACTGATTTAATGAAGGGAATTGTTAGAGATTCAATCACAAAACGGAAGAGAAAAAGCTCAACGACTGTAAGATATCATAGTTCATTAGTCATCGTTTCTTTGGAATCAAAAACACGTTTGATTTTCACATTGATGACCATCCAGTATTGTGAAGTTGTACATGCAGTCTGACAAGTGAAAGAAACTGGTTACATTTTGACAATAGCGGCATCTTATCTTTGATGAGGCACCACGCATCGTCAAACAATACCTAACAAGAGAGAATGAACAAAATCCTTCATCTGAACTAAACCAGTTTTGTTATACGATCCTCCGAAGCGGACAAGTCAAAGAAAAATTAACCTCCTTTCAGTTAATCTTTGAAGTACATGTGCATTTTTTACAACTGTAACGTGGTTTCTTTGAATTGGTCACCGTTTGTCCACTTGGTCATCGTTTGTCCACTCGGGTCCACCTGCAGGCACAATAATGAGCGCCGCGTCCTCCCCAAATAATCCCCTAAATCCAGAGCCAGTGACCTTTGACCTCTGACTATGAGACCAGCACCTATCAAAGGGTGTGTGTTTCATCGACAAACTTTACACTACTGAACAAATCTTGGTTCAGTCTGGAGAGCTCATCTGGACTCTAAGTGTGCTCAACTTATCTTCTTGTTCAGTCGTTGCAAGGGGAAACAATACGTTTGATGCTTGTTTTCTTGCTATAGAGGGAAAATAAATGTTATCTTGAACATTTATTAGATTGAGTGTGCAGAGAATCTTCGGCTGTACACTTTATATAGAATACTCTCAGTTAAAGAAAAATAAAAATAAAATGTGATTGCAAATTCGAAATATATTCAGAAGAAAGAAAGTAGAGTTCAAAAGAAACGGTGTCAGAAACAAACTAAGAGAATTTTGAATAATTTTGATAAGCAAAGAATGACATACAATTTTATTCATCAGAGAGTGGTATATGTATGTATGTCTGTTCAAACACAAATGGGTTGCTAAACTTTCAAAATGGTTTCGTGACAGAATATTTCACGTTGAAGTGAAAATGTGTTTTAAAATTAATATGAAAATATTTTTTAGTAAAATATGTTGTCAACGTAGTATATTTCGAACTTGACCTCATTGACGTATCACAGCTACATGTATTAGATGTTATAAAACATGGGAGGGAGGAGTCCTATTTCTTCCTCATGTCCCATCTAATTGAGGAGATTCCAAAACGACGGTTCTTTTGGGCGCTAGCCATGCATTTCTACCAATTTCGTGTAATTAATGATAAGAGAAAATTTTAGTTTTTACGGATCAATACGAGTGAGTGTAAACTCTTTTTTTTTTATTATATACATAGCGAAAAAGGTGTTGTACCCCAAAGTGTTTTCACCGGTAAACGTTGTCAGATAAGAAAGTAGACAATGTATCAGAAAGAGCAAGTGTGTGATATGACAGAAGCATTACTTTCCAGTTTAACAAAGCACAATTCATTAAGGTAACGTTTCACTACTTTGTGATATTTGCATTCATAAGATTCTGCTATTTTGTTGTCCAGGAACAAGTATTGATACACAGAAAAATTAAAGTCAATAGTAGTAGGTGTAATGATTTTAATTCCATTTTTCAAACTTTTAGTAAGTGCCTTTCAACAAAAAGTCACTTTAGTCACTACAGCAGTATGAACCTTCAGAATAAATCCGGTTTGTTTGACTGTAATGACGCCTCTAAATCATAAAGAAGTGTTTGATTAAAAATTGAACTAAAAAGACCTCAGATTTATTCCAAAATCGTAACATTGCCACAGCATAAGCTTTTCGGTATATATATGTAGGGGGTGAAACACTAACTGTACTATGTATGTAATTGGCAATAAATACATGTGTGGTACTCAATAAAATAAGATGTCCACTACCTTTAGACGACGGCGCCAAGGCTATGTTTGATATCATATAATATCATATTTCCCCATCAACCACTAATTATATGTATACGGTTATTTTACTTCATGTAATAAATAGGAGTTACCTGTATAATACAACAATTTTGAATTGTAAAACGTTACTTAATGACAAAATATATAGACGGACAATACTTTTTCAAGTTGCAGATTTATTCATATTCATCTCGTGAAATGGGCGATATCAAAGTAGAGTAGACCCCCCCCCCCCCCCCCCCCCCCCCCCACCACCACCAGGCGAATATTTCCTTTCCCATGCCATTCACTTCTACATGCCTTCGAAGAGTTGATGAAACATGACGTATGACATGATATGACGTCACAGCAGGTAGGTTTACTTGATACACCTGACTACAATAATCCCAGATAATGCCACTGTTTACTGGATTAAGGGTCAAGTATTTTCTTCAATAACGGTTTCCAGGTAGCTTAGCCTCTTGACCAGTGTCCACTGCTGCCTTGATCCCATTGCTCAATGTCGAGTAACAACTGTGTCCATACCTTCAACTGACCACTTTTAATTGACATTAACCGATTAGTGTACCTCGCATGAAGGACCTCAGACATCATTATAGCGCATGGGCGTCGTGATCCGGGACATGCTAAGCATGTTTGATCCACCGTTAGTGTAATAACATCAACGAGTTATTTTAATTGGTATGTTGGAATTGAAATCTTTATTGTATATATGTCTCTTTGAAATATGGATTTATGTTTCGACGCTGCAATCATCGACTAGTAGATAATTAGCACTGCAGATTGAACAGAAACGGACATAGAGGTTGCCCTTGTAGTACAACCTTTTTTAAAGCAAAAATAACTGTTGTAATAAGTAAATGATAGGTCAGTCGTAGATACTTTTTGAAACAACATCTCTCAACAACTCTCAATGTCCTTGTACAGCCATTTTTGAAGCAAACATTACTGATGTTATAAATAAAATGACAAAGTCAATGCTCAAACAACTTATTCTTAATGATTAATAAATGAGTCAAACATTAATTTAGTTACACCGGGATTGAAATCCCGTAAAAAATACAGTTAGTAAAAGAAAGAATATCATGACGATGAACGTGGAAATCACAAAGGAAACATCAAAAGCAAAGTTGGTCTTTACACTTGTATTGAACAACAGTTATATAAAATACGTATGACAAGATCATGAACACAAATAGTCTCTTCCATTTAAATATTCACTCACAACATGAATAAATGCGTTATAACAAAGACACAAGAACAATCAGTGTGAAATCTTCTCTGATAGGAGAGAGAAGTACAACAATATGTGCAAATTGCTTTTGTACGTGAAATTCTTTATATAACTCTAATAAGATAACTGAAATTGAAAGTATCATTTTAGCACTTAATCCCGATGACCAGCTAGACTTCGAGATCCTTTAACAAATGCTGAGGAAAGGAGATAATGACATTACGAACGTTTACGTAACGTCACAAAGAAAGCCCTGCTGGAATTTCCGTAGGTGCTAATTTTGTTGGTTGAGCCTTTGTCAGTGAAATCCCGTATTATCTGCAATTGTATTCGAATACAGGTTAGCCATATCGCTGTCCACGAATATAAATAAACGTCCTGCTAATTGGCTGAAGGTGTAAACAGGATTGAGAAGTGCCAGTGGCGATGTGGTGGATAGGGGTAGCCAAAACAAACATATTTATAATCACCTGCCCTTGTACTCTCCATATTTGATTCTGAATGCACTGAAAGTGTCCAGTGTTTAGATTAGAACCATCCCGAGTCTGACACGCGTTCTTAGGTGTCAGAGGAACCAAACTAGCAGTTGAGGGGAAAAGATAAGGATTTACATAAATAACAACGGACCTAGGACACCACCCTGTTGAATTCCATGCTCTTTTTTAAAATAACTTCTTTGTTAATATAACATGGTTCCATTTGAGATAACACTGCCTTCAATAGCATAAATCCTTCAAATTATATTTGTTCACTATCTAAATGGCATGCATGTATTTATAATTATTTGATTATAGTTCATACCAGTTCTTAATTAAAAGAAATAATGAAGTAATCAGAACAATCACCCGCACCCTCAGTACACAGACTCTGAAAATCTCATTTCTGATAGGATCTTTTTCAATATATGATAAAATAGTTATTTTACGAGGAACCCTGCATACAAGTATTATTTCTTGAAAACTACATGAACTGGATTTGTCAATGAGCTTATATAGATGAAGTTCTGCTTGTTATTATTTTTTTAGTGAATTGTATTTTGTTAAAGAATATTTAGATCTGCAGACAGAATTGGTTCAAAACCTTGAGATATAATACAGAGTCTCATTTCTTCATAGCGTACATTTCACTCATGTTTAGCACACAAACTTTATTCTTGTTTGTTTCCTATGTAAATAATAAAACATTAGCTGTAAAAACGTACTAACTTATGCAGAGTAACCAGAGTAAATTATTGTTCCTAGTAAGAAGGTAACGTTGTCAGCACAATTGACATATTCATGTTCCTCTCAACCTCTCCTCTCGTTAGGGTGACTACATCTGTACATTCTGGTTAAATAAAGGCGAAGATGTTGTACCAATCAGAGACTAATATATATATATATTCTTTTTTATCTATAACCTTACTTCACGTGAGAAGCAACTCATCTTATTTTTATATATATCTATAGCAAACACGACATTCAGGTCACAACATTTCATTATAGCAGCTAGTCTATTATAGATAGTAAAACATACATAAAGTTTCAAAATTTAGCACAGTAATGAACACATGTCAGCTAGACTGAGTATCGTGTATAATATTTCCACGTCAACTTTACCCTAACATGTCACCTCGTGAAAAGCATTTCCATCTCTCCTCTCGTTAGTGTTACTACATCTGTTTCTCTTGTATAAACTAGTCTGACTCAGCGTATCGTGTATAATATTTCCACATCAACTTCACGCTAACGCGAACATGGCACCTCCTGAATAGCAAGTCTAGATTAGATACGGAAAACTTTCAATTTCTTTGAGGCTCCTTTCCAGTATTTAATAAAACACATGAACCCATTTTTAAGAAAAAAAATATTCAAGGTTATAGGTTTTACAAAGTGTCAATCTTCACTACACATTGAGGAGCACACCAACTCCTAAGGCTATTTCCCTGACACGATCACAACACGTCTCATCGTTTTGTCCTGTCAAAAACAACACCCTGAAGATAATGAATAAATTTCCACGTTACCTAACATTGCATACACTACATGTACAGACGTTCCGCTCTGGACACAAGCAGTGATTGTTTCTCCTATCAGATAGGACAGTTATCAATTAGATGGTGACGTCTAGGTTGCACTTTGGGGTTCGAATCTGTTACTGATAAAACGATAACCACAACGTAACATCATTATCCGTCTGCAAGTTTTCAATTGGCAAGTGACACCTTTCCGATGATAAATATTTAAGGAGAGTCTAACTCCTTGGCGAACACCTCTTGTCATCACTCATTTGATGAATGTTTATTATTATTATCTAGATTCGTATGATTATGTAAGAATGTGATAATTGGTTTGAATTTATTCCATCATTGCAATTAGCACTTCTTGAGGTATGATTGTTCGAACGATTTTCCTTTTGTTATCATTTTTTTTATGTTTTGTTACAATCAGGTTACTTACTTGAAATGGTTAATTTTATCGGATGTGAAGGAAAAGTTGATATTGAACGAGTGCAACTACGAGTAATATGACACCATTACCTATATCTTGAGACGAAATAATCCTGGTATTTGACAAATTCCATTCAATGTTCTATGTACATGTATTATATGATTTGGGTATAATACGTATTCAAAGCATATAAAGCATCTCCCAATTGCTACCATATAGTTAAAGATACCTGATGTTATTATGTATATTATGAAATATTATGTTTTATTGCACACTATGAATGTATAATTTATTATAAGATTGCTCACAGATACATCCCAATGCTTCATTGCTGTATATAGTTTGTATGAATCCTATTGATTGATCCACATACATGATTTGAGCAATTATCTGACATGAAACGACAATACCATTGTCTTACGATTGACCTCTCAATATAAGTTCAGAACATATTTTATCATATCTTGGACTAGTTTGATTTTTAAATTTAAATCAATGAAATTTTAAAAAATAAACATGGTTGTCACAGATAGATTATGTAAAGGTCAATTTGTATGATATAGTTTTCAGTCGTCTATCGTTACGCTTCACTTTGTCTCGGACTAAACTGATTATTTATACTATTGATGATGGTGTTCCCGAGGAGTTCATGATTCCTTTTCCTTACCCTTTTCATTTTATATGTACTACTTTCCTCAATACATCTCATACTGAGTGTAATTTAATCTTAATGTTGCCTTCTATTTCGATAAAATGGTAAACGTTGATTCCTTGAAAAATGTTTGTTCACACGTCTAGGTGTGATGAATAGTTTACAACCTTTATCAGATACGAGAAGTTGGGTCCTGTTTTCAGGTTATTTTCCTGTAACCAACAAGACGACGAAACAACACAAGTTCAATACCGCACAATATGTTTGTCTTCGGCTACCAGGTATCATATGCACATCATTTCTGAAACTATATTTATATCACACCTTTTTCTGTACCTTTGCTATCGCAGTTAGGTCACATATCCGATAGAATTGTTTTTCTAGCTTTATTGTCTCTTTTACTACTGACAAACCGATAATAAGCAAAACACCAAATAACATTAAATACAAAGTGTGTTCACACATTTACTGGTCCTTTGTCTTTGTCAGACTAGTATTTCATGTTTATCTGATGACCGCTTTATCATCGATTTTATCAGATAAACTTAATACGGATGAACCTGCCTTTTTCTGTTTTGTTCTGCAAAGGCACTACAATCAATGAAACTTAATTTGAATTACCATATTGCTTATCCTTTTTTTTAAAAATATAGACTAACATTATGTCTAAATAACAATGTATTGTATATTGTTTTACGTAAACGACTGACTCTTTGATATGTGGTCCCGAATCGGACAAAGGAGAGGTCAACACATTTTCAATAGAGTTAAAAATGAAATACTACTGTCAGAGAAAGTCGATTTATCATTAATAAAAGGTGATGTCTTAAAAATCTCTTACCTGAACTTTCGTTGTTGCATCATTAATGGAGGACGACATGTAAGAAGCAAAAACTACTTTCCCATCTCGCCTAGTTAAAGAGTTTCCAAAAGGACGATTTTAAAGGCGTGTTTTTCAGAAACATGAACAGATCGATAAAAAAAATCAAAACGAGTTTAGATGACTTCTTGACATGATGTAACCTTGTTTCAATCCTATTTACCACTCAACTGGTTGATTGAAATACCTTGTAGTTTTGTTGATGACTTTTCTTTTGCCTATGAGTTCATTTAAGGTTTTATTTGTGTACACAATGAAACTAAAAACGTAGGGGCGTATATACATTACCGTATTTCCTCTGTAAAGCACCCGGCCCTTACTAACCCAGCGGACCAGATCCGCAGATCTTAATAAAGAGACCCGATGCAAACGAAAAATACATCAATAATTATTCATTTGTTTTATCCCTAACACTTATTAGAGAAACTTAACTATTGGAATTGCATATCACATTTTAAAGACACCTCTACAAAACCGCAATGATTCAATACAATTAACGTTACTTCCTAAAATGTTCAGTATTTTCTGTGCAGCCTGTTCGAAGATGAATCACGTTGAACAGTATGGCCATGAGAGTTTCGTGGCATGGTGACTCGTGAACAAGTTAAATATAAAATGTTGAGAAAATCATAAAACATGTCTAGATATTCAAACCAAACTTATAGAGGAAAACATTAGTAAATGCATATATAGTTTTTGAACAGTATGAACTTGAGAGGTGCTCGGCTTGGGTAAATTCAGATACACAAATCAGACACGTGAACTCGAACATAGTTAACACATGTTTAATTATTTAAAACCAGGCATAAATAGGCGTATGTATACCTTAAAGAGGAAACAACGTTAGTAAGTACATATATAGGTTCGGAACTTGAGAGGTGCTTGGCTAGGGTAAATTATCAGAAACATGAACTCGAACATGGTAAAAAATAGAATGTCGATATCATGATTAAAACATGTCTAATTATTTAAAACCGGGCTTAATTAGGCGTATGTACACCTTAAAGAGTAAAACATCAGTAAGTGTAGGTGATAACGATCAGGACGACTTCGCAGGGCGTCTCGAATAACTCCCCCTTTAAGAGTTCACACACACCCCACTTAGTGATGTCATCGGAGTTTTGTGATTGTAAGCTCTAGGGTTAGCACAGTAGACCGGTTTCCTTCAGGATTCGAACTCGGAACTAATGGGGACATGACGTGAACACCAAACTCAAAGTTGTAGAGAACTAAGTATGACTGCATATGAACCTGAGGTTTGGGAATATAAACCTTGATCTTAGAAGAATGGCACTCACAAAATATGGTCGTTGTATTCATATAGTATGTATATCATGTTGACGTTTCGATTCGATAGAAATACGTGTTAAAAGTTCTAAAAAATAATACTTTTAGCGATTAGTCTCCAAATGTCCTAATACTCTGATAAAGCACATTCAAGAAAGATTACCCCTTTTCCATGACCTACTCAGTTTGTTAGATTTGTTTAGTTCCTTACGAAAGCGACGGTACGTTTCCGTAATTAACGCTAAATATTCGCCAGACAGCAGTTTGTTCACGTTATAAAGGCAATGATACCAAATGTTCAACTGAATCAAAGACAAAACAAAGCCACCGGATAAAGTCGAGCTTGAATTTCTTTGTCAAACATAGGGGTGCTGAAACTGTTATTTCAAAGGGGTTTCTTTTGGAAAAAAATGTTTTGCATTTAATTTTTAGAGTTAATAAAAGCTGTGCACTATCTTAGACTTTAATTCAAATTAATTTCAAAGTGAGATGATATTGTCAACTGGTGCCAAATTTCAGTTGATGGAAGAAACCAGCAGCACAGTCTTTTATCCACGATTAAACAGCAGAATTATCTCGTAATACTGCACATTTAAATGTTTCCAAACTGCTTATTATATGTATGGTCTGAATGTACACATATGACGTCAAAGATGACGCACTGTTTGAGTTATGCGCCCTTTGTTCTGTGACGTCATAAAAAGACAACGTCATAAATATCCCATGATGATCACTGAAAAGTGTGAAACCGGTCGGCAATCCAAAACATTTTCAGCCCCATTTTGTATATATAATATATACAAATCTTCAATCCATGACACGGGATACAACTTTTAAAGTTGTATTCATTCAATGGCTCTGTTCAACGGAATAAATAATTGTTTTAACAAACGACAAAGATAAAAAAGACATATATTTTTGTGAAACGAAGCATTCAAGGGTCGACGCCCATATCAAGTTCTCGGAGACACCATCGAACACTTGTATACTCGTGGAGACACCATCGAACACTTGTATACTCGTGGAGACACGTTAAAGAAGACATAATGGACTCGTATTGAGATTTCAATTTCTTGAGTTTACAAGTTTCAAGAACTCCGTTGAATAATAAACAAATGTGTTTGTTGGAATGTAAGAAATGCAAGAGAAGCACATCATCAACCCCCCAGAGCACCCAGTGTGTTCTGGTAAACCTCGTCTACTCGGGTTCCAACTGAAAGCGTCACCCAACTACCACTAGCGGTATGCACTCATTGTGAAGAGTTTAACCCCTTGACGGAAGGTCGGAAATACTATCTACTTGCTCAAAACACGACTACTTACATCACACAATGAATAACTCGACGGGCGGGAAACGTATCAAATACCTTGAGTTGAAATCGGAGAGTTTACGCTGGATGGTTCAAAGACTAGATTAACATCATTATAACTTGATGCACCTTTTAATGCCACGGTGAAAGATATGTATACAAATGAATGAAGGGAGAATAGATACGTTGTCAGTGATAATTGCCGTGTAAGCATGAATCGTGTCACTTATGAGAATTATGGTTTCTTCATCTCTCTACCTTTACGAACATAATGCTTCCTAAACAAAGTCAAGTCCACCGTTTCACCGTTTTTGTTGCTTTCAGGATTAAGTGTTATTAGTCGGGTTGCTGAATAATGATGTCAACAGTTTTTGTGCAAAAGAGTTTGGAATAACAAAAATGTCTAAAAGAAAGCACCACTCAGAGAGATGGGAGACAGGAGACTCAAGAATAAAAGAGTTAAATTATGAGATGAGCGGTGAGTGGTTAATTTTAACATCGCCTTTCTCATAACATGACTATTACAGTGGACTAAAAATAAGTCTATAGAAATTTTAAAATTAAAATCATATACCATCATCTTTTTATTATATATTTTTAATACTATCAGTTCTAATGTGTATTCAGTTTATCTAGACTTGCTGAATAAAGATCTAGACTGTATTAAAGGTTCTTCCTTTTTACACAGTCATGGGGCAGGACTAACATATCTGCTATTGAATTCATTCTGCATCCTAGTATCCCATAAGCACCTTCTTTCTTGTACTGAGTTATAAGTAACCGACCGGCCAATGAAATGACTTTAAATAGAGCAATAGTAGACGTTCCAGGATGAGACGACCCAATAGAATGTGGTCGCGGGACCAGGTGATTGAAGTAGCGGATAGAATGTGGTCGCGGGACCAGGTGATTGAAGTAGCGGATAGAATGTGGTCGCGGGACCGGGTGATTGAAGTAGCGGATAGAATGTGGTCGCGGGACCAGGTGATTGAAGTAGCGGATAGACTGTGGTCGCGGGACCAGATGATTGAAGTAGCGGATAGAATGTGATCGCGGGACCAGGTGATTGAAGTAGCGGATAGAATGTGGTCGCGGGACCAGGTGATTGAAGAAGCGGATAGAATGTGGTCGCGGGACCGGGTGATTGAAGTAGCGGTTGAAAGTGGTCGCGGGACCAGGTGATTGAAGTAGCGGATAGAATGTGGTCGCGGGACCAGGTGATTGACGTAGCGGATAGAAATACGCTGATGGAGAGGGTTCTTTATTCTGTGAACGTAAGATAATGACATCTGCAAGATTTGGTCAGGGACATATGATTTAAACAATATTTTATTTTCAAATTACATATAACATACAAGAAATTATGAAAGGTATAGGCCTAATGGAAGTGAGGGAAATATATGACTTTAATTTGAATTAATGTCTTGAACTGATGAAGATAACATCACAGTCTAGTGGATTGGGTTCGGTTTGATATGATCTGCCCGAGGTATGGACGGGACGCCGCCATGACGTATGCAACATAACCAAAACCATTTACTTCACAATCAAGTATAAGTATGATCTACTTACATCATTCAAAATCCGTCCGACAAACACATATTCAGTTTTCTACTAACACATACTTCCCAATGAACGAACTCAATATGCTTGTTGTCGTGTTGCTATTTGAATGGGTTCAGTGAGAAAACAATGTCAACAGAAAATCAAAATTCTTGTCTTTGAAAACAATATCATCTCAACTCAAAACACTGCACCTAACTAAAAGAATGTATGAGATTTACCCACACAAATCACTAGACCCTGTAGAGAGAGGGATTACAGTACTAGACTCACATCGAGCTATGATCAACACGAAATACGTCAAATAACTGTCATTCTACCCAGGCTAGGGTATTGCATTTCAAACATAGCGTGTAGATTTCCCGCTTAGCGTATCGCTGTCCCCCGTTTATCCCTCTGTCAACTTATGATTGTGATCGGTGTGATCATTGCAAGGTGATACGGCTTCTTGAAGCAGCGGAGAATCACTCCATATCTCTTGAATTTCCTTCCTCTGTACACTGCGATATGTACATGACATGCCTTGTGTCAATATCACTTCAACTGGTAGATATAGCTCCTCGTGCCAGAGACAGGTACTCGGTTGTAAGTGGTCTATATCACTCTCTAGCGGCTCCACATCAATCAGTCAATGTCTGTAGCACCTCGAGGGGTCCATGGGTGTAGAGCTGAACGTTGGGTCAGATTGTGCTGTTGATGGCGTTGTTTGGTTTGAAATAGTTTAGACTTTGGATCAATTTGACGGGTGTTTTCGGTAGGCTACGTGTACCGTTTTCGCACTAAACAGAGACTACCGCCAGCTTCCTAAGTAACGACTTTTACGGAACGAGTGTTGATGTTAATGTTATTGCCCGAGGGACAGCGATACAGGAGGGTCATTCATAAGTTTGTTTAACGCGCAACCTTTATCATCCATTTTTATTAAGGAAACTTTGTACAGTACTCACCACGATAAACCAGGGCCATGTTCAATGAGCGATTACTTTTAAACCTCTCTTGAACGCGATTGCTCAATGTAGCGCTACGTAGCAAAGGGATCAAGCCTCGAGGTATCGCTCCGTGTTGTTCAGGAGGGAATGAGCGCTCAGTTGAGCGATTCAATCGCTCACTGTTATGGAACACACGGCTGGTGACATTGAATTGTTTTGCAGTAAAGACAAGCTCCATGGCATGTGCAAATCTCAAACGATTCAAAATGTAATAACTAACGGTCATGTTACAATATCAATAAATAGTTGCGTTTTGCAAAATTTCCCCTGATTCATTGCTATTCAACACCCGCAAATTTCAGCGTTTAAAACAACAATAACATAACATAACATAACAACAATCGCATGTGCAGTTCATGCAGTTTGAGAAGTGTATATTCCATTCGCATTGAACCAATCGCTGTTATACACTTGCACATTAATGTATATGTGCATAACATATATCGTGAATAATTGGCATTTTTACATCAGTTCTTTTCTAACTGATTCTGCTAGAAAGGAATACTTTTGGACGTCCCTCACCAATAGCATGTCCTTCCCTCACCAATAGCATGTCCGTCCCTCACCAATAGCATGTCCGTCCCTCACCAATAGCATGTCCGTCCCTCACCAATAGCATGTCCGTCCTTCACCAATAGCATGTCCGTCCCTCACCAATAGCATGTCCGTCCCTCACCAATAGCATGTCCGTCCCTCACCAATAGCATGTCCGTCCCTCACCAATAGCATGTCCGTCCCTCACCAATAGCATGTCCGTCCTTCACCAATAGCATGTCCGTCCCTCACCAACATCATGTCCGTCCCTCACCAATATCATGTCCGTCCCTCACCAATATCATGTCCGTCCCTCACCAATATCGTGCCCGTCCCTCACCAATATCATGCCCGTCCCTCACCAACATCATGCCCGTCCCTCACCAATATCATGTATGTGTACGATACCCCCGTGCAATCAACATATTAAAGTTCACCAGATCAATACTACTAAAACACGCGCGACGTTGTCAGATACAGGTGGCAGTTTCTCCATGACTGTCAAGCGTTTGGACACTTGTCACTTACTCCAGTTCCCAGACAGTGCCAGAAGCGTGAAGCCGTGAACTTGACAACGACGAGGAAACAGCACTCCACTACAGTGTACAACAAGTCATTAAATCAGTTTATTGCTGACAGTAAACACCTGGAAAATGATAGAGCATTGACCATACTTTTACTTTAATTAATTATTTAGATAGTTTATGTTTTTTCGGCAATGCGTTTCTTTAACTCATATTATCAATGCTATAATTAAAATGCTAATCATGTCAATATTGCGATTATATATCAGATACAAAAACTATAAAAAGTATGTAAAGATATATATATGTATATACTTTTCTTTTCTTACCAAATTTATAATTTCAATTCATCGATAAAACATCTTTATCACTTACATATACCACAAGTAAAAGTATACATCAGGTTTATATATATATACTTCAAACTAAATCTAATTAAAAAATCAATCCCTTTCCGCACGAATACCTTCAGTAATTAATGAATTGCAATATTATTTCAGTTTTACGATAAAAATATACCACAAGTAGAGCTATATTCAGGTTGTTATACATTTAACCTAGGTCATACTAAATCTAATAAAAATTCAACCCCTTTCCACACGAATACACTCAATTGTAAAGCACAATTACACTGCAAGTTTTCAGTGGGCAAACTGATTTCCCTGAGAAATAACGAAGCTTATGAATCGGAAAATACCGTATTGAGTCGAAAACGCTGGCAAAGCTTCTTTCCCGCTGCGATGTCACGTTCGGCCAATAAAAGATCGTTTGAGAACGTTTGCAACTCCAACCCACAGGCCAGTGTACATTGCATAGCAAAGAAAGATACTAGAATCGTACAAAACCGGGTAAATAAATCGCCCACAATATAAGCGAAAAATTGTCAATCCGCCAATTGGACCCAACGGTTGTTATTACCAAGCTTCGTATTAAAGGTGCCGGTTAAATTGCAGTGGAAACAGAGGATACACTTGCGAGCTGTTCATAGTCGATTTCAATCAGCGGTGAATGGATGACATGGTCACATTGTATATTTCAGTCAGATCGCTTTACACGTGAAATGTACATGGCATTGATGTATTCGTTGATATTATTGCTTTTTTTTTTATCAATCCCTTGATGTTATGTTAAACAATATGTAGGATGTATCGGTGTGAAGTGACTGGGGATATTGTTTTATGAGGTAAGTTGTTGTGCTATTTTGAAATAAATTGTGAACTTTTTACTGAAATTTTATATTTGTATGTTAGGCAGACATAAGGGTGGTATGTCGGTCGCTCTGTTTGAAAATGATGGCTGGATGGTATCGTGTACTTATAAAAACCATGTTTTATAATATTAAATTTTATAAAATAGTTGACCTCAAGTTAGATTTTCACAATTTGATATATAAGTTCAGTCAGGTTTCATTTACAGAACAGTTACAAGTTCATGACAGGTTAACCATCTATTGAACATTTGGAAGCGTGGTTAAAATTGATTAAAAGTTTACGTAATGCTGAAGATAACCATGTCCATTTATAACCACTAAAAATCATTCTTGTGATTTAAATTGTTTAGACTTCTTTGAAGTTCAGTTGTCGAACACCATTTCCTGATTTTGAAAATAAATACTTTCCCTCCCTTCCCGTCGTTTTCTGTTTAAGACCATTCGGAATGGAACAAACTACGGATTCATTTTCTACGTGTACCATAGGTACAAAACGTTCAGCTTGTTTAAACATCTACTGAAGTAACGGCATATGGAAACATCTCCCTGTCCAGTGTTAGGAATCCACTCCATCAATAACAATTTGATTACTTTTCCGTTATGTTCCGTATTTTCCTTACATTACCCTGACGGCAGTGTCCAAATTGAAACTAAACCTCTGTGATGTATTAACATGGGTCCTTTTATACATATATTTTAGGTTGCCTCTCTTACTAACGTTAAACTACAGCTTTTGGAAGACACCATTTAGAAGCTACTTTTGCCGAACCGTGTGGAATTCGGAAACAACAATTTGCTTAATTAGATTTGTAACCTAGTTTCGATGAAAGGTATGCCAACACAGCCATCTGCCTCGGCACAAATTGGCCACCACGGCTGTGTGAGAGTTAACATTATACGCGTTTATGTATTTATAAGTTTTAAATATTAAACATATCAAAAGGAACGTGTTACTTTTCTCAACTTGAACTATCTAAAATTGATAATTCGTAGGTGATAAATTAAAAGGGTTTTAAACGCATATATTTTATCTCCGTGAAAGGTTCAACTCAATGAAAAGGTTTTAAAATCTAATTTTCAACAAATATTTACCGTTTTGTTTGTTGAGCTATTATCTAATTCATTCAAACTATGATATGTATACCCTTCATCTGGTTTGAGATAATCTCACTGTTATAACTACTGAATCATTCCATGCATATTTCTATGGGTAACTGACACCGAAAGTTAGTTACAGTTAGTTACAGAAACGCTACACAACTCATATATACGAACCATTATCCACGGTGTTGCAGCCATGTAAATATTTATAAGCCCAAGGGAGATTACTCTCAAATATGTATCTTCAGTCGAAGAAAATCGGCTCGAGGTGATCGGAATCATATGTGTATGTTCCGAATGTGTACAATGTTAATGTAACTATTACTTGCAGGAATATTCGAAAAAAACTTTCGAATAGAAAAATACAATAACAAACTTGAATGAACGACAGAATGTGTGTCGCAGAACTGAGAATGTTTTACCATATTTAACCTGTTTTTAAGGTTAACCGCACATTTTTATCATTTCTAGAATTGATAATTAACAAATTGTCATAGTAAATGTATAGTAACAAACATTTAATACGACCAAAGCCCCCAAGACAGATTTGACTTTGTATTAAACTGTGGTGAAATTTTGTGTTAATTGATCTAACTTTTTTTCTAGTCCGAATATCACATTTTCCATGGACCCCCTGGGCGTTACAATGATAAACCAAATTAATTAAATTAATTAATTTAATATTGGCAAGACGAGATTAGTTTATAATAATTGTACAATTATCCTTGTAAGTGTCATTTTCAAAAGTAAACTTTCGATGCCAAGGTGATTTTTATTGCTTGTTTGTCGATCATACTCATTCAAGTCAACGTACGGTACTTTCTTTTTACTAAACATTATCGAATTCATCGAATGGAAGTAAAGGTTTGACCTATAGAAAATAACAAATGTCGAATGGTCAAGATCACAGAGCAATCAATATATTTTATGACCTTCGTTTTCAACAATGGCTTCCTGGCGTCAACGTCCAATAGGCTGGATCAGGAACCCGTGAACCTTTCACGTCCGGTAAACTGGATCAGGACATCATGAACTGTCTTGGATGTTCCTCCCACAGATCCCGTGAACCTCTCACGTGAGTATCACACACTGATGAACCTGTCTCAGGTGGGTGTGGTCACCCGCTGCCTTCCTTACCATGGCCAATCAAGGCTTGTTCTATGCTGCTGAACTTCCAGGGGACATAAGGAAGGCTTTGGCATCGGTAAACTTACATGTATATAAGCATTTTTAGCAATGCGTTTCTTTGTGTCAGTAGTATACGTTATTGTGATGATGCATTGTTAAACTTTATAAATCAATTTAGGATATTACCCTTGAAACCTCTATCCGGTACAGACAAGCCTAAATGACTGATCATATTGTTCTGTTGAACCTAGTTTACTCTAAGAATGACTGTACTTTTTTATTATCAATTTTTCATGCTTTATAAAACATTTTTACTTGGCAAAATGCCAAAGATTCTGTCCTAAATCATTTTGATAAAACTTTAATTCACCCCTCCTTGTTTGTTTGAAATTACATATATATCACTATCCTCATATCTTTTGATGAATGACACATGACGTCCGCAGAAGTTGAAATAAAAATGTTTCTATGAAGGTAATTGAAATCAGGTGAACGAACCTATTGGATGCAGTTATGACTACCTCGGCTAACCCATGTTATATCTTCTCACTAAATTGAATTTAGTAATCTCACTGATACAGGCAAAACGGCACACGTACATTCACTGAAATGTGACGTCGTAGCTTATCATAAGGACTATCCTTTTCATGGTTTTGACAGAAAGGAGAATATTAATCACTCTGGCGTTTACCACTGATCTGGTCATGCGGTATTTGTAGCAAGAATGTAATGTTGAATGTCATTCGGTGCAGTTGATAATTTTCTGTATCACCAAACTACGCAATGCTAAAATAATAGCCTCGAAGCGAATCAAATATTGTTTTTTTCTCAATAATCGAATGAGTCCACAATAGTTCTTCTCATTAATGTAGAGACATCTTTTACAGTCATCAATGGTTATTCTCATTAATCTTCTGAAATCGTTAACAGTCATAAACAGCTATTCTCATTAATGTACTTAAATCTTCGTCGACTCATCAAGGATAGTCACTATCAATCACATTGACGTTCTATCGACCATCAGAGACCTACAGAAACGGCTCTCAAGACGATTGTCCAACGGTGCCATTCGCCAAATTCTTTTCTCCCTCATTCCTGAAATATTCCAGGATTGTTCCATCATGGGGATTGGCCAAGATGGTCTAAGATAATACTTTGATCCTGTCACGGAATTTACGATAACGTAAACAGCGCGGTGACTTGGGGCATAATGTCTTCATGGACAATTAACAAGCCGCCATATTGATTCTCGCCAAATTACGTTCCAAGTCACGCGTAGCCGAGAAAATAATCAGACGTTGTAAGGTTTAAACAGATAAACCCTCTCGCTCTCTTCTCAAATGTAAAAATAAATAGTTTTCACCTAACAAGACGAGAACAAAGGTTAATGGTGGTACTTATAATTGCCACGTGTACCTCACAAACACAATCAATCAATTTTGTTTATTTGTTGACGATGTTCACCAATATTACAGTAGCACAAAACGTTCACAGATACAACGTGTGATTTAAATGTAAAGTCGATTTCTTAATTGACATGATCATGTGGAAACTAAAATCGGTAAAAGAAACACACACACATTATATATTTCTCTTTTTAACTGATGATTATGATATTATTTAAGTTGGACATGTATGGTTCTAATTGACAAAGTTAAATAAAACAAATAAGAGACCAAAATTAAAGAACTCATGTAACATGAACGTCTGTGATATGTCCATTAAAAACTAGCGTCCAAAAGAAACGTTACCTAATATCAAGACAGTCGGATCCCATAAGAAAAGATGTCGTGTCGAGAAGACAACTGGTTTAGATTTTCAATTTTTAAAACATTTTCTTTATATTATATTTTTGAAAAACCTTTTAAAAATATCGTCGTTTTTTTGAATTTCCTTAACAATAGGCGACATTATAGTTATAGTGAAATATGAGTTTCGCTTGTTTTTGACTTCCTGTGTACCATTATGTCAACGAATTAAAGTTGGTACACTATGTCAACAAGATGTCAATATTTTATAAATATAGTGAACATAAATGTTAACTATTTTGTCAAAACAAATCTCTTGATTTCAGCATGCAATCCGTGTTGAAACATGCATAAAAATAGAAGTATCACACCATGATGAGTGAATTTCTTATACTTCTTCACGAAACATATACTTATTAAAGGGGCAGTAGCACTTTTTTTTGCAAATTAACATTTCATCGACTTATTTCAGCGAAAAAACGTGCCACTGCCCCTTTAAAGACATTTAAGATTTTTAAGACTTTTCCGCGGTGGCAGTATTTTGTTTTTGATTGGTGAAAAGGTGTTGACGTTTCTTTTGGATGCTAGGTTTATAATAGAGTGCAACACTGCAGTACACACATTACATTTTTAGCAAGTCCACTGTCCTACACATGACGAGAAGTTTATGGATGATGAACCTTTTCCCCACAAAGACATTTCGGAAAAGATTCTTGTACTGTTTTCAAGCAAGTAAAATCATAGTCAAGATCAGTGCCGAAAAGTCCTTTCTTTCAACATTGTGATGTTACTGTTATGTTCTCGTCATTTCTGTACTACCGGGTACATTTTTAGTTCACCATTTGGCGTGCTTCTGAAATATTTTATTAAATTTATTCTTTTTCGCCCCGTTTGATTCATTATAAAATCAGAATGTATCCATAATGGATTTGTAACTGCAAGAAATGAACAGTTTCATTGATAGTGAACAATTCACTCTGTTTAACCCATTGGCTTTATTGTTAGTAACATTTTTGTTTTTGATGATTGCATAGTGTATTTTAACTATTAAATGTCATACTTTATTATTTATTTCATTTTCAATATTTGATGAACTACATTTTGTTCTACATGTACGTATTGAACAGTTTCTTAATTCTGTGTTATAATCGTGTATTCAGTAGGTAAGACTACATGGCCTCCTTTCACAAAGCACTAAAGTAATCATACGTCACTACAGGTAACCGTAGTGTAATTTTGAAGAAATTGAGTTACGGTTAACCTTAGTAAATATTGATTTTGTGAAGGAGACCCAGGTCCAAATACATACAGCAAAACAACGAGCTTGTGACCTAGCTAATAGTTAACATGATTAAAGATGATACTTTCAACACAGTTTATATACACTCCTTAGAACTGAATATCAACCATACATCGTACCATACCACAACCATTCTTAACATACGGTACGTCATTTAATTCGCGAAATGTGGAGCACGGTGGTGTAGTAAAGATTTGTGACTTTGGTCAAATACTGTGTTGTGTCCTTGGGCAAGGCACTTCATCCACATTGCACTCAGTCAACCCAGCTGTACAAATGGGTACCTGAATACAGGAAGTACTGACGAAGCGCTTAGTAGCAGATTTGCAAGTACAATTCCTTCACGGTAATAATTGTAGCGCTTTGAGCATACCTTAGGGTGTGGAAAAGGCGCAATACAAGTATCCAATTAAAAAATAAATAAAAATGAGGGACTCTGTAATGAGAGCATTGAGTGCTTGTCTGAACACACCGTGATGAATTTCAGAATTATCAGTTACGTAATGCACATTTGTATTGCATTCGTACTTGTTATTATAAAAATTGGACATATTCTGCACCAGGCCCATCCAGTAATTACGGCAATTACAGCAATATCTGCAGTACAAGTTATAATAGACACGTCTGGTAATTCTGTGCTTTATCTCCTATCATGCAGCGTTCATACGTCAACGGAGGGTTCTTCATTATATGCTCGAAGACCGGAAGTAAGGGATAGGCATGCGCATAAACTTCAAGTAAGACAGCGATTGCCATAAAGATTGTTTGTTGATGTACCATAAATACAACAAGACTTGTTTAAGCGAAACTAATAGTTGTGGCATATGGAACTACTTCGGTAATTACCGAAAAGACATAAAACTGGTCATTATGAGTAATAAAACTACAAAAGTGACCGATAACACTAATTCACATGGTCAGTCCGTACGCTGTTTATCGTATCCTATACACAAGGGACGTTTCGACATGTTAATAGTTGGTTCGTCGTTGTATCTAGACCGACTGCAATTTGGAAAATGACTAGTATATTTTTATTTCAAATATTTCCAGTTTATTTGAGTAAGTTGAGACAAGAGGATGTTGTTGAACTACGGTGAAGGTATTAAAGATATTTAGGGGAGGGGAAGAGAAGAATATTAAATACGTCAACTACATAAACTGTTTGCATCTTACTACGAGCTAGTGCTCCCCAGAAGAACGTTAAATAAGTAACCATGGATCTGTTCAATGAGGCCAAATTCATACCTGTGTATGTTACTTCTAAATAAGTGGATATATTTCTAAGCCTTTATTAAGCTGTCTATATATTATGTTATTATTCTAAATGTACATGGCAAAGTCACAGTGACATACACCTCATATCACATCCGAATGTATTTTACGTCATGTGATGGTTGAGAATATCACGAACAGCCTCAGCATCACTAGCTCCACGTGGTCATCTTACTACACTGACCGCTGAAGATGGTCGTTAGTTCAAGTCGACCCTCGGTTTCACCGCGATGCATGGTCATTATGACAAGTAAGACATCTTACAGTTAAACTCTAACATAGAGTACATGTACCCCCTAAGATGTAGTTTATAGAAATGAACAGTTTGTCACATATGTATATACGGTCAGGAATTAAATATGTGTTTTCCACATTGAAGGATATCTCGCATCAGAGACCATAAAATAAATTTATTTTATGGTCTCTGCTCGTATTAAATCCTTTCCCATGTTTTCGGGAGCGCCAATTACATAAATGAATGTTTTTTTTACTTGCAGCTTCATTTTGAGGAACGTGACAAAAACATATCTATTTATTTACACCCCTCGTGCAAGTTTACAACCATCATCAGCGTCCCTCATTGCACACCTGGGGTACACAGTTGGTATGCTTCAAGCTCCACACACTGAAAAATCAAGATGCCCTGCTTAGAGACGGAACTCTTTTTCATGCCGTATCACTGACGATCCTTTCGCGCCTTGGCTGACATTACGTAACAAATACGTAACATTGCCTTGACAAAAAGTGCAAATCTTGGAACATTTCAGCTCCATTCTCCGCTTCCCGCTGTTTTCAAGTCGCAGCTTGCCGAACACATGTTGTACACTTGCACAACATACGCAGATAAAACGCTCAACTCGCACTTGGATTCAGCAAGTTGCTTTTAAACAACACAATTCTGTTGTATCAACACTAACCGCCTCTTGCTGGGATCACCCTGGAAGCAAAATTCGAATTCACTGCAGCTGTGAGCAAGATGGTTAAAGAGCCTCGTTTTGGTAAAGCATTTATCAAGGAAAATGATAGTTTCTTGAAAACAATTTAATTTAAAAAATATTTTCCGACCTACCGCATTTGGAAAAGCTTGCAATGGATTGGAAAGGCAGATCGGCCAGGATTTGTGAAATGTGTTATGCTTCTAGTACTATTTCGTTCCCAATTCAATAATCTAAAACCATACATTTTACTACATTCTCAGTCTCATAGCATTTCAGGGGCTGGCTTTGCATCAGATTAATCACATATCTACAAATTATTTTTATGAAAATTGGAGACAACTATTATAACATATATAAAAAGTTATTCTATATTAGAAATATATTGTAAATAATTTATCACCGTTTCTGTAATGGCCGAGTTCCAAATCCTCTGTCCGTAGTGTAGAGCCTGACTTAGTCTCGTGCCAGTATAACAGACATCGGACCCGTACTTCTTCAATAACATTTTACCTGTAATGTTGTAAAGATTCATTTATTTTAGGAACCGTGTTGGGTCTGACAGTATCTCCTAATAACAGAGCACTTGAGGTTGAAAACATTACATAGTCACGGTTATCGAAATTCCAAAGGTAACGTCATTCAGACTTGTCGTTTCGCTGTGTGTCTTTGTTCCAACAAACCTGAAATGAAAAAAAAACAACTAAAGCATTACGTTGTCCAGGTAGATTGTTGTCAATCAGAAATCTCATTCAGACAGTACCGGAGCTGTGCAGCTAATAAGAGCGTCTTCTTACACAACGTGTCTCATTTACCTGCGCAGGTAAGTGTATATAGGTAAATTATGTAAGTGGTTGAAGGAGCCGCCTTTCTCTTCTCAAGTACGTGCAGGTGTAGAAGTGTCATCGGCTCAGGCTCGTTACATTTGCAGATAGTTGTAAAGAAGCAGTTTTTTGTAACTCGTGTTCTTTGACTGCAGTAAAGCTATACAGTATACCGTCGGTGAAAGTAATAGTCTGGTATAATTGGAGTAACCGCCTCTACTTATTCTTGTAAGATAAGCAATAAAGTAAAGTCTGTGAAGTCAAATTAGTAACTACCTCTACATTCAGTATCTGTTCATATTCAAATATAAAAGTAACTTCATCAAAAGAAGAAAACGTCACAACGAGTTATCTCCCTTGTATATCTACAAAAACTGAGAAGTGGTAACGGATGATTTTGTTAACTTCAAAACCCGCTGCATCATACAGTGTAAATTATGATACATAGTTTAAAGAACCCAAATATTTCAAAGTGAAATGTAGCTTTCAATGATTGTTATTTTTAAATTCATTAAATAATTTAAAAAATAATCTTATCGATGTATGTACCATTTAAGCTATATACATGTACTACAATCTCAACGTGTATGATAAATCGTCTAATTTACTGAAAACGAAATGAAAACAATTATCTGTAGTATTCTTGTATTGTAATTGTTGGCAGTGTTAATAATGTCAACATGTCCTATTCAACCGGTAGCTCGGTTTAACGTCAAAATGCCTTGAAACAGAAACGTTAAAACGCAAAAATATAAAATAAAATACATTTGTAACACTTCTGACAATTTCTTACATTTGTAGCATGTCTTACAAATCGCCGTGTTTCCAGTAACTACTTCACCTCGCTTTAATGCATTCAAAAGGTCAACACCGCTGTATCGAGTCGCAACAATATCTATATAAGCTTATCTCCCACTGGGACAAGAGAGCGCAATTATTTAAGGGTGTAATAGGGCCTTTAACTTTCCGGCATATTGATACTGTTGTGTGACGGCGTTATTTACACCAGAGTCGGTGCCTCAGATGTAGGTATAGATAAATATATCTCATGACTTCAGGAACCTTTGTAAGTTTCCATTTCCCATGCTTGACACGGATATCCCGGCTGTGAGTTTAGAGAGAGACCTCGATTGCTAACTACATAATCCGGACTGTTTGTCTTGTGAACTTTTGAACCGGGTGTAGTAATCTGCTATGTAAGAAGACAGATTCTTCACAGACTTTATGCTATTGTGTTTTCCGTTGTAACTGAGGTCCAGACTGGTCGCCCGTGTTGGAAACAAATGACCACAGTAATAACCCGACTGCGTCTTGATTGGAAATAGTTCCTTGTCGTCAAGTAAAACACAGGCAACTTGTCTCGCTGTTGAATTACTGTTTGAATGAATTACTTTCAGGTCACAGTGCTGAATAAAGATAGTCACTAAATCATGATTTCTGCAACTAGTACAAATGATTTCATGGATGTTTTCACTCTAATCCTATCGAAACGTCGCTGTTATAGTCGATCTTGAATGAAAATGTCAAAAACACTTTTATTGTTAAAAGATCATCGACCAAATCGTCCCTCTGTGCTAGTGTTTCAAGACGATTATTCTTGTCGACATCAATGCATCATGTATTGATGAAGGAAAGGGAGCCAATTCATTAGAAAGTCATACACCATCTTCCACTCAGTATCCACGATTGATAGCACCACAATGTTACTCTCGTTCCACTCCATGATCTAGATTGCATTGAGAAATCTGTTTAAAAATCTGAATACACAATTGAAAATGAATTTTAACTGAAAAAGAGGAAAATTTACGTTTGCATTAAATAAAAGCGTTTTTAAAAAAAAATCATACAGATGGTTTAGTCTACGATACGTTGTATGACTGATAGTGTTTCCTTTACCTCCACTGTGATTATAACTCTCTGCCAGTCGATAATCTCACTGTACATGTGATTATAACTCTCTGCCAGTCGATAATCTCACTGTACATGTGATTATAACTCTCTGCTAGTCGATAATCTCACTGTACATGTGATTATAACTCTCTGTCAGTCGATAATCTCACTGTACATGTGATTATAACCCTCTGCCAGTCGATAATCTCACTGTACATGTGATTATAACTCTCTGCTAGTCGATAATCTCACTGTACATGTGATTATAACTCTCTGCCAGTCGATAATCTCACTGTACATGTGATTATAACTCTCTGCCAGTCGATAATCTCACTGTACATGTGATTATATCTCTCTGCCAGTCGATAATCTCACGGTACATGTGATTATAACTCTCTGCCAGTCGATAATCTCACTGTACATTTGTTCAAGTAGATGTATGATCAGTTGTTACAGGAATTCTCTTCAGTTTTCATGTTTTCTGTAACAGATAGTGACACGAATTATTTCATCATCTAAATGGTATAATATGCTTATATAAGTCGACAATCAGTAGATACAGTAGACACACCTTGATGTTGATACTCAGAAGTATCAAGCAGACAGACAGATGTTTTATGATAAATAATTTTTAAATAGACTGCTGGATTGACAACAAATAGACTGCTGGATTGACAACAAATAGACTGCTGGATTGACGTACGTTGTCAATGTCGTTGTTATCCTGGCTGATTAACAACTCTCTGTTTAACCATTTACACACTTGAGAGGTCCCGCTGAATGTGGGTGTCCATTTACATGAGTGTTGATTTGTGGAGTGATCACATTCCTTCTAATTACATACAAACCAGAGGTCCGGGGTTCGAATACCTAGCGGGCTCGGTTACTGTGTCTGCTGTAGAAAACCGTTCTACATGCAGTTGGGTGCAATGCTACACCGCAGTATCAGCGATAGTTTGTTTCTAAGTTCCAGCCGATGTTCGCAGGTTTCACAGCAATGTACAGCCACAATGCACTAATACGAACCACCATGTTTTAAGTGAAATACTTTTGAAAGCGGCGTTAAACTCATATCACCACGCCCTCACAATTACACCCAACACATCACCATGTCCAAAGCTCCAACAATCGACTTGACGATGTTCTTTTGGCAAACGACCATTTCCTTTTAACAGTTTGCCGAGGTGAATTCGAATAGTTGTAGCAATTTGCGCAATGCCATTATTTAAACACGCGTGTAGCTCTTTACTTAGGACCAATTTGCAAAAATGCAGACAACCTTTAACTTTGTGCTGGGACGGCTCCTTGGCGCAGTCCTCCATTGAGACGTCGCAAGTTTTAATGTTGTCTCGTCATTCAAACCAGAGTCAGAACCTGTGTTAGCGGGGCCATGCTAAATTCGCTGATAAACAATGTTAATCTGCTCGTAGAAGCGAGGATCTAGGGTTTGCCCACCGTGATTCCTCATCACACGTTGGACGTAACGCTTTACGTGATCTCGCGTAATATCGTGATAATACCGTTGAGTCGGTCCATCCCACCAGATCGACTTCCGCCGCCATATTTGATGAGCGCATGTCTCATAGATAACAAGATACCCGGATTGAGAACAATTTGACACAGTTCCACATTGCGGTTAATTAAAACTTCAGATCTAATTATAATTCAGCTGAAGCAAACCACATTTTGAGTAACATTAGTAAAACACAAGATGAAAAGATACCTTAAAAAATTCTATCTGTTTTGCTCAGATTTTGTTTTTACATTTTTTTCAACAATTTCATTTCTGAAACTACGCGCCATATTAGGTAGACGTTTGCTTCAGAACTACCCGGATTGTGAAATATGTGACGCATCTCCGTCGCCATGGAATGAGAACATATCTTGAGCACTGTGTCAAGTACCAAGATTTGAGAAAATTATGAAATAAATTTCATCGTCATTGTGGATTGATGTGTGACTGGATATCCATGGTCACGTGGTTGAATTGAGTAAGACGTGAGAACCTTTATTGACATTGGAAAGCATCAAACCCTTATGTACATATTACGTCATCATTAGCATCATGATGGTCAGAATATACTTTAAAAAAAATGTCGATATAAACTTCTTTTTAGTTTGCAAGTTTAGTTACAACTCTAAAAGAGAAAATTGGTGCTTTAATTCATTCTCCATTGTAAATATCATCCTACTATCGTTACGCTCGATTCTTCAGTTTACCCGGTTTCACCGCAATGCATAGCCACATGCCGTCTGTTCCATAACAGTGAGCGATTACATCGCTCAATTGAGCGCTCATTCCCTTCTGAGCGACACGGAGTAATACCTCGAGGCTTGCTCCCTTTGCTACGTAGCTCTACATTGAGCAATCGCGTTCAAGAGAGGTTTAAAAGTAATCGTAAAAGTAATGAGCGATTACTTTGAAACCTCTCTTGAACATGGCCATTGTGTTGCGGGCTTTCTCCCTGCCATAATATGAGCAGCCGTGATATAAGTGAACTACTCTACTCAAAAGCGGCGTTAAACCCCAGCGCCCCTCCCCTCCCCTCAGTTTACCACGATTATCCACAGTAAAACGTCGCTACCATCAAACATCGATAGTTCCACGTAAACAATATTGTCCTCAGTAAAACATCATTAGGCCAGCTTACCGCTTACTTACAAATTTGGTCCTCAATAAAACAAGTATTTAAAACGTGTCATGTGTAGAGCAGTGCTTCTTTAGCTACTGGCTGCTTTAGTTATAATCTGTTTGTCGTGAAAACGTATCGCTGAATTTCAAGTTTCACAGAAAAGTAAATCAAAAACAGTGAAAGAAAAAATGCGAATCCTAAGTTTTACGCCGCCAACCAGACACTTATTTTTAAAAAAATTACTCAACTACTTTAGCTCAGAGGTATTTAACCCAAACATTCAACTTGTCACTGTAGGCCAGAAACTCCAACTGTTTTGCGTTTGCCATTTGAATTTACAACACAGATATACCCCTTTAGATGGGATGGGTATATGATATGGCCAGATATTCCACATGTACACAAACAAGTCAGTGAACCCACCCACGTGTTCACCATGGTCCCGCGCCACACACGTGCATTTCTGTGAAACAGTGAACTTGTTTGAGAAGTACATATCGTACACATGTAGGACAGCGTGATGAATCCTTTCTTACAGGTTGAATATATGACTGTTCACACATTCACATTATATTCACATTCACGTTATATCACAGTGGGCTGTGATCTAGTTTGGCTTGTCATCACACTGTTACATCAGTGTCCAAAACAGACTTGTGCATGAGCTAAATCCAGGAAAGACCGTGTTTATCAAACCCGTGAATGACAATGTAGAATTCTCGCTCTTGCTCCTCTGATTACAAACGATTGAAAACGTTAGTGAACAACAGTAACATACGAGGGTCCTTTTAGTATCGACTATTTCTGCTTGAAGGCTAAGTCTATCACCAAGGTGCTTGAAGGCTAAGTCTATCACCAAGGTGCTTGAAGGCTAAGTCTATCACCAAGGTGCTTGAAGGCTAAGTCTATCACCAAGGTGCTTGAAGGCTAAGTCTATCACCAAGGTGCTTGAAGGCTAAGTCTATCACCAAGGTGCTTGAAGGCTAAGTCTATCACCAAGGTGCTTGAAGGATAAGTCTATCACCAAGGTGCTTGAAGGCTAAGTCTATCACCAAGGTGCTTGAAGGCTAAGTCTATCACCAAGGTGCTTGAAGGATAAGTCTATCACCAAGGTGCTTGAAGGTTAAGTCTATCACCAAGGTGCTTGAAGGATAAGTCTATCACCAAGGTGCTTGAAGGATAAGTCTATCACCAAGGTGCTTGAAGGTTAAGTCTATCACCAAGGTGCTTGAAGGTTAAGTCTATCGCCAAGGTGCTTGAAGGCTATGTCTATCACCAAGGTGCTTGAAGGCTAAGCCTATCACCAAGGTGCTTGTAGGATAAGTCTATCACCAAGGTGCTTGAAGGTTAAGTCTATCACCAAGGTGATTGAAGGCTAAGTCTATCACCAAGGTGCTTGAAGGCTAAGTCTATCACCAAGGTGATTGAAGGTTAAGCCTATCACCAAGGTGGTTGAAGGTTAAGTCTATCACCAAGGTGCTTGAAGGTTAAGCCTATCACCAAGGTGCTTGAAGGTTAAGTCTATCACCAAGGTGCTTGAAGGATAAGTCTATCACCAAGGTGCTTGAAGGATAAGTCTATCACCAAGGTGCTTGAAGGCTAAGTCTATCACCAAGGTGCTTGAAGGTTATGTCTATCACCAAGGTGCTTGAAGGCTAAGTCTATCACCAAGGTGATTGAAGGTTAAGTCTATCACCAAGGTGCTTGAAGGTTAAGTCTATCACCAAGGTGCTTGAAGGATAAGTCTATCACCAAGGTGCTTGAAGGCTAAGTCTATCACCAAGGTGATTGAAGGCTAAGTCTATCACCAAGGTGATTGAAGGCTAAGTCTATCACCAAGGTGATTGAAGGCTAAGTCTATCACCAAGGTGCTTGAAGGCTAAGTCTATCACCAATGTGATTGAAGGCTAAGTCTATCAACAAGGTGATTGAAGGCTAAGTCTATCACCAATGTGATTGAAGGCTAAGTCTATCACCAAGGTGCTTGAAGGATAAGTCTATCACCAAGGTGCTTGAAGGTTAAGTCTATCACCAAGGTGCTTGAAGGTTAAGTCTATCACCAAGGTGCTTGAAGGTTAAGCCTATCACCAAGGTGCTTGAAGGTTAAGTCTATCACCAAGGTGCTTGAAGGATAAGTCTATCACCAAGGTGATTGAAGGTTATGTCTAACACCAAGGTGATTGAAGGCTAAGTCTATCACCAAGGTGCTTGAAGGCTAAGTCTATCACCAAGGTGCTTGAAGGATAATTTTATCACCAAGGTGCTTGAAGGCTAAGTCTATCACCAAGGTGCTTGAAGGTTAAGTCTATCACCAAGGTGCTTGAAGGTTAAGTCTATCACCAAGGTGCTTGAAGGATAAGTCTATCACCAAGGTGCTTGAAGGTTATGTCTATCACCAAGGTGCTTGAAGGATAAGTCTATCACCAAGGTGCTTGAAGGCTAAGTCTATCACCAAGGTGATTGAAGGCTAAGTCTATCACCAAGGTGATTGAAGGCTTAGTCTATCACCAAGGTGATTGAAGGCTAAGTCTATCACCAAGGTGCTTGAAGGCTAAGTCTATCACCAAGGTGATTGAAGGCTAAGTCTATCACCAAGGTGATTGAAGGCTAAGTCTATCACCAAGGTGATTGAAGGCTAAGTCTATCACCAAGGTGCTTGAAGGATAAGTCTATCACCAAGGTGCTTGAAGGTTAAGTCTATCACCAAGGTGCTTGAAGGTTAAGTCTATCACCAAGGTGCTTGAAGGTTAAGCCTATCACCAAGGTGCTTGAAGGTTAAGTCTATCACCAAGGTGCTTGAAGGATAAGTCTATCACCAAGGTGATTGAAGGTTATGTCTATCACCAAGGTGATTGAAGGCTAAGTCTATCACCAAGGTGCTTGAAGGCTAAGTCTATCACCAAGGTGCTTGAAGGATAAGTTTATCACCAAGGTGCTTGAAGGCTAAGTCTATCACCAAGGTGCTTGAAGGTTAAGTCTATCACCAAGGTGCTTGAAGGTTAAGTCTATCACCAAGGTGCTTGAAGGATAAGTCTATCACCAAGGTGCTTGAAGGTTATGTCTATCACCAAGGTGCTTGAAGGATAAGTCTATCACCAAGGTGCTTGAAGGTTATGTCTATCACCAAGGTGCTTGAAGGCTAAGTCTATCACCAAGGTGCTTAAAGGATAAGTTTATCACCAAGGTGCTTGAAGGCTAAGTCTATCACCAAGGTGATTGAAGGCTAAGTCTATCACCAAGGTGATTGAAGGCTAAGTCTATCACCAAGGTGCTTGAAGGTTAAGTCTATCACCAAGGTGCTTGAAGGCTATGTCTATCACCAAGGTGCTTGAAGGCTAAGTCTATCACTAAGGTGCTTGAAGGATAAGTCTATCACCAAGGTGCTTGGAGGTTAAGTCTATCACCAAGGTGCTTGGAGGCTAAGTCTATCACTAAGGTGCTTGAAGGATAAGTCTATCACCAAGGTGCTTGAAGGATAAGTCTATCACCAAGGTGCTTGGAGGTTAAGTCTATCACCAAGGTGCTTGAAGGCTAAGTCTATCACTAAGGTGCTTGAAGGATAAGTCTATCACCAAGGTGCTTGAAGGATAAGTCTATCACCAAGGTGCTTGGAGGTTAAGTCTATCACCAAGGTGCTTGAAGGCTAAGTCTATCACCATTATTCTTTAAGACTTAATCTGTCACCAAAATGCTTCAAAGCTAAGTCTGACATCAATTTTCTATTTATTCAAGAACTATTTGAACGATAAGATAACCATACAAAATCTTCTGTAACTATATACGTTGAACAGAAATTTTGTTCAATAAAAGCTAAATACTACTACCTTCAGTTCACTGGAAGGACATATGTAATTAGTATTTCGTGTCAGGGCTGTGGCCTTCAAAGTATTATTCACCTTGAAAGTAGCAACAATAGACGCAATTTTCACTTCGTCTTCCCTTTGAATTATAAAGAAAACGAGAAAAGCTTATTTGAATAGGACGACACGATTTGGGAGACATGCTAAGTGTGAACGTCACTCGTCTATTTGCAGTTTGGGTGATTTTATTTTTGACAATATTGGCATGTCGCTCATACGTCTAGCACATCTGAGAAGAACATTTATTGGGTAAACGTACGTCCGGATGGTTAAAATTCTCCTTAAAAACAAGGGGTCCTATAAAATAGGAAAGACCTTGTGGTACACCAACTGTTGTACATTTTCATTTCAGGATTAAAATTGAAATAAAATTAACAAGTTTTTAAGTTAGTTTGTACATAACTTGTTTACAGAGGGACAATAAAGACCTCTGAAAAGTTTTATGTACTTAACCATCTATAAAACATAATAGTCTTATACTTGAACACTAACACTAACACTAACACTAACACAAAAGTTTATTAAGAATCTTGTAATAAAGGAAAATAAAAATATAAAAAAGTCTCCGGGCATATTGGATTTGGAGAACATATAGAGAGCAGCCGCGTCCTGTTACATCTTAATATAGACTTGCTTTGGCTCCAATACCATACACGTGTCTGGCTGCCAGTCTCCACCTCCTAACACTAAGCCCCTCACATAAGCGCATTCATAATTACACTGCATAATAATGACAAACCGATTTTGAAGTTTGGGTGTTCCCTAATATATTACCTACATTCTTATCTATGTGATAGCAGTGATGTGGACTGTTGATAAAGCTATTGAATTAATCCATTAGGCTTGTAAGAGCGTGTTACGTGATAGATTGAAGACGGCACGCTAATCTCTAATCCGTGTGAGCGACTGTCTCTCATACCTTCCACGCCTACCATTGTGGGATGTGGGCACTGTCGGTACTGTGTTGTATTTTTTATCTTCTCTTAATCTTTTGACATATTTTCCTTGGAAATGCAAATATGCTTAACGTCTGTTTTGATTGTACCTGATGTAAACTATCCCAACTTTGATCCAGGTAATTGGACTGATAGATCTCAATGAAACGTGTTGCTGATCGACGACCCGAAATTAGTAATTTTTATTCGAAAATCGGTGGCATCCCGTTCAAAGAAGAAAGAGGTGAGGTGAGATAGGGTTTAACTCCGCTTTCAAGAGTATTTCACGTATATCACGGCTGCTGGTTCTATTGCAGGGAGAAAGCCAGCAACGCGATGTGACTATGCATTGCGGTGAAACCTGCGAGCAACGGCTGGAACTAGCAAACCATGGGTGGTGCTGCACTGATATGCACTGTAGCATTGCTTCCAAACCTTACTGCAGCTTGCAGAGTTCTCTACTGTAGGCAAAGTTGTCGTGCCCCTGGCGGGATTCGAATCCCGGACCTCTTGATCCGAAGTCGAAGTCAGGTGCAAACGGCATTGGGTTGGATGGCATGAAGGGGGAGGGGGAGGAGGGGGAGGAGGGGGAGGAGGGGGAGGAGAATGAGGTGTTGGAGGAGGAGGAGGGGGGGGGGGGAGGAGGGGGAGGAGTAGGAAGAGGGGGAGGAGGGGGAGGAGGAGGAGGAGGAGGAGGAGGGGGAGCAGGAGCAGGAGCAGGAGCTGGTAGTGGTGACGTTGTATAGGTGCACGTGAAATTTCGTCCCCGTGGAAGTGTCCCTTTAAGAGAGCGTGACGGTGAAACTGTTAGTGTGGTCAAAGGAATTCCTCCCATTCAAACAGAATAACAGTTCGGAAGCCCTATTGTTATTTTCTTAATTATCCTGCTACCATTCCTTCAGCACAGTGGGGGAAAACATTCCTACCGTTTATATCAAAAAGGCGGTGAACCGCCGGCTTGTTTTCTCTAGGGGGGACACATGTGAATGACATGTGTGCTAAATTCAATATGCGAATTCAAATTGCATCTCGAGTGTTTTTCTTCCACAGCAAACATTTACTTAACTTGTGTGTCGTTAGACTCTGCTACTTATATTCACCTCATATTGTTACTAATTGTATTGTATTTCGTCTAAATCCCAACCTGTCTTATGAACTTGAATCTACTCCAGAGGTGGTAAATATGTAATTTTGAAAAGTAATGGAAATCTGTTGACATTTCACATCTTTGAATCTGAAATTTTAAAAAGGTGATGAAGAATTTGACGTTTGTTTTGTGGTATGTGTCAACTACATGTGTTAATCCGTGATGCCTTTTCCTACGATTGGGAATATGCTGACAGAAAGGACCAAGGTTTAAAACCCCTTGTTGACTGCGCGTAAACACCGGGTCCAGACACGGGCGGTAGGTTCCATTCAATGTGATGACATATCGAAATTGAGAATTTCATAAAGTTTTAAAAGAGCGGTGAGCAATGTAGAATGTGTAACTCGTATTGGATTATAATAATTGTCGACCGTAAACATACTTAAATATAGGCAACATGGCAGTCAATTAAATCGAATTTAATTGACTTGCACATAGAAAACCTTTATTTGAATAGTGACATTATGCGGACAACTTTACCCTCGGCAAATAGATGAAAAGATATGAATTTGCTTCAAGTACATGGACCTACAACGTTCATTGTCAAAACATGTCAATGTATATCCTTTTTTATACCTAAATAAAAATAAAAATAAATATCAAATATAAAAGAACGTTATGAATTTACATTTCGCGTCATAATTTCAAGTTAAACCATTCATAAACATTTCAGTAGATTTAAATACGCCAACGGCAAAACGATCATTAAACCATTTAAAGCGCAACCACTCTCGTGGACTTTTATCAAGAGAGCAGAGGTATGGCAGCAACAATTTTCTATCTTGAGAGATATTTTCGCCATCGAATTTTATATCATATCTGGCCTTTTCATAGCTGGAAATAATGTCCTCCATCATAAGAAGAATCTTTATTGTCATTCACTGTTAGTGATTCCAATCTAGATAAGATCTCGTAAACAGCGCGCGGCTTTGCGAGATTTCTGAAAGATCGTTTCCGGTTAACGGAAGTGGTAGTTCCGCGGTTGTTAAATGGCGGCATAATAGCTGTTCGGGTGAAAACAACAGCCAGAATACATGGAAGCGTGATTAAAGCGACCAAAGCAATGGAACATGCAAAAGTGGCTCCTTAAACAGGATATTTACTCTTATCTGTAGGAAGATAAAACCACTTCCAGTTTCCTAAAGTTGTCTTGGGAATCGTAAGGATTCTGATGAGGTCCTGACTTTTCTGACTCTGAGGTGAAGAGTCATCCAAGGGAGATTACTCCGGTACCTGACAGTGTGTTAAGGTTCAGATAATTACCTGTGACAAAATTGAATTAAAGGTAATAATAGTGCAAGAGGTAATGAACCCTGAAGGACATATCTCAGAAGATTACAGGGATTTTGATGGGTTTCTCAAAATAACGAGTTCAAAAGAGTTCATTTTCGGAAAAATTCCTTGAAATTCTTCACATCGTTTATTCTGCATAATTTGGTTCTATAAACAAATTATAATATTGAGCTGCAATTTTTATAAAACTGATACATTACCCTGTCGAACCTAGGACCAATTGTAACCTTAGAAACATGCTTGATCAAAGTCCACACATATGTTTATAGTCGATCATTGTCCCCTTCATTTGTACAGCTTTTGAATAACCTCTCCCTTTCAGATAAGTGACTCTGCTCGAATCAGACGCAGCCTCTGGTATATTTATCCTCAGTGTGTATCAATCACACTATATAATATCAATAACTATGGGTATAGGCCTAACCTCTCACTACAAATGCCGATAAAAGACGATATCCTCATCAGGCTAGTTTACTGACTCGAATAAAAACATAGCTCCTGACACAATACCGCAAAATACCTTTAACTAACCAAGTATTGCCATCGATCTATTAATTACAGTGCCGTTGAAAGTTGGATAGCCTACCAAGGCGTTACAACACAACACAATACAATTCTCGAAATTCAATTCATTATACATTAACTATTTCTCAAACGGTGATCACTCCACCTACATCAGGATCCACCCCTGGTCAGTATGCAGACCACGAGTGGACCCGAATTAAGTTTTATTTGTCGTCTGTTCCCATCAAAGTCAACATCATACCGCCGCCATTTTGCCCCAAGCCATGCTTCAGTTACACCAGTAAACATCTCCTGTGAATTGTAACTATAGTATCATCTCCTGGGTTCTCCTTGTCGATGAGAGATATTATCTCCTTGTAGCTCCATCCTCGGGCCATATCTATGTTAATTCTGTAATTTCTAGATAATATAACAATAAAAGTCAATTGTCGACGATGCGAATAGTTTAGATTGCCTACCATTGATATCACTCAAGTGCCCAGCCGAGACAACGAGATCACACAGGCACGTCCAAATGATTGAAGTTCGCCTCGTTGCTCAACTTGAAGGTCATGTTCGGATGCATGGAATAACGTACATCATAAATCATTCTAGTCTGTTATATACTAAATTAAGTGCAATCAACGGTTTTAAGAGGTTTAGTCCTTACCACGTCAAACTCCTGGGCCCATATATTCGAAGCTGTCTTAGTGCTAAGATAGTCGTAAGTCAATGATAATGTATGGCACTTACGACTATCTTAGTGCTAAGAGAGCTCCGAAAATATGGGCCCTGCTGTTTTGGGAAAGTTCTTGGACGCGAATTTTTTAATTGGTGGCTGAAGAATAGCATAAACAGGACATATTGTTCATATTCACCCCCCCCCCCCCCCCCCCCCCCCCCCCAAAAAAAATCTCGCCAGTCTCCCTCACTTGCTAATTCAAGCATTGCCGCATTTCCCTGACTTGTCTGTGCTAGAGTAGTGGCGCGCTGCACGTGGACTTCATAACTCACTCTGCTCTGCCAGCATTGGATAGTTAAAGAAATACGGCAAGGTTTACACAAGCTAGGGATGGAGATTGGTACGAGTTAGGGTGGGGCAATATTTCTTCACATTACAGTACAACTTTCAGCGCTGGCCATGTGGCAAGCTCCAACTCATCCCTTGCAGCTTTAACAGATGTTCTCACAGTACAACTACAGTTGAATACTAGAAGTTGTACCTACAAATCATTCTCAGAAAACCGGTCTTAGGCGGGAGTGGAGTTGCGTTTATATGTTGTCACGTTCGCATTATCCTTTATAAATAGAGTAACGTTAGTAAACGGAGATCAATGCAAATGTGAACGAATATGAGAAAAATGTATATCAAATATATAACCAAATTGACAATTTCAAAAGAGTATTGCAATAAAAGTAACACAAACGTTATATTCTATTACCATATATTTTAAGTGAATAACATTCATTAGATTGTTCGTATCTTTTTTTCATACTTTTGCCAAATGTATTCCCTTCTTTTGTTAAATATAATATACTGGATATTATCAATTGTGCAAACACTACACTCACTATATAAACATTGCATTTCACCTCAAACAGTACAGTCCTACATATCTGCCAGTTCGATTAGTTAGCTTTAAGAGATTAAAGCAGAATCAAAGTTTTAACTCGCATGTCAGAACAGAAAATACATTAACACCGATTGTAACAGGATAGTATGCACACACACAGATATCTATTATTCATCTTGCTGAGACGCTGGTCAGTGGGTACGGGTTACAAATGGGGAACGTTATCACCCCAAATCAACTCGACGCAGTCGTACAATGAACAATAACTGGTCGTAAACCACCCGGACAAGTTTGGCTCTGTTAACATCGGTCGGCTACTAACGTTACTGCGGTGTTTAGTCAAGGTGGGTAGGCCCAGTTCTAATTGAAACAATGAGTCTCTATGTCGCCGGCTGGTCAGCCCGGATTATCCCCCTAATCTGGGAGGACATATTCACGGGGTATAACGCTCGTCTGTTCGAGGGAGGGTGCCGTGTCGGACATAGGGCAATGGTAGTAGGGTGGGCATGATTGTGTTCAAGTTCTGTACTTTGATATTCTCCATAATGGAATGTGTATCGTAAACATATACTAAATGAACTATCACCTTCATCATCATCATCATCATCTATCATCATCATCATCATCATCATCATCATCATCATCATCATCATCATCATCATCATCTTAATCATCATCATCATCTTAATCATCATCATCATCATCGTCATCGTCGTCGTCAGCATCATCATCATTATCATCATCATCATCATCATCATCATCATCATCATCATCATCATCATCTTAATCATCATCATCATCATCGTCGTCGTCCCAGCCGATGCTCGCAGGTTTCAATACTAGCAGCCGCGATATAACTGAAATACTCTTGAAAGCGGCGTTAAACCCAAACTCATCTCTTTAGCACAGTGGTTAGCGCGTTCGGCTTCGGATCAAGAGATCCGGGGTTCGAATCCCGCCAGGGACACGGCAACCTTGTCTGCAGTAGAGAACTGTTCTACACGCAGTAAGGTTTGGGTGCAATGCTACACTGAATTTCAGCGTAGTACCACCCATGGTTCTCTAGTTCAAGCCGATGCTTGCAGGTTTCACCCCAATGCATAGCCACAGGGCGTTGTGGGCTTTCTCCCTGCCATAATACTAGCAGCCGCGAAATACTCTTGAAAGCGGCGTTAAAGCCAACTCACCTCAACTCAACTCACCTCATCGTCCTCATCATCATCATTATCATCATAATCATCATCGTCGTCATCATCATAATCATCATCGTCGTCGTCAGCATCATCATCATTATCATCATCACCATCATCATCATCATAATCAGCAACATCATCATCACCATCATCATCATCTCTACTATTACATCGTGCACATAATATCTACTACACAAATCACCACCAACATTATAGAACAAGTTTATAATTTCGACTATAAAATCAATAAAATGACAATAATGTAAGTGTCATGACCTCTTGCGGACATGAAACATTCATCTGCTAGGCTTACATTGAATTGATACTGAAATTATACTTTTAAGCGTAAGTTTTAATGAATTTAAAGTAGCCCAGAACATTCTTCATTTAAACTTACGTCGAAAGGAAAATATACATCTAAGTTGTTTACGATTGATTCAATATTTTAAATGAATTATTATGACACGATGACGAGAACCCATATCTGTAGTAGTAGTTTGAATGAAATGGTTGGTCACTGTTAGTGATTAGTTAAATATCTTTGTTTTATGTAGATATGGGTAAGAAATGAGATTTACACCAACCTGACGCCTACCATGTTTGAAATAATGTAAACGTGTGCAGAATGAGGCACATTTATGGATTATTACACAGAATATATCTAAAATGTCCATAAACAGTTATGATTTATCCAAGTAATTTTGGAAAACTTCAAAATCTATTTTAATAAACAAAATGATTTAAAAATCACATAGAAGTATTCTTTGGTTGATGACTAAACGTCTGCATTATATAGAGTACAATGACAGAAACATAAAATATTGGTAATTGAATATCAGAAACATGATAAAACTAACTGAGGTGGGTACTTTCTCTTGAACTTCAGTGTATATAATCTAAGACAATCTATGAAGAGTCCATGAAATGTATCCAGTAGGTTCTGGATGAAAGACTACACCAGTGCATCTAGGTCGGGTTCGAACCCTAGTTGGTGCCGACTCAGAACCACCCAAACACCCAATTTACACTTAACGTTTCAAAGAACCCACCACGGCGGAAAATCAACAACTCCCGAAACACAATTGCAAGTTGCAGTTTACGCGTCGAGACCGCCCATAGATATTCCCCTCATTAGGCTGGGATCGTGAGGGTCACAATGCTTACATCCGGGCCCTCTTGATCCCAATTATTCTGAATCCCAAACTATTTGCATTAATCGTCCCGGATTTGGTTTTATTTGAAGTGAAGACTTAACTCGTCTTAAGGGTTATGTAATTAGACATTGGTCAAAGGGGTTGAAAGGATTTTGCGATGTTGCTGAACATATTTTGTGTTCTTAATACCAGGTGAAAGGGGCTGTTTTAGCAGCTTTTTGTGGTGTAGTTGAAAATAATATTCTTATTCGTGGGAACAGGTTAAATGGTTAAACATAGTCCATTTAACATTTTCATCTTGATCCGATATTGATATAATATAAAATGAAGATAAACAATTCAACGTATACTTTGCAGAGAGTACTTGTTGTAAATGTTGTCTTGCAGAAAGATCTCACAACGTTTCTTTGAAGTTTCATAAAAAAATAGGTTTTCATTTGGTCATAAAGTAGCGCTGACCGAACAACATATTTATTTGCAAAATTATTAACATTTGTTGGAACATTTACATCAATCTGGAAACAATGAAATGACTTCAAACTATAAACATATAATAACTATTCTGAAAGAAGACACACCTGTATGAAAGCAAGAATGTATGGATGACAAGACACATGAAGGTAAATGGTAAATCAGTTCGTTATCGTGCAACACACGTTTTACAAATGTTAACGGTTAACAATTAACATATTCTTTTCAAAAGGGTACTTATTGCAATGCAAATATAATGGTATCATGTTTAATGTCATATTTATTCACTATATTGTTCTCTAAAAATGAAAGGACTTGTTGTTTGGGGATACATTATCATATTTTCTACATAAACCTTGAATTTGATTTTCTTGAAACTGTGGGAACATGTTCTTATCAACTTCCTACGACGTATATTGTATCCATGTTCTGTTCTTATCTTGGTGCAGAACACTGACAGGAACAATAGAACAAAAGAAATACTGTTGCAGTCTGGGTGCATCGCGTGCAGAATCGTACACACAGGATATCGGCGGATTTGTAGTTGCAAGCGTGCATGAGAAACACCAGTTTTAGAGGATGTTTGCAATCGGCACGATTGACCCGTGTTATTGACCTCGGTATCGGTAAAACCGACAGAATCCGAATGTAGATTCGGAGATGAAAAGACGTGACACGAGATGCGATAATCAGATGGGCGCTTCTGAAAGAGATGTTTCAAGGTAACCGTTGCACGTGATGAAAGCAGGACTTGAAGGGCATTTAGGACATTTTGAATAAACTCTTGTTCTGTTCTTTTGTTGTAATAGTTTATGAAATTTTACTGAAAAGGAACATTTGAAGATTCCGTATAGCTTTAACACAGAAGGTTGCGTTGTCCAATTCAATGAAAATAATGACTTATAGACCCTATGTCGTATCACATACGAAACCGTGCCGTGCTGTGGTAATGTTAAGTTTACCTTGTTTTAGTTATCAAATCAGTGGACGGCTGATCTATGATGCCACTCGCCACGTTGCTAAATGACGACTCCTCTTCAGTAATTTAGAGAAGCTGTGGCACTTTTTTTGCGTATTATATTTTCTCGAATTTGCCATTTATTATTATTATTATAGTTGATACAATATATTGCTCCGTTAATGGGTAAAACATCTCATTACACGACCCGATAAGCCGTATCCAATGAAAACGTGTGTGGAACTCTTCAGTGTGTAGCTTTGGTGTGGAACTCTTCAGTGTGAGAGGTAGTTTTGTAGGTCTCATGAGAACCATGAATACTGACAGCAAGATGGTTGATCATTCTATCATTGTACCAAAATTAAGACTCTACTCTGAGTGTTTGGGTATCGCTACATCAGTCCGACCACTTGAACTATCTTCGAGCGGCCATTTTAATTTTAATACATTAAAATGGCCGCTCGATGGGAAATGGACTCTCGTGGTTTAACCAAACAATGTTCATTCGTTTTAAAACACTTTTAATTGATTCAGAAATATTATGTAGCCATTGGTATCACTTATTCATATTTTTGTGAGGGCACTTTATTTCAGTAAGAAACTCGTGCTACAGCGTCTTTAAATGTATTATTTTAGTTTAATACCAACGACACAAATATATAGTTTTACATTTTCACACAACACCCTAGGGAAGGATATCACTTTGTCATAATGGCATGACGTCATGAACAAAAATATGACGTCACGTCAAGCGAGCCTATGCACGATCTCCCTAAATTTCACAACTTCGGTAGTAAATGGAACATTATATGTGAGTAACCATTTCCGTATCACGATATCGCTACCTCCCTCGCTCTCACTCGGGTCATACCACCATCTAGGAAGTTAATGTGGTATAGGTTGTGAGTTAAACAAAAGTACAAACTACATTCTTTCAGTATACCAACCAATGTTGACATTGCGATTTAAGTCCAAAACTGTATTACGTTTGCTGACAGAAAAACCAGTAAAGCATTGCCATCCCATTATTATCAAATTTCAATAGAAAACTCTTTATTTATTTTACCACCAACATGTGAATAATAAAAACAGCTTACGAAGACTCAGAGCGCCGAGGGTGGAATACACTGTCTCCATATTCTCACACCTTCCAGAGGTGAACCCTGTCTAACCTCCGCGTTTTGTGTGCTGGAAAGCCAATACCTTCTATAGGTAAATAGTGGTAGGTAATGGAAGTACAATGCTCATCCGAATGTATCTTCTCAAACAATGCAAACTGTAACGGGTAGACGCATTCGGAAGTGTATTGACGATGTGTGTGTCCTCGATGGATTAGGGATGAGCCAGGGTTAATTTCGTTAAGTCTGTGACCCCGCCATAATTGGCCCCTCCCTGAAATTATACTTGTTTTGAATATGACCCTCCCATAAAAGCAAGAAGCCAGATTGAAAATGAGTGTTTTTTAAACCTCGTCAGATTATTTCTTTAGGCCCGTCCCGATCCGCTTGAAAAGTGATCTTCGGGGACAAATACGAATAAAGGCTCAGCTTTGCAAAACATTGCACGCAACGTTCAGAATACTTCTCTCTCTATAAACAGTAACATATTCTTGTCTTTCAGGGACAGCAAAATGAAGGGATAAGTTGAAAGGGTGAACGCGCCTTGATGATAGGATCATAGAGTATCTTCAAAAAGCTCCAAATTCAACTCTTCTCAGTCTCTGCGATAAAGCACACCTTTGAGGTCAAGGGTCACCTCTATTTCAATAGATACTGCTTGAAGCGTGGTTTGTAGGTATACGTACGTTAAACATGCCATTATGTGATAACCATTATCAGATCTATGATACAATGAAATGGCGATACCTGATTGACAGGGGGCGCTGTTATCTTTATCATGTCGTCTGCTCATTAATAATTTTGGCGGGAAAACGTGTAAGGTATCTTGTCATCTTCCGGTTATTGTTCATGACTGTCAGAGATCCGATTATCGGGATATTAATTTGCCCATAACAAGAGGCCTTTGTTGATATTACATACGTGATATACAGTAGTCGAGTAACTGTGAAAGATAGGGCTTAATGGCTTTTTTCAGCATGATGTGCCGCCTTGAATATAATCATTGTGACCGTTTTCGTATGTAGCCTAATATGATTCGCAATAATAATGACAGAAATCTCAATTACTGAAAAATATAATTTTAAAAAGAAGCACAGCGTTTTAAATGCGCTATAGCACGTTTTTGGCATATTATGTTTTCTGGGATTTGTCATTTATTATTAAAGTTTATACAATACACTGGTACGTTAATAGGTAAACATCTCATTACACGATCCGATAAGCCGTATCCATAGAAAACGCTCATTTGTATCGAAGAAAAGAGCGACAGTGGTGTGGTACTCTTCAGTGTGAGAAGTCGATTTTTAGCTCTAGAGAGCTTTGATAGTTCAGACAGCAAGATGGTTGACCATTCCATCATTGGACCACTTAAAAACTCTACTCAGAGTGTTAAGGTATCGCTACATCAGTAAGATCACTTGAACTACCTTCGAGCGGCCATTTTAATGTCTACACGATTGGAAATTGACTCGCATGGTTTAATCGACACATTGACATTGACACATGAGTATTATTTAGCCATTGGTAACATTTCTTTATATTTTTGTGAGAGCACTTTATATCAGCAAGAAAATCGTGCTACAGCGCCTTTAATTAAGTATATCAACCTGAGAGTCCCATGATGGTATTAGATTAATATGACACAAGATGCGTCACCTTGTTGTTGTCTGAAAACCAAGGGATCTCAGACTCAGGGGCGTATTGACTATTGTACTTGTATCACTTTTTCGCAAATTTCTATTTCCATTTATATGTTGAATGGGTCCGGCTAAATTTTAATAGGCAAATGTCAAACATTTCTATATTGCTATCTCATAAAACTGTTGTTTTTAAGGATGGGATGATATTGGTAGTTTTCGTCTAGGAAAGTATTTAAAACTTACGCTTCCCCATAAACTACAGTTCCCCGACTAGCATACTGTGTTTACCGTATCAGGTTGCCCGTTTATAACCTCTGGCTCCATGAAACTGAAAGCTTGTGTAGCTTACATATTTCTTGACCAATGGGGAATAGATATCTTAGTAGATTGTGTGACTATACCCAGTTCCTATTAGAGGTTTTCATACTACTCCTCAGCTTTTAGAGAATTATCCGAAATCGTCTGTACAAGTTAACTGTATGGATCCTTGTACATCCTGGTACCTTCTAACTTACGCTTTCAACGTAAATCTAAAGTTTACGTGGCGCCAGTTATAAAAGTAAAAAGCCTTACTCAAGGCCCGGGTTAGTTTCTTCTCAAGATTCTCGTATTAACTAATAACCAACGCAGGTCAATGCCAAATCTCGAGATTTTAAAATCAGGATAACCCAGAGGCTTTAGTTGATTTTATTTTTTCAATTTTTTGACATTTTTCCCGAAATTTTAATTTTGGAGACTAACCGTGAGTCTAGCCAAGATTGCATAATGTCCAATACAATGTCCACCCTACAATATGGAGGAACCAAGACTGCATGATGTCCAAGACAATGTCCACCCTGCAATATGGAGGAACCAAGACTGCATGATGTCCAAGACAATGTCCACCCTACAATATGGAGGAACCAAGACTGCATGATGTCCAAGACAATGTCCACCCTACAATATGGAGGAACCAAGACTGCATGATGTCCAAGACAATGTCCACCCTGCAATATGGAGGAACCAAGACTGCATGATGTCCAAGACAATGTCCACCCTACAATATGGAGGAACCAAGACTGCATGATGTCCAAGACAATGTCCACCCTACAATATGGAGGAACCAAGACTGCATGATGTCCAAGACAATGTCCACCCTGCAATATGGAGGAACCAAGACTGCATGATGTCAAAAACAATGTCCACCCTGCAATATGGAGGAAACAAGACTGCATGATGTCCAAGACAATGTCCACCCTACAATATGGAGGAACCAAGACTGCATGATGTCCAAGACAATGTCCACCCTGCAATATGGAGGAACCAAGACTGCATGATGTCCAAGACAATGTCCACCCTACAATATGGAGGAACCAAGACTGCATGATGTCCAAGACAATGTCCACCCTACAATATGGAGGAACCAAGACTGCATGATGTCCAAGGCAATGTCCACCCTGCAATATGGAGGAACCAAGACTGCATGATGTCCAAGACAATGTCCACCCTACAATATGGAGGAACCAAGACTGCATGATGTCCAAGACAATGTCCACCCTGCAATATGGAGGAAACAAGACTGCATGATGTCCAAGACAATGTCCACCCTACAATATGGAGGAACCAAGACTGCATGATGTCCAAGACAATGTCCACCCTACAATATGGAGGAACCAAGACTGCATGATGTCCAAGGCAATGTCCACCCTGCAATATGGAGGAACCAAGACTGCATGATGTCCAAGACAATGTCCACCCTACAATATGGAGGAACCAAGACTGCATGATGTCCAAGACAATGTCCACCCTGCAATATGGAGGAAACAAGACTGCATGATGTCCAAGACAATGTCCACCCTACAATATGGAGGAACCAAGACTGCATGATGTCCAAGACAATGTCCACCCTGCAATATGGAGGAAACAAGACTGCATGATGTCCAAGACAATGTCCACCCTACAATATGGAGGAACCAAGACTGCATGATGTCCAAGACAATGTCCACCCGGCAATATGGAGGAACCAAGACAGCATGATGTCTAAGACAATGTCCACCCTACAATATGGAGGAACTCTCCCATAACAGACTCGCCCAGCTCTATGAATGGTAATCGACTAGAGCCTGTCATTCACACACAGATCCTCTTCAGTTGGTTGTATACTGACGACCCTGGGTTAAGCTGCGTGTAACTTGCTTATACGGGTGGAATATTCTGCACGAAGTCAGTTAGTGAGATACGGGTGTGAATGGAGGGCCGGCGATATGTATAGTTCTTGGAGTATCATCTTTTGTTTGAAAATTAATGTGAAGTCAGAGATCAGAGTTCATTCTGTGATCTTAACCAGTGTAAAATGACTTTCGTCACACACATTTAATGCCCTATTTATAGATAGTATATAAACAGTTGTAAGGAAGATAGTAGATCAGTATGGACAAGTTGGTTTAACACGTTGAGTCACAGCTTCGGAAAGGTTTACGCCCGTGTTTTGATGTTTTAAATAAGTCTTAGTCAGTCTTATAACAGTTTTTGTTCTTTAAAAATAGAAATAAATTTTTACCTGAAACAGCACCCCTGTTTTGACAATGGTTTTAATGGGCACCCCCCCCCCCCATTCCCCCGCATTCCCCCGCCCCCTTTGTTTCAGCCATGTATCTCCATAACGTGATATCTTGTAATTGAAGCACTCGTTAAATATTACATTACCAAAGAAAATGATGAAACTAATACGCAAGTGTCTAAATGTTTGGTTTGATCAGGGACTCTATGTAGCGTGATAGACAGTTTATTTCACTGATAAATCACATTATTTCACTGTTCGTCATATAATAACTACTCTGTATCTCACTACTGTATAAACATCTATATCTCACTAAAGAGTCCCTGGCTTGATTGAGTTGTGACTATATCTGTATCTCACTACTGTATAAACTATATATCTCACTAGAGAGTCCCTGCATGGCTTGATTGAGTTGTGACTATATCTGTATCTCACTACTGTATAAACTCTATATCTCACTAGAGAGTCCCTGCATGGCTTGATTGAGTTGTGACTATATCTGTATCTCACTACTGTATTAACTCTATATCTCACTAGAGAGTCCCTGCATGGCTTGATTGAGTTGTGACTATATCTGTATCTCACTACTGTATAAACTCTATATCTCACTAGAGAGTCCCTGCATGGCTTGATTGAGTTGTGACTATATCTGTATCTCACTACTGTATTAACTCTATATCTCACTAGAGAGTCCCTGGCTTGATTGAGTTGTGACTATATCTGTATCTCACTACTGTATAAACTCTATATCTCACTAGAGAGTCCCTGCATGACTTGATTGAGTTGTGACTATATCTGTATCTCACTACTGTATAAACTCTATATCTCACTAGAGAGTCCCTGGCTTGATTGAGTTGTGACTATATCTGTATCTCACTACTGTATAAACTCTATATCTCACTAGAGAGTCCCTGGCTTGATTGAGTTGTGACTATCTCTGAATCTGAAGCTACTTTCACCATTGTCGTAAGCGGGGGTTGTGCTAACTAATTCTCTTCTTTTGCAAACTTTCGGTGATAATATTTTTCTAGTTTCATCATCGGAAATCTTAAGGGAGTAACCTCTGTGGGAAGAGAATGCATCTAATACTAGCTCTAAAAAATAAAATGTACATTTATTACACACCTGACTGTAAGAAACTTAATCAGATATCATTTAATAACATTGTTTTGGTTTCAGAACATGTATATTTTTTTGTTTACAAATGCACCCTCTTTCTTATTCATCGTTCATTAGCCAGGAATTCTGTTAGTTTTGTGCGTCTCACTTAATCTCGAATTGTATCTTGAGGGAAAAGATGATTAATCCTTATCAGATTACTGATTGTTACACGAGACTCGAGCAGACAGTTAGATGAGACGTTACATGACACTGATTGTAGCGAACATTCCACTGGTCGGGTTGTCTCCCATGGAGGTCAATGAAAAGAGTTGAGTAAAGGCGGTTGGGTTGGGGTTGAGTTGACATGGTTACCTTTTTTGATAATTTGGGGTTTGGGGTTTGGGGTTTGGGGTTGGGGTTGGGGTTGATGTTGGGGTTGGGGTTTGGGTTGGTGTTGGTGTTGGTGTTGGTGTTGGGGTTGGGGTTGTGGTTGGGGTTGATGTTGGGGTTGGTGATGGGGCTTGGGTTGGTGTTGGTGTTGGTGTTGGTGTTGGGGATGGTGTTGGTGTTGGTGTTGGTGTTGGTGTTGGTGTTGGTGTTGGTGTTGGGGTTGGTGTTGGTGTTGGGGTTGGTGATGGGGTTTGGGTTGGTGTTAGTGTTGGTGTTGGTGTTGGTGTTGGTGTTAGTGTTAGTGTTAGTGTTGGTGTTGGTGTTGGTTTTGGTGTTGGGGTTTGGGTTGGGGTTGGTTTGGGTATGGGTATGAGTTTACTTAAGGTTGTGTTTTTTTGGTATAAAGAGAGCCTTTAATACAGTCTAAATCCTCAGTCACCCAGTCTAATACACATCTTGAATTGCAAGACCAAGAAAACGTTGCATTATTGTTTTGAAATACTATTTCATGGACTAAAATTTAGTTAAAGCGAGTCTGGACGAGGTGAGGTAAGGCTAGTTGTTTAGATTTACCAGACGTATTTCAGTTACGCGACTGGTGCTGTCAATGCAGGGAATTTGGATTTGACGATGCTTTCCGATTAATTTAAGTATATCCCAGTGGCTGGTATTAATGAAGGAAGAAATTCCAAGCACTTTTGAAGAATAATTTCAGTGGAACCGGCTACCGTAGAATGGAATTAACGACCACTGGTCTTGCTGTTCTGCTTACAGTGTAACATTTCAATGGGGAGAAACTAAATTGATCCTATCTCAGTCCTTATCTCAGTGTCCAGAACCACAACCTATAGACCTATATATGACCAGTGGTCAACAGGAGTGGTCGCTTTCTATGAATAAGACCCAGGAGGAATGACCGACTCAACGGCAGTAGGTCATCTTTAAACACTCTGAGACGTATCAATATTTTGAGATCCGAGACGCGAATATTGAATCTTTGACCGAATTGGCAAACCAAATATTTGACATAGCATCCCAAACAACGCTCAAAGTTTGGTTGGCTTGGCAGAGAAGGGTCGGCATTACGCAAGACACATCTCGTCGTATACGGGATCAGGACGTGATCTTTGTGTTTGGATAGAGTGACTTCATCAATTAATTCTGTATTGATACGAATGTCTTGTCGTTCCGTCTTCCCGAGTAACTTCATCGTGATGATTTTAGTGTTTCCAAATAACTCTTTTATTGATACGGATATATTGCCGGCATGCCATGCTACTTAATTGAGTTGATTTTCGTATTCAATCAAATTAATTAGATATTAATATGTATGTCTCACAATATCTAGATATCTTCTTTCGATAGAAAATAAAAGACTTTGCTTGTTTGCCAAATCAGATTCGTTATTGAATAAAAATATGTTTAAACCAAAATAAAAGACATTTCAATGATTAAATTTATAATAATGAGTATCTTTCCATTATTTATGACAAAGTTATTTTATTAAGATGGTTTGTAGAGAAGAATATATATATATGTTGCATTTTCTAGAAAAAATTGCAATTATTTCTTTAACACCCAACATATTAAATATATGAATACTAATATTAATACTAAATTATCATATTATTTTCTAATTTCTACCAAGAGAGAGACGTGTCATATTATTTTCTGATTTCTACCAAGAGATAGACGTGTCATATTATTCGATTCGTTTAACTATTTATTGAGAATGATATGTGGTCATCTCGTCCTGTCATCTAGTCCTGTCATCAAGTCCTGTCATCAAGTCCTGTCATCTCTTCCTGTCATCTCGTCCTGTTATCTCTTCCTGTAATCTCGTCCTGTCATCTCGTCCTATCATCTCGTCTTGTCATCTCGTCCTGTCATCTCGTCCTGTCATCTCGTCTTGTCATCTCGTCCTGTCATCTCGTCCTGTCATCTCGTCTTGTCATCTCGTCCTGTCATCCCGTCCTGTCATCTCGTCTTGTCATCTCGTCCTGTCATCCCGTCCTGTCATCTCGTCTTGTCATCTCGTCCTGTCATCTCGTCTTGTCATCTCGTCTTGTCATCTCGTCCTGTCATCTCGTCTTGTCATCTCGTCCTGTCATCCCGTCCTGTCATCTCGTCTTGTCATCTCGTCTTGTCATCTCTTCCTGTCATCTCGTCCTGTCAACTCGTCCTGTCATCTCGTCTTGTCATCTCGTCCTGTCATATCGTCCTGTCATCTCGTCCTGTCATCTCTTCCTGTCATCTCTTCCTGTCATCTCGTCTTGTCATCTCGTCATGTCATCTCGTCTTGTCATCTCGTCCTGTCATCTCGTCCTGTCATCTCGTCCTGTCATCTCGTCCTGTCATCTCGTCCTGTCATCTCGTCTTGTCATCTCGTCCTGTCATCTCGTCCTGTCATCTCTTCCTGTCATCTCTTCCTGTCATCTCGTCCTGTCATCCCGTCTTGACATCATGTCTTGTCATCTCGTCTTGTCATCTCGTCATGTCATCCCGTCCTGTCATCTCGTCTTGTCATCTCGTCTTGTCATCTCGTCCTGTCATCTCGTCTTGTCATCTCGTCTTGTCATCTCGTCCTGTCATCTCGTCTTGTCATCTCGTCTTGTCATCTCTTCCTGTCATCTCGTCTTGTCATCTCTTCCTGTCATCTCGTCTTGTCATCTCGTCTTGTCATCTCTTCCTGTCATCCCGTCCTGTCATCTCGTCTTGTCATCTCGTCCTGTCATCTCTTCCTGTCATCTCTTCCTGTCATCTCTTCCTGTCATCCGTCTTGACATCTCGTCTTGTCATCTCGTCCTGTCATCTCGTCCTGTCATCCCGTCCTGTCATCTCGTCTTGTCATCTCGTCTTGTCATCTCGTCTTGTCATCTCGTCCTGTCATCTCGTCCTGTCAACTCGTCCTGTCATCTCGTCTTGTCATCTCGTCCTGTCATATCGTCCTGTCATCTCGTCCTGTCATATCGTCCTGTCATCTCTTCCTGTCATCTCTTCCTGTCATCTCGTCTTGTCATCTCGTCTTGTCATCTCTTCTTGTCATCTCGTCTTGTCATCTCGTCCTGTCATCTCGTCCTGTCATCTCGTCCTGTCATCTCGTCCCGTCATCTCTTCCCGTCATCTCGTCTTGTCATCTCGTCCTGTATTCTCGTCCTGTCATCTCTTCCTGTCATCTCTTCCTGTCATCTCGTCCTGTCATCCCGTCTTGACATCTCGTCTTGTCATCTCGTCTTGTCATCTCGTCCTGTCATCCCGTCTTGTCATCTCGTCTTGTCATCTCTTCCTGTCATCTCGTCTTGTCATCTCTTCCTGTCATCTCGTCTTGTCATCTCTTCCTGTCATCTCGTCTTGTCATCTCGTCTTGTCATCTCGTCCTGTCATCTCTTCCTGTCATCTCGTCTTGTCATCTCGTCCTGTCATCTCGTCCTGTCATCTCTTCCTGTCATCTCTTCCTGTCATCTCGTCCTGTCATCTCGTCCTGTCATCTCTTCCTGTCATCTCTTCCTGTCATCTCGTCCTGTCATCCCGTCCTGTCATCTCGTCTTGTCATCTCGTCTTGTCATCTCGTCCTGTCATCTCGTCTTGTCATCTCGTCCTGTCATCTCGTCTTGTCATCTCGTCCTGTCATCTCGTCTTGTCATCTCGTCCTGTCATCTCGTCCTGTCATCTCGTCCTGTCATCTCGTCTTGTCATCTCGTCTTGTCATCTCGTCCTGTCATCTCGTCTTGTCATCTCGTCCTGTCATCTCGTCCTGTCATCTCGTCCTGTCAACTCGTCTTGTCATCTCGTCTTGTCAACTCGTCCTGTCATCTCGTCCTGTCATCTCGTCCTGTCATCTCGTCAGGTCATCTCGTCTTGTCATCTCGTCAGGTCATCTCGTCCTGTCATTAACAAATGTAACAAAACACATTCAACGGAACATGAATAGTAGACGAAAAAAAGCCCTTTCGAATGAGTACCATTAGTACCATGCAAAGTAACAGTAATAAACTGTCTATCTGACCAATAAATAATTATGGCAAGTGTTTTAGGAAAATACGTCTTTCGCCAAGGTCTAAGTCACAAGGTAAATAATCACACCCACTGATGGACGGACAAGGTAATTAACAATATGTGGTCAAATATTCCAACGCTTTTCCTCTGATAAATGTGAATAAATATCTGACTGAATAGTCTGACAAATACCAGTTTGTTGTGTTCTGTATGACTTTTAAGAATGCGTTCAAATTCAACTTTCGCTTGAACCAACTTTTCAGAATATCAGAGATCGTGAAGTTGGCCCGGATTCTAAATAACACACGTGAATTCTTATCATTACATTCGTGTGTTGAACATTAAAAATATTTTAAAACATTTTAAAATGTCTCGATGTTCATTGGGTCACTGACGCGTCAGATCATTTTCACTGGTTATTTTCCAGATTAGTGTCTTCTTCTGACATTCAGTTGCCGTCGATTTCTGTGTTTCAAATTCTCTTTTGTTCATTCTTTTTTATTGGGAACATCTTTAGAAGGGTTTCGTTTCAAAAATAATATTTTCCTAGACCAGAAACAAATTGCTTTTTCGCGTTACGCAACGTTACGCATGTGCATACACGGTCAGGGATATGAAATCCATTCTATCTCTGTCACTTGCTGTCAGTGACTGTCACTTGGTGTCACTTGCTGTCACTTACTGTCACTTGCTGTCCAGTATATCCGACAAATATACCAAGGGGTGTCAACTTTATTTCCAAAACAGAATCTACATTTAATTTATCAGAAATGTTTTAGTGTGTCATTTTCCAAAGTTTATTATTGGAATTTGATGTTTTAAGAATTGTGCTTCATAATTTGCGTGCAATGTTCGACAGGAAGGTTTATTTAATACTGTTACAAACACTCTAAATTGTACTTCTGCTTTGTGGTCGAAGTAGGACTTCGATCTTCCAGGACAATAGCATCTTATGATAAATGATACGCACAACTTTTATATCCTAGGACAATAGCCTCTTATGACAAATGATACGCATAACTTTTATATCCTAGGACAATAGCCTCTTATAACAAATGATACGCATAACTTTTATATCCTAGGACAATAGCCTCTTATGACAAATGATACGCATAACTTTTATATCCTAGGACAATAGACTCTTATTACAAATGATACGCATAACTTTTATATCCTAGGACAATTGCCTCTTATAACAAATGATAAGCATTTCTTTTATATCCTAGGACAATAACCTCTTATGACAAATGATACGCATAACTTTTATATCCTAGGACAATAGCCTCTTATGACAAATGATACGCATAACTTTTATATCCTAGGACAATAGACTCTTATGACAAATGATGCACATAACTCTTATATCCTAGGACAATAACCTCTTATGACAAATGATGCACATAACTCTTATATCCTAGGACAATAGCCTTTTATGACAAATGATACGCATAACTTTTATATCCTAGGACAATAGCCTCTTATGACAAATGATGCACATAACTCTTATATCCTAGGACAATAACCTCTTATGACAAATGATGCACATAACTTTTATATCCTAGGACAATAACCTCTTATGACAAATGATACGCATAACTTTTATATCCTAGGACAATAGCCTCTTATGACAAATGATGCACATAACTTTTATATCCTAGGACAATAACCTCTTTTGACAAATGATGCACATAACTCTTATATCCTAGGACAATAACCTCTTATGACAAATGATGCACATAACTCTTATATCCTAGGACAATAGCCTCTTATATGACAAATGATGCACATTACTTTTATATCCTAGGGCAATAGCTATAGCCTCTTATGACAAATGATACGCATAATGTCTATCTCCTTGGACAATATGCTCTCAGGACAAATGATACGCAGGACTTCAGATTTTTTCACTGTTACGTAAAATTAAGTAAATTCAAGTTTGCGTCTAGTGACTAACGATTAACGTTCATGACTAACGACTAAAATGGTGTATATAGATCAGTTATTAAAATCATCAGTACCGTATTAATTCAGTATGTAAAATAATATTCGTAAGTAATAACGTATAAATATTGTCAACCAACATCAGCGTGTTTGTTTGTGTGTGTTTCTTTCGTGACTTCTGGAAATAATTTTCTTATTCTTTAGAAGCAATTCATGTCCACTCCTTATATTCATGCTTTCTTTTAAAATTGCCACACAAAAAAACCCAGACAATTTATGAATTGTGAACTATTGCCAAAGCAAAGCCACATGCAAATGAATCCAACTCGTCATGACACGAGGCTAACGATGAATGTGTTAACGTACCAAGGGAGGTAATATGAATGTTTACGGCGCTTCAATGAATATCGTGTAGTCGCCTGATATTTTCAATTATTTTACTAGTTTTTAAAGCAAAGCAATCGACTTTATTTTGGAAGGTTTTGGTATATTTATAATAGTAAGTGAAGGATGTTGTTTAATTTGTTTTGTAAATTTGATAATGTTTGGCTTTGATAATTGCCAAAATGCCATATGTGCTGATTTAAGTTTTCTGATTTGATAACAGATCAAGCCCTGTCGAAATGACAGAATATGAGGGCCCAAGGGAGGTTACTCTTTTATTTTGTACATAGAAAACATGTTTTTGTTCAAATGTTACTAATTCTAAAGTTATGCTACTTGACAATAATATGCATTATCGAGACGATGTATAGTTAAACAAGAGTGCTCGAGAATTGGATTGTGTTGTGTAACTGATAAATTCTTAAACACACAAAAAATATCACACTATGATAAGAATTATTTTACATTCAATACACATCCGAAAATATACCTCTATTGACACCGAGGTACCTACCTCTAAACTTATATGCTATCCCTAGAGGATATTACCAATTTTAGAGTTCCGTTAGGTCAGTCTATTGACAGACGGACAGTTCAATTGAAACGAACGAAGGTTAATCGTTGTTTGGGGTAACAAATTTAACCTTTAACCAGGCCTACCAAAGAAAACGTTTACAATGTGTAGAAAAAGCCTACATTAATCTTTGAAAAAGCAACCTCAATATAATACCCATGCACATACAAATTAAAAGCTGCCACATTTTAATCTGAACGAACCTCTACCGCCTGTGCGCATTCCACCTATCTCAGAGACTGTATTTCGGGGATCGCGATTCGCCCCACGTACATAATGGACTAAATGCTAAATTAACTGGTGTCATTCACTCATTTATTAAAACAACAACACGGAAAGAAAAAGAAGAAGAAGAAGGAAAGAAATACAGGTAAAGTAAGGGACAGATAACCTTTTAGTGTTGAATAATAACTTTGCCAAGGCATTGTTATTACCAAGTTTGGCAAATGATTCAATCCATATGTTTGGTGTTTGACAATGTCATTTTAGCACAAAAGGCCCCAAATGCCAAATGGGCTAAAAGCACGTATGCATGGCATTTTCGTCTTCTCAAGAACCTCTTCATCCCCGAGGCTGATATTTTTGGGGAGATACCTTGCACCTTGGGGATCAAACTTTTTCTCTCTATATTTGGTCTTAAAAAAAAGAAATTGGATTTTCGTTTTAATTTATAAAATATTTGTTTTGATCTCCAAAAACATATTACATTATACTGTGAAATGAAAGTTTACATTGGTCGCTGTAATGTGAGTAATTCCGTTCTTTCACGTCAACTGGTCAAAATTCAGTACCTGCCTTTTAGTAAAAAATCACTAGTAACAGCACTATGGACCTTCAAAAATAGAACCTTTTTGGAAAAAGATTTGGAAAAATGGAAAATTTATATAAACGCATAGAAAGACCATTTTGTACATTTTGTGATGTTGAAACAGAATCCACGATTTGTCAAACGGTTGTGGTGGGATATTCTTGAATTGATAAATAATGAAACAGACACCCATTTGAAATTAAATGCAGAAAACTTACGGTATTCCTCCTATTTAAAGGCACACCTTTTGACACTATTTTGGACAGAACAGGACATATTATGTTTTGTGTACCCCTTTGACCTTTCTATTGATGCAATAAAATAATTACAATTCACTTTCATTAACCTGTAATCAATAATTAAAACGTGGAAGCGGACAGTCACACATGGAGTGTAAACACGCCCAGCCGTACAGCGAAAACTGCAGCAAGCACTGTGTTATGATGACTGCCAAACTGGATCCTTTCATCAGTTGCGCCTATGATTTTGCACGTGACCTGTTATCACTGACATGCATCGTTTGTTAATTTCACAATGTTGCAGTAAGAAGCACGTAGAGAAATATAATTCATGATTCAAACTCGACAGGACATAATGATAACAATGTGTGAATGTACCAAGGGAGGTAATGTAGATATTTTACGGCGCTTCACTGGATATCGCGCTGTCACCTGATATTTTTAAATACACCTCTGCTGTTCTCTAAGCAATGAACTTCGCTTTCATTTGGGAGGTGTTAAGATTTTACAAATAGTAATTGAAGAAAGTTTTATTTGGCTTTTATACGTGCCAAATGCAAACATGCCAAGGGCGAAATAACAGAATAACGGATTCCAGTTATTACATCCAGGGGAGGTAATTCTATTACCGTGCACATTAAGAACGTGTTTTTGTCCAAACAGTACTAATTGTAAAGTCGTTTTATCTTATGAAACTATGCATTAACTATATGATGTACTGTTGAAAATGTGTCAGCTAGATTTGGGCAGTTTTTTTGTTACTAATTAACTTCTAACCTCAGAAAATACTTCACACTTGGATTGAAATCATTTAACTTTTAATACAAATTCTAAACTGACCCTAAAGAAATCACTTTATGCTATAAGTATCCCTTTAGAGGATATAACAATTTTAGATGTCCGTTGGGTCAGTCAAATGACAAACGGGCAGGTAAATCATAATATTAATATAAGAACAGCTTTGAAGCAATGTAAGTACAACGAAGCATCGATGAATATACGATTGATTTATTACCTTTCTCGCGCACCTGAGTGTAACACAACGGCCAACAAGCTGAGCATGTGGTTATTTCTGCTACCAGGATCTTACACCACAATATATATCAATATATATATATCAATACATTTCTATTCAAAGTTGCCTGATAGGAAGACACGGATATTTAATGGATGATCAACTCCTTCATTTCACAATGGCGACGTTTCGGTATGTATAGATCCTTATACCGTTATCAAGCATCCGTTATCCGATTGGAGAATATAATATAGAAAATCAGTGCTTATTACCCACACAGATTACCAACCTCTTTAACGAATAAAACAATAATAAAACATCACCCAATCCTTACCCTTGTTAAATTACAAAGGCTCAGTGACCCCTTCCTCCTATTATAAGGATAAGCCATGATACCGAGGATATGGTAAGGTTGTGGACCCTGATAGGAAGGAAAAACAACCGTACCATATCCGAGGTAGAATGGGTTATCAATATTATCAACCGTTTTTAAGTGTAAAACAGGCTTTTTACGTGTTATCGCGTTATATTGAGGATCCCTGGCGTTATATTGAGGATCCCTGGGTGATGTCAGCCGCGCTATATGAGTTTCTTTTGTACCGTGATATCTCGAGGCGCTGACTCAGTAACTGCAGGTGATAGTGGATGCGGGTTCGAGACGCACTTTCTGCAAAACATTTGCTGTACATATTCTGTCGTAAACTTATGAATTTTTTCAAAATTAGTCTAAGTTAGTTTCTTCAGATCTTTACTTTCAAGCCGTCATCTTAAAATATATCAGGGTTTACAATCATTATAATTCCTTCTAACAGGGTTTACAAGTGTATGTGTAAACCCTCCTGGAGGGAATTACAAGGTTGTAAGTCCCTCGTACCGGGTGATACGGTTTAGAAAGGTCGTTTCAAGTATCATGTAATATGGCTGGTAGGTTGATAAAATTACTTAATTGATGGTCTTTTCTTACAGAAGGGCTAGACTGTATACCGTTCGGACACTGCGAGATTCGGACTATCGGTGGCCGGACTATCGCGGTTTGACTGTAATACGTGTGTATGTGGTATACAGCCATGGAGAGATACGAAAGCCTACAAGGGCCAAATTCAATGACAACATTTTTTTTTAAAAGTTGTAGTTTCAACTTTTAAAGGTGTAATTACAAGTTTAGAAAGTTGTATATTCAAGTTTTAAAGTTGTATATTCAAGTTTTAAAGTTGTTATTACAACTTTTAAAGGTGTAATTACAACTTTAAAAAGTTGTATATTCAAGTTTGAAGGTGTACTTACGATTTCAGAAAGTGTAATTACAAGTTCAGAAAGTTGTATATTCAAGTTTTAAAGGTGTAAGTACAAGTTTAGAAAGTTGTATATTCAAGTTTTAAAGTTGTAATATGACTAAGTAGATTTGATATTTGACTAAGTAGATCTGATATATGACTAAGTCCATCTGGTATATGACTAAGTAGATCTGATATGACTAAGTAGACGTAATATATGACTAAGTAGATCTGATATATGATAAAGTAGATCTGGTATAGGATAAAGTAGATCTGAGTAATAGATAGAGGACGAGTAGCAGTACATTATCGGGATATAAATGTACGGGTTTGAGAGGGTTGGGCGAGGCGTCAGCCGAGCCTAACCCTCTCAAACCCGTACATTAATATCCCGATAATGTACTGCTGCGAGTTCTCTATCTATCTTAGAGCATAGTCAAATGCTTGAGTCGTCAAGAAAATGTCTTAAAATGAATTTATTTCAAATAGTTTGTCAACAAATTTGGGAAACATTCTCTCGAACACAACATGCAAAACATTGACATTTCTCATTTTCATATGCAAATGTTAGGGACATTGACGTCATCTTCGGCACTGTGAGCACTGAATTTCTGAAATTGTCCGAGGTGCATGAGGTGTACAATTTATATAAAGCGTACGAGTCGTGCTACAGCATAAGCGTCGTGCTTGAATCACGCACATGCATGATTTAAGCACGTTTTTATTCAGCAACCTTGAGCAGTAATACATTTCATTGCCTATAAAGACTGAGTGGTTTGTAGAATGAATCAGTTCACACAATGGCTTCATCGTGGACAGTCCAAGGACAAGTACACTATTCTTTCAGGAAAGGTAACTTTACTTTTTTACTCCTTACTTTTTAAAATGTATATTTTTAAAATTCAAAGTAAATTACATTACATTGGTTTATTTAAGAACAGTTATTGTCTTTTGTATTTCAAATATGTTTGTTTGTTGAGCTGTATTTATCAATATGCGAGTTGTTATATCTATTGTTGCATATGCTAGTATGCATCCCGTCTATATTGCATATACATTATTTCAGGTTACTGCAGCAAAGGAACTCGAACTGTCTGTAGGAAAGAATGTAACGTCGTACTGGACATCGCTCGGACGCCGTGTGACGATACAGGAGTTTCAGTGAGACGACAATGCAGTCTCCACCCTAACACTCAAAGAAGGTAATTTTATATCACTTTCTTATTTCTCATTTTTATGTCGTTTGATATTTATATCAATATATTTATTTGATATTATTTTTTATATCGTGGTTGAAAATATATAAAACATTGGTAACATGGTTTGATGCTTGTCATTGTTTCACTTACTCGTGATATAAATGAAATACACTTGAAAAATCCCAATTGACCTCACATTACTTGCTTTATTTACATGCTTTTATTCTTCTTTTAGGAATATCAAGCTCCTTAATATAGAAGACCTTCATCAACGGAAGCGACTATTTCCTTTCGGAAAGGGAACACAGCAGGTCATTTGTCAATGTAATAAGTATTTAATTGTGTATTATCTCCATAAATAAAACAATCAGTTGACATTGTTTGTTGTTTTTATGAAAGTATGTGAACCAGTTTATGAGCATGATACCCGAACGCAACCAGACAACCGTACATCTATCGGGATATAAATGTACTCCACGTGACCACAATACACTCATATGATTGGACGAAAGCATTTGACTGTGCTCTAATATATGATAAAGTAGATCTGATCTTTGATAAAGTAGATCTGATATATGACTAAGTAGATCTGATATTTGACTAAGTAGATCTGATATATAACTAAGTCCATATGATATATGACAAAGTAGATCTGGTATATGATAAAGTAGATCAGGATCTTTGATAAAGTAGATCTGATATATGACTAAGTAGATCTGATATATGATAAAGTCGATCTGATATATGACTTTAAAAAGTTGAATATATAACTTTAAAAAGTTGTAATTACAACTTTAAAACTTGAATATACAACTTTTTAAAGTTGTAATTACACCTTTACAAGTTGTAATTACAACTTTAAAACTTGAATATACAACTTTAAAATTTGAATATATATTTTTTAAAACTTGTATATACAACTTATAAAACATGAATATACAACTTTTAAAACTTGTAATTACACCTTTACAAGTTGTAATTACAACTTTTAAACTTGAATATTCAACTTTTTAAAGTTGTAATTACACCTTTTAAAGTTGTAATTACAACTTTAAAAGTTGAATATACAACTTTTAAAAGTTGAATATACAACTTTTAAAAGTTGAATATACAACTTTTAAAAGTTGAATATACAACTTTTAAAACTTGTAATTTCACCTTTACAAGTTGTAATTACAACTTTAAAACTTGAATATACAGCTTTTTAAAGTTGTAATTACAACTTTAAAAAAAAAATGTTGTCACTTAGTTTGGCCCTTGTAGGCTTTCGTAGAGGGGACTAAACTTGTCCAGTCTTACATTATTCAATAAAAGCATAACTATAAACATATATCCGCAATTGTAATTTAATTCCATTTGCACAGTCTCAAGATTGATAGAGTTCAAAATTATCCACATTTAAAAAATAAAAAAACCAAGTATGCAAGTCCGACAAGCGAATTGCCTCAATTAACGACAATTAGGGGTACCATGTGGACTGAATAAAGCTTTCGCTCGTGAATAAACCACAACATTAAAAAATATCTCGTTGGAATTTGTTCGATATTCAACACTCAGTCGTTATGTAATCTCTATAAATATATTCAAATTTCCAATCAATAAAACGATTATTAACAAGGAAAAAATGTAAAAAACTTTTGAAGAGTTGCCTCCCTTGTTATAATATACGCCATTGCTCGGATATTGTTCGCGAGTATGAGAGAACACGCCGAACCCTATATAAAATGCATTAATTATACGTATATGGAATCATGTTACAATCACTATGAAACTTCACGAAACAATCAAGTAATCGTATAATTACGAAAACGATAATTAATTTTTTAAATCTATATCAGTTTTTATTTGGTTAAATATAAAATTCCTTTTACTTTTGTTTTTCTTTTAGTGAGTAGGAAAAATGTATTTCAAGGAATATTTGGAGTTGTATTTGTACAAAACCAATGAAATTTTCTGTGTGGCGAGAGCAAAGAATAAGTTATCCATAAACATAATGATTTTACACAGGAATTGTTTTTAAAATATAATTTCACACTTACCAGTATATTAAGTTACTCATAAAACAGACTGTGACATTTCGTTTAGTCATATTTCTTACATTTTTCTAATGTAATTGGAAGAAATAAATCTATGCTTTCAATTATCTTTGAATGTACTCTGGTTTAATTTCTGGTACAATTTCTATCTACAATTTATAATTAATAAAATATGTGAAGTTATGACTCATTAAAAAAAGAGAAAACAAGTCATTAAAGATAGACACACAATTCAACTTTTTCAAACCTACAACAAATTGTCAATATGAAAAAATAGAGCCATGGGCTCTGTAGCTCATCGGGATTTCATTGATTTATTATGTAAGGTTGAATATCTAAGTTACCTCAAGTAATATATTGTTAACAAGCAAAAAATAGGTTTTTAAATCATGACCCCTGTGACCCACATTTGGAGTAACAGGGTCACCAATCCTACAATTAAGAATCACCTTTGACCAAAGAGTCTCTACACAACATCACCTTTCTAGAGCTTTACATACTTGAGACAAAGATGAAGATAGGTTTTTGGGTTGTGACCCGTGACCTAGATTGTGGTCACAGGGTCACAAAATCTACAATTTTAAATTCCCATTGGCCAAGGAATCTACACACAACTTTTCAGCTCTCTAAACCTTTTGGAACTGGAGAAGAAGATGAAAATAGGTTTTTAAGGATGTGACCCCTGTGACCCCATTTGGGGTCACGGGGTCACAAAATCTATAATTTAGAATCCCCATTGGCCAAGGAGTCTGCACACTACTTATTAGCTCTCTAGACCTTTTGGAACTGGAGAAGAAGATGAAAATAGCTTTTTAATGATGTGATCCCTGTGACCCCATTTGGGGTTACAGGGTCACAAAATCTACAATTTAGAATCCCCATTAGCCAAGGAGTCTGCACACAACTGTTCAGCTCTCTAGACCTTTTGGAACTGGAGAAGAAGATGAAAATAGGTTTTTAAGGATGTGACCCCTGTGACCCCATTTGGGGTCATGAGGTCACGAAATCTACAATTTAGAATCCCCATTAGCCAAGGAGTCTGCACACAACTTTTCATCTCTCTAGACCTTTTGGAACTGGAGAAGAAGATGAAAATAGGTTTTTAAACATGTGACCCCTGTGACCCCATTGCGGGTCATGGGGTCACGAAATCTACAATTTAGAATCCCCATTAGTCAAGGAGTCTGCATACAACTTTTCAGCTCTCTAGACCTTTTGGAACAGGAGAAGAAGATGAAAATAGGTTTTTAAACATGTGACCCCTGTGACCCCATTTTGGGTCATGGGGTCACGAAATCTACAATTTAGAATACTCATTGGCCAAGGAGTCTGCACACAACTGTTCAGCTCTCTAGACCTTTTGGAACTGGAGAAGAAGATGAAAATAGGTTTTTAAGGATGTGACCCCTGTGACCCCATTTGGGGTCATGGGGTAACGAAATCTACAATTTAGAATCCCCATTAGCCAAGGAGTCTGCACACAACTTTTCATCTCTCTAGACCTTTTGGAACTGGAGAAGAAGATGAAAATAGGTTTTTAAGGATGTGACCGCTGTGACCCCATTTGGGGTCATGGGGTCACGAAATCTACAATTTAGAATACTCATTGGCCAAGGAGTCTGCAAACAACTTTTCATCTCTATAGACCTTTTGGAACTGGAGAAGAAGATGAAAATAGGTTTTTAAGGATGTGACCCCTGTGACCCCATTTAGGGTCATGGGGTCACGAAATCTACAATTTAGAATACTCATTGGCCAAGGAGTCTGCAAACAACTTTTCAGCTCTCTAGACCTTTTGGAACTGGAGAAGAAGATGAAAATAGGTTTTTAAGAATGTGACCCCTGTGACCCCATTTGGGGTCATGGGGTCACGAAATCTACAATTTAGAATACTCATTGGCCAAGGAGTCTGCACACAACTTTTCAGCTCTCTTGACCTTTTGGAACTGGAGAAGAAGATGAAAATAGGTTTTTAAGGATGTGACCCCTGTGACCCCATTTGGGGTCATGGGGTCACGAAATCTACATATCATATCAATCTTTATTCAATACTTAAAGGCCACAGGCCTGTAGTACAATTGGTACATGCAATATTTACAAATTTGTACAAATATGTCAGATAAAATCATATAATTCTCTGTCAAGTAATGTTATATGATATCTTCAATAACACATATGTCATTAATACCAGTATAATTTACTTTAGGATATTTTGTCTGTGCAAGGAGGCATAATATATGTACATAGAAACATTTTGCAGAATATTACAATTTGAGTTTGATAGTAGTGCATATAATTTCATAACGTTAGGATATCTGAAATAATATGCTTTTAGATATTTTGCTCTAAGATGTAAGTATAGCGGACATACAAGTAAAAAGTGATATTCGTCTTCTATTAAATTCAAGTTACAGAGATTACATATTCTTTCTTCTCTTGGTATCTTCATATAGCGTCCTGTCTCAATAAAAAGTTCATGTGAGGAACATCTAAAACGTGACAAAGCTATTCTAAATTTTTTAACAGTAATCTTTGATAGATAATCCTCCATGATTATTTCAGATTTAATCATTTTGTAATAGAAACATTTGTTTGTTAGGGCCATCGATGTTGTCCATGTCTGCAAATAAATATCCTTTAATCTCTGAGTTAATGAAAGTATAAAAACATTTATTGAATACACATTTTGGTCGTTCCAAACATGACCAAAACCACAATTAAAAAGTAATTCTCTTACACCTGTCACCCAATTTCTTTTACCATTGTTATCAAACAATATCATCATGTTATAAACCTTTTTGGGCAATCTGTATGAGGGCATGTTAATAAGTCTAAGCCAATACTTAATTACTTTTAAATTCGAATGTACATATATAGGAAATCGTCCACATTCTCCATAAACCATCAGACTAGATGTGTTTATCTTAACACCCAAATACTTTTTACAAGCATATAAATGAATCTTTTCTATAGCATCGAAATGTTTTAAGCCCCATACTTCTGACCCATATGATAGGATTGGGAGTATCTTTACATCAAATATTTTAAATAAGGATTGATATGAAATATTTCCTAAAACTTTCAGATTCTTGGTTATACTAATTAGAACTTTCTTTGCTTGTACTGCAGCTTGGTTTGTATGTTTATGCCATGACAGGTTTCTGCTAAAGTAAACACCAAGATATTTATAGAATCCTGTAGTTTCTATTTTTTCTCTCTTAAAATACCATTGTTCATTTCTTGATAACTGACTTCCATGTTTAAATACAAGAACTTTCGTTTTATTCATATTCACTGATAACTTCCATTTATCGCAGTACAACTCAAGTTCATTAATTTGGCTCTGTAATCCTTTAATTGTTGATGAAAAGAGAATAATATCATCTGCAAACAACAACAAAAATATCTGAGTAATATCCGGATGAAGTTGAGTACCATAGTTACAGTTGGAATTTATCTGTACTGATAGTTCATTTATGAAAAATGTAAAGAGAAATGGGCTTAAAATGCACCCTTGTCTGACTCCTAACTGACTAATAAAGGTTTCCGAAATCTCATTATTATTACGTACACATACCTTTACATTCTCATATATGCTACCTAATAGTTTATTCATTTTGTTGCTGAGGCCATGTGATCTTAATAGGTTCCATAATTTCCCCCTCTGCACAGAGTCAAACGCCTTGGCAAAGTCAACAAAGAGCACATAAAATCTCCCACTTTTCACACTTAGGTATCTATCAACAAGTGCTTGTAGAATAAATATGTTGTCAATAGTTGAGTAGCCCTCTCTAAAACCGGCTTGTTCTTCATTAATTTTGTTGAGAGTATCTGCCCAAAACACTAGCCTCTTATTAACAATGAATGTAAATAGTTTACCAAATATGCTTAGCAGCGAGATACCTCTGTAATTATTTACATTATTAACATCACCTTGTTTATGTATTGGCACAATAATCCCAAGTGTCCAAGTATCTGGAAAGGTTCCATTTTCTAATATAACATTGAATACTAGTTCAAGGTAAGGAACAATAATATCTGAAGAGTGTTTAAAAAACTCAGGGATGATTTGATCTACCCCAGGTGATTTGTTACATTTCAGATGGTGTATACTCTCTAGGATCTCATCATTAGTAATGGGTGAATCCAGTATATCATTAGCAAACTCAGTGTCTAGTTGTGAATGTGTATTGTTTTGTGACTCATGGGGCTGGTTTTCCAAGCTCATGTCAGTATCTGTGAATGTGAACAAATCTTTAAAATAGGTATACCAGTCTTTAATATTGATATTGTTTACCTTTTGAGTTTTACCTAAGCCTTTTATTTCTGACCAGAATAATTTGGAGTCATGAATGTTTTTTTCTATAAATTGCTGCTTATTCATAAAATATGTTTGTGACTTTTCTTTGCAAGTTGATGCATATTTGTTTCTTATATTGTGATATTCTCTGAGTGATTCTTTATTTTTACATTTCCTGAATTTATTGAGTGCTCTACATCTTTTCCTTTTCAAATCTTCACATTCTGCATCATACCATTTACATCTTTGGTTAGGCTTTGTATTTCCTACTTTCTTTTGCATAGCTGAGCCAGCTAATTTCAGTGCCTCTGCTAAGTAATTAATGCTCTCTTCAATATTTGTCAATGCTGTGTTTACTGATTTGTCAAGTAAATCCTGGACTTGATCAGAAAAAAGCTGATCTCTAAAAGTACTTGATTTGTCATTATCCCACACAAATCTAAATGATTTCTTATCCTGATCATTCTTCTGTTTTGCAGGTTGCTGTTTTATGTGTGCTCTCAATTTCATGGTAACAGGGAGATGGGTTGAATCTGAGCGAGAATCTATAGAAAAATCTAAAACATTGTCAAATAATGGGGAAGAAGCTATAATATAGTCAATAACACTTGTACCATTAGCACCAATAAAAGTAAAATCACATTTTTGTCTCTACCACATCTTCCATTCAAAATATGAATATTCAGAACAGAACATAAATCTGTTAAACATTTTCCAAACTTGTTTACAATTTTATCAAGTGAAAAGCGTTTAAGATTGAAGTAATCTGATATGAGATCAGACAAAAAGTAATTATGGTTTTCTGTATACTCTATTATGTCATCTTCCACAAAATCAGAATTAGTTCCAGTTCTAGCATTGTAATCACCACCACATAATAGATGTAAATCATCATGTTCTGTTAATATGTCAAATAGTTTTTCTTGAAAAAGAATGATGCCATTTTTACAATTTGAGCTAAATTTATCATACCATGAGGAGCTCTCTGGGTGGATATATACACAAGAGTAAAGTATATCACATGTTGTTCCAAAAAGCTGTTTGTCAATTAAGGCAAAAATAGCATTTTCAGAAATCTGTGTCCATTTTACATATTTATAAAATTCTTTCCTTATCAAAAGTGAAATACCACCAGATAGTCTGCCATAGGATGATAGTTTATCTGCATCTTTCTTAATGATTTCATAGTCTTGGAAAATGTTACCTAGGTCAGGATCTACACACCATGTTTCTGTAATGCCAATAATATCAAATGTTTGGATGTAATTACAGAAATCAGAGTCACTTAATTTGCTCAAATCTACAATTTAGAATACTCATTGGCCAAGGAGTCTGCACACAACTTTTCATCTCTATAGACCTTTTGGAACTGGAGAAGAAGATGAAAAAGGTTTTTAAGGATGTGACCCCTGTGACCCCATTTGGGGTCATGGGGTCACGAAATCTACAATTTAGAATACTCATTGGCCAAGGAGTCTGCACACAACGTTTCAGCTCTCTAGACCTTTTGGAACTGGAGAAGAAGATGAAAATAGGTTTTTAAGGATGTGACCCCTGTGACCCCATTTGGGGTCATGGGGTCACGAAATCTACAATTTAGAATACTCATTGGCCAAGGAGTCTGCACATTAAATTTCAGCTCTGTGGAGTTATTGGTTCTGGAGGAGAAGTCGAAAAAGCGAAAAGTTTACGGACGGATGGACGGACGGACGGACGGATGGACGGACGCCGGACGCCATCCCATGCCATAAGCCCATCGGGCCTTTCAGGCCTGATGAGCTAAAAATGAAAATGCCATCTATCTATAGGCCTATGTATAACACGAAATAATAAGAAGGAATGCAATAAGGACACACAAAACTATTAGAAATTTCCAATGCATGGTTGTATGAGAAATGTAATCCATATTACATTATAGATATAATTAATAGAGATATCCTCTCTCTCTCTCTCTCTCTCTCTCTCTCTCTCTCTCTCTCTCTCTCTCTCTCTCTCTCTCTCTCTCTCTCTCTCTCTCTCTCTCTCTCTCTCTCTCTCTCTCTCTCTCTCTCTCTCTCTCTCTCTCTCTCTCTCTCTCTCTCTCTCTCTCTCTCTCTCTCTCTCTCTGCTGGGTCTCTGCCATCCTTGATACAATATCTCTTTCTTTTTCCAGAAATCTCATGAAAGGAACAAAGGGTTTGATCTTGTCAGCTTGAGGTAAATCATGGTATCTTCTCATCCATTCAACTCTGACGTGATTAGTGAGGAGTGCTGAAATTCTGTCTACATCTCTCATGGTTATTGTGTTCAACTGACCTAGTTCTTCAAGTTGACTGTATGTAGCCTCAACTTCATCGATGAGTTCTATTAGGCTCCTGTAGTCCTCATCTTTAACTAGTTTGAGCTTTTGGAGGATTTCAATAGCAGCTTGTACACTTGAACTTGTGTCATCATAGTATGCTTCCAGTTTCTGCCACATGATATCATAAGCTTCTGGTTTTGAGTTCATGAGCAAGTGCAGTCTTACTTGTGCAGCCATGTTCAGCTAATTCTCTCCAAACTGCTTTGAATTCAGGCCAATCTCTTCTTTGTCCAGAAAATGTAGGCAATGACAACTTCTTAAGTTTAACATCAGCTCTTTGGAAACTTGTGTTTGGTGTTTGAGGCATTGAAGCTAATTGAGACTGGTATGACATATTTGGGGAGCTTGTGTGGTTCACAGGTTGATTACCTTGAGTCAAAGGAACTGGGTGAATTGGTGTTGGAGGATTACTGTAATTCTCTGTCTTCACATTGACTTCAACAGGCTTGGACAAGGTGAAAGGGTCCATTTGACTTGACTCTGCTTCTTTAAGTTTCCTGGTATATTTTTCCTGCAAAGATTCACTTTTGGTTTTTGAAATGAAAACATGCACTTCTCTCTTCATCCTATCAACAGAATCACATATCTCATCTAGATCTTTCTGGTCTTTTTGCATGTGTTCAGATCCAAGTCGTAGCAGTGTGGCTAACTGAGTGGTCATGGTTTCAAACAAATGTCCAGCTGTATCACTATCATATTGAAGAGTATGAATATCTGGTTGTGGTGAATGTAGATTACTTCCTAACCTCTCCAACAAAAGGCTGAGTTTGTTCTTATTTCTTCTGAAAGTGTCATGTACAGGCTCCGCAGTCTTCATGTTTTCTGCAAATTCTTTTGCTGCTTTAATTTCATTATACCTGCTCTTTGCTACTTCATACACTTTAGAAACATTATATCTGAATTCTTCCTGATTTCCCCCATCTGCATCTGTATATTCATCCACATCTCCCCCCCTCTACTGCATCTGAATACTCATTGTCAATGTCAATAAAGTCACTGTATGCTTTTTCTAGATCAATCATTAAATTATGCAGAATTTCTTCATCATGATTTCTCTGAGCTCTTGAAGTCAATCGTTTGGCGCAGGTGAGTGTGGCAAGCCTGGATTTATTTCGTTCTAACTTGAGTGTTTCCATGTTCATATTGTATTGTAAATGTCAACATATGTTCTATAAGTATAAATAGCTGCTTTTTGCGACGACTTTTGACACAAGTTTCAACTATTTCTTCTATAACAGTTCATGTGATGTTTTTACAACATGTTTCACACAAACAAACAGACCGCATGGAGAGAGAGAGAGAGAGAGAGAGAGAGAGAGAGAGAGAGAGAGAGAGAGAGAGAGAGAGAGAGAGAGAGAGAGAGAGAGAGAGAGAGAGAGAGAGAGAGAGAGAGAGAGAGAGAGAGAGAGAGAGAGAGAGAGAGAGAGAGAGAGAGAGACCGGTAGAGGGAGAGGGAGGAGCCGGGAGAGGGAGGAGCCGGGAGAGGGAGAGGGAGGAGCCGGGAGAGGGAGGTGTCGGGAGAGGGAGGAGCCGGGAGAGGGAGGAGCCGGGAGAGGGAGGAGCCGGGATGACTATAGACTATAGACTACATTCAGACAAGTCGATGAAATCATACAGCTTCGCAGTACTCCATTGTCAACATGTTTATATTGGCACGTTTTATATTGGCTATCAGCCAGCGGTCTAAGTAAGATTGGCTTATTATAGCACAGAAATAGGTCACTGGCTTGCCTTTGTTATAAATAGATCCCATACTCCATAACTCCATAGTGACGTCACAGTCACATGACCAGAACAGCCCTCAAAAAATCATGATCGAATTATGTCTATACATTTTATAGCAAATACAATCAAATCTGTACAAAAACTGCTACTTTCAACTGTTCACACATATTCTCCAGTTGATAAATTCCTTATGTAGCAAGAAAGTAAACACTTGAATAAGATATGTGCTTTAGAACAGCCTAACATTTTTTCCTAGAAGGTTTTGAGAACTCATATACATAACTTCTTATACTTATACAGTTTTTTGCGCGGCGGCGGCCGCTGGCTGCCGGCACGTTTTGTATTGGCTATAACATTTTTCAAGATCTGTGTGGATTTCCTCTATTTACAGTCACACTGTCTCTGCCTCAATATAACGCTAGTCCGGGAGACATACTCTTTATAATGCATAATTTGGGAATCAAACATTATAAAATGTAAATTTTGAAATTTGACAGTTATAAATTTAAAAAAAAACAACACTACCCGATAAGCGCTTACACTCTACCTCGGTTATACTTGGGATTGAAAAACCTCGTTAAGAAAGCTTCGGGGAAGTAAGACCTCAAGCTTCGCTTTCGGTCTTACGTCCTGCTCAGCTTTCTTACCTCGGGTTTTACAATCCCAAGCAAAACCTCTGTATCGTGTTTTATCCTACACTTAGAAACCTATCAGGGATTGTGTCTATTGTTTCGTAGGTATCTTGTTTTCTCGTAATAACCCCTCATTATTATTTCAGTCGGTATTTCTTCTGATAATAACCACGTATGAGGTTTTTATTGTGAAAGTAAGTTTTTTACTTTTGATAGTAAGACCTTAAATGAGACTAAGATTTTATTTTCACAACTCAATTCATAACAATTATTATCGAAAAGTATACAAAGATAAATTTTTCAGAGTGTAGATGGCGGGAATCGAACTCGATACCCATTGCCCTTTAATCCGGATGCTCTACCTCCACGCTACCGAGGAAGCCGAAGAACTGCGTGGATTTCCTCGATTCAAAGTCACGGCGCGTTTTGTATTATCTTTAAGATTTTTCCTAGACGGTTTTGAGAACTCATATAACTTCTTACTAACACAGTTTTTTTGCGCGTTGGCGGCCGCTGGCCGGCGGAACGTTTTGTATTGGCTGTAACATGTTTTCTAGAAAGTTTTGAGAACTCTTATACATAACTTCTTACTTTTACAGTTTTTTGCGCGGCCGTGGCCGCCGGCACGTTTTGTAATGGCTATACACTCATTCTGAATGAAAGTGCACAATTGAAAATGTGCATTTCACAAAAATCGAAAGTCTGCATTAGAAGTGTTAATATGTGTTACCCCAATGTCCTCTGTTCATTAAATATGATTATGAAGTTTGAGCAAATAATTCCTACCAGATGTCCTATAATTGCTGTCCAAATATGACATGTCAATATGTCTCAGTGGGCCTATTTTACGTTATATATAACGTTATTTGTATCAGTTAATGAACCATATACGTCGGTAATTATATATTATCTAACAGTAAACATGTCTCAAGTTTCAGTTTGATTTAAATTGGTCAAAATGGTTTAATTTCTTAAATCTGCTTGATTTGTGTTATCTCCTTACCATCTTATTTCAAGTGTGCGTATCTTATGCAATGTATCACTATTAACGTCAAATATCAAAGAAACCTCGGGTCTAGATTTTAAACAAAAAGATCATCCACGGGATTCGAACTTATACCCCACTTCCGGTCTCGTTGCTATGGTTTCTTTTGTTACAAGTGTAGGTGTATTAGCCGATACACCTATACTTTTTTCTGATATACCTACACTTTTTCTGATATACCTACACTTTTCTATTAAACCTACACTTTTTAACAACTGAGAAATCAATGGAGTCAATTTTCTAAATTTCCAAATCTAAGTGATGATACTTTATAAAATGTTATTTATGAACATATACGACATATAAGGTTCTTATAATGTGAGATATAATATCACAATTTTCTGTATTTCTTTTTATATAACAATGTTATTTAATTTTGGATGCAAAATGTCTTAACATACTGAAGTTAGTTCTGTTTTCACTAAACTTTGGCCATGTTGACATTATCCATTCAGTTTATGGCGTTAGCTGTACATTTCAGCGAGATGCACGTGCGTCTGCGTTGGCAATACCGTCATTGGGCCATATCAATTAGATTTCGAGCCCCAAACATGGGTTACCATACAACGAAGCACGAGCTGATTGTACCCGGGAGTTGTCACAGATGAGGCCGTATTTGGGTTGTGCGTTTCATACACAAACTTTTTACAGCTGTATATGTTTTAGAAATATTATGAAATGGTATCCGTTTACACTCGACCATAAGTGGGGTATAAGACAGATATACCCATACTTTTCCTTGTGTATCGAATGATACGCAACACTTTTCCCGGCGGAGCCTTACTCGGCTACGCCTCGTAAGGGCCCCACCGGGAAAAGTGTAGGGTATCATTCGATACACTCGGAAAAGTATGGGAATATCTCTCACATGTACTTCGAAATAAACGTAACACAAATCATTGACAGTTACCATTAGACCATTTTGCTCAACTAACAAAAGTGGAACAATTTTCGCTCTTATCATATCTATATGTTGAACAATGCATACAAGACCCGGGCCGTGCCAGTTTATTCGTTCGGTGACGTTATTTTCATAGACTTGTATGTCCAGACTAAACAATTTTCGAGAAATGAGTTCTGTTTGGATCAATTTAAAACTATCCAGCTTGATTGGAAATCACCTCCGCTTGAAGTACATAATTTAAATTAACTTTTACGAAGACAATTTAATTAATGTCATTAGATTTACCTATATGTTTACATAGTCATTGAATAAAAACGTGTCTCATAGATCGTCATGTTAAATGATTTCACAACTATGTAGGCCTATATGTTGGACAACTTACTGTCTTTCCTAAACAGACATTAAACATACATATATCATGAGGATGTAGCCAAGATAATTCCTTACAAAATTGATTAATGTTTATAGGATCGGGCAAAAAGAATCGTATCTTCGAACAATTATCCGAGACTATTTAAACTCAATGGAAATAACGTCACCGTATGAATTTAAGTGGTAGGAGTCTATTCTGCTTTTAAATAAATTGGAAACATTCACACGTAATTGCCTTCACTAACTATCTATGAACACCAAAAAGATCTATATGTTGTATGAATCTTTTTTTATTTGAATGAAGGCGAAATATCGGCGTAAAAAGGCCTACTTAAATTGCATATACCGTAAATCCTTGAATAATCGCGTGCCTTGAACAATCGCCTGCCTTGAATAATCGCCGAGTCTAAGCCCTCTTTGAAATAAATAATCGCTTGCCTTGAATAATCGCCGGGTTAATTTTAGTAAATGTAAACACACTAATTTCTATCTCCTCTTCAAAAATAATTCCCGGCATAAGCATATTTACGCCAAGTTTAACCTCATGACATGCACTTGGTTAACAATATTAATATTTTAAAACATACTGAAATTATGTTTTTATTATTTTTTAACGTTACACTCTTATATGGCAGTCATAACGTATGATACCATAACGTAGATTCTAAGATGCCTAGCGGCTAGAACAATCGAAATAAAAGTACTCTATCAGACGATAAAGGTATAGTTTTTGTGATGACGTATCTATAATAGTTCAGGGCAAAACTATACTTTATTACAAAATACATTGGGGTACAGCGAACTTTATTTCTTAAATACATAACGAAAAATACATTGGGATGTTTTATTGCAACGGAAAGTTTTTTGGACGTGTTAGCGCAATTGCTGGTGATGACAAGGAAATTTTACAACTTTACCGAGCTGTAACTATTACTTTTAGCAAGTTTCTATTTTACATTTTTGTAGGAGACACATAACGTAGAATACAGGCTTAACCATACGTTTTTTCCTTAACGATAGTTCTTTAATTTCTAAAAAATTAATACATTTAATATGACAATTGTTTCTATTTTACTTTTCTTTAATATTCAACACAAATGAATAACTGAATGTATTTAGGTTCACTGCAGATAACAACGTTATTTATCAGTTTATTTAAAATACATAACGTAGAATACGTACTAAATAGTAACCTACCCCTAGGTTGATATGTTAAATATTTTACCTCGAGCGGAAGCGAGAGGTTAAATATTTAACATATCAACCGTAGGGGTAGGTTACTATTTGCCATACACACAGAGGAATAAAGGGTCAATTGTACAAATACTGTTTTCATCATTGTTGTTACTATTTCAGTTCATTCAACCATTTATACTATGTTGCCTGCTAAATAACATTGGTACTCAATGTACAACCCCACGAGCAGAACATGGCAAGAAGAACGCTCTGCATGTGCAAAGTAAAATGCACGAGGTATTTCGAGTTTGACTGCTGTCAAGCTTTCCGCATTATCCAATCAGCAATCAATGATACTGTGACGTGCACACATGTAAGAAAGCACGTGGTATTCACAATTCACTTGAGTGACTGGATGGTCGGACTGGTTTCAGCTGTGATACAAGATTGCGAACACGTGCTTGTCGGAATACTCTTATTTACAACGAAGCAAAACATATGGATAATAATTGTGGGCCCAGTTTCGGATGACGTAGCGAAGATTACTGGTAAATGTTGAAAAGGGGCTTGTGTAAATTAAATGTGTTATTTCAGCAATGAACTGCTCAATTGCATAGACAATCAACAATTGCAATACCCTGGTTGTCTTGTTCCTGTATGCTGCAGTTGGATTCTTTGAATCTAAAAAAGGATCAGCAACGCCTCATCTCTAGAAGTAGAAGACCGACACCAGGCCTGCATATTTTATCAGAGCGCTATTCTATTCAAATCAGCCGTGTTGCAGGTAAATACTTTCACTACATCAAATGCATCGACTTGTTCATCGTTAAACGCACTGTAGCACTTTTATTGGCATTTTTACATGTTCATATTTGCTATTTATAATAAACGTTTATGTAGTATAAAAGCAGTACATGCTGATATCTGATTAACCTTAGAAAACGTTGTGACGTATAAAACGAAAATTGCTAACGGCCATTTTATTGTAAACACCTTCTAATAATTCAAGAATGGGTAAAAGGTTCTGTGTTACCAAACCTTTAAACATGAGCTGATGAGGCTGAGCATTTGTGATGTCTGTATGACATTAAAATGAACATTTCTCATTCAATTTGGTGCGGTTTTATGATTTATTGACAAGATGAGATGTGAGATTGAGATTGAGATTGACAAGATATGTTGGGCAAGAGAAAACATGTTATTAAAGGTATTATTTCATATATGTTTTGTATAGCTTTGTAAGCTGCATTGATTCGTATTTCATTGAATTAAGGTCTTTTCTGCAGGTATTGACACTTTGGATGAAAACCAGGTTGAAACAGAGTCGGTTTCCTGGCACATCTCTCAAGGAATACAAAGATCTACCCTAACAACATATCAATTATCATTGTGTCTGTGTTTGAAGACCTGCATATTGTTGTTCTTCATGACATTGAATTCGTTTGTGTAAATGCACTATTTTGTTGAAAGAATATAACTATGAACACTTGTCCAGTTCTTCCTCCTAACCATTCGTTAAAATTAGATTAATCTGCAAGGTCGATATTAACATATTAACCTAGGGAAATATAAGATATCGACCTTTCATGACGTCACATAACCTTAAACATCATTACGGAAGTGTTTTTAAAAGATTACTCGAGGCGAAGCAGAGAGTAATATTTTAAAAACACTGACGTGTTTTAACCGAGGAAGGATACTGAAAGTCGAGGCGAAGCCGAGATTTTCAGTATCCGGACGAGGATACATTCTTGCAGCAATGACGTCATCAGAGGTTGAATATCTCATAACTCCCTAGGTCGATATGTACACATCAACCTCCAATGACGTCATGCCAGGTTGATATGGATTATAAACAGTAATCCGTTTCAATGGCCATATCATCCCTAGGTGTGTATATGAAAATAGCGACAATAAACATTTGGTATTATAAGAAATTTGAGAAAAGTGTTAACAGTTCTGCTCTCTGAAAATTCCTTAGTAAAGGTTATTCTATATTTGGACATGTGTTATCGCATCCATGACTTATGAGTGAATCTCAGTTCCTACGTCAACGTGACAGTTATTGTTTGCGACATTTCTATTTTGACAGGTTCCAAGATTGCTAAGGCCTCTCTAAAAAATATCAACAGTAAAATGTAACATATTATCACTTGTTCGTACTACGAATTTAATTTCCTATTGTATCGATCTTACATTGCACCATATTAACGTTACATTCGTTATAAAAGAACCGAAATATAAGGACGACGTCATTATTTACTAATTGTGCACTTTCATTGAGAATGAGTGATTAACATGTATTCCACAAGGTTTTGAGAACTCTTCTACACAACTTCTTACTTTTACAGTTTTTTGCGCGGCCGCGGCCGCCGTCCGCCGGCACGTTTTGTATTGGCTGTAACATTTTTCCTAGAAAGTTTTGAGAACTCATATACATAACTTCTTACTTTTAAAGTTTTTTTGCGCGGACGCGGCCGTCGTCCGCCGGCACGTTTTGTATTGGCTGTAACATTTTTCCTAGAAAGTTTTGAGAACTCATATACATAACTTCTTACTTTTACAGTTTTTTGCGCGGCCGCGGCCGCCGTCCGCCGTCCCCCGGCCGCCGGCACGTTTTGTATTGTCTATAACATGTTTTCTAGAAGGTTTTGAGAACTCTTATACATAACTTCTTACTTTTACAGTTTTTTGCGTCGCCGCGGCCGCCGTCCGCCGTCCCCCGGTCGCCGGCACGTTTTGTATTGGCTATAACATCTTTCCTAGAAGGTTTTGAGAACTCATATACATAACTTCTTACTTTTACAGTTTTTTGCGCGGCCGCGGCCGTCGTCCGCCGGCACGTTACGATTGGCTATAACATCTTTCCTAGAAGGTTTTGAGAACTCATATACATAACTTCTTACTTTTAAAGTTTGTTTGCGCGGACGCGGCCGTCGTCCGCCGGCCGCCGGCACGTTTTGTATTGGCTATAACATATTTCCTAAAAGGTTTTGAGAACACATATACATAACTTCTTACTTTTAAAGTTTGTTTGCGCGGACGCGGCCGTCGTCCGCCGGCCGCCGGCACGTTTTGTATTGGCTATAACATATTTCCTAAAAGGTTTTGAGAACTCATATACATAACTTCTTACTTTTAAAGTTTGTTTGCGCGGACGCGGCCGTCGTCCGCCGGCCGCCGGCACGTTTTGTATTGGCTATAACATATTTCCTAGAAGGTTTTGAGAACTCATATACATAACTTCTTACTTTTAAAGTTTTTTGCGCGGCCGCGGCCGTACGCCGTCCCCCGGCCGCCGGCATGTTTTGTATTGGCTATAACATCTTTCCAAGAAGGTTTTGAGAACTCATATACATAACTTCTTACTTTTAAAGTTTGTTTGCGCAGACGCGTCCGTCGTCCGCCGGCCGCCGGCATGTTTTGTTTTGGCTATAACATCTTTCCTAGAAGGTTTTGAGAACTCATATACATAACTTCTTACTTTTAAAGTTTGTTTGCGCGGCCGCGGCCGCCGTCCTCCGTCCCCCGGCCGCCGGCACGTTTTGTATTGGCTATAACATCTTTCCTAGAAGGTTTTGAGAACTCATATACATAACTTCTTACTTTTACAGTTTTTTGCGCGGCCGCGGCCGTCGTCCGCCGGCACGTTTTGTATTGGCTATAACATCTTTCCTAGAAGGTTTTGAGAACTCATATACATAACTTCTTACTTTTACAGTTTTTTGCGCGGCCGCGGCCGTCGTCCGCCGGCACGTTTTGTATTGGCTATAACATCTTTCCTAGAAGGTTTTGAGAACTCATATACATAACTTCTTACTTAAAGTTTGTTTGCGCGGACGCGGACGCCTTCCGCCGTCCCCCGGCCGGCGGCACGTTTTGTATTGCCTATAACATGTTTTCTAGAAGGTTTTGAGAACTCTTATACACAACTTCTTACTTTTACAGTTTTTTGCGCGGCCGCGGCCGCCGTCCGCCGGCACGTTTTGTATTGGCTGTAACATTTTTACTAGAAAGTTTTGTGAACTCATATACATAACTTTTTACTTTTAAAGTTTTTTTGCGCGGACGCGGCCGCCGGCACGTTTTGTATTGGCTATAACATGTTTTCTAGAAGGTTTTGAGAACTCTTATACATAACTTCTTACTTTTACAGTTTTTTGTGCGGCCGCGGCCGCCCTCCGCCGTCCCTTGGCCGCCGGCACGTTTTGTATTGGCTATAACATATTTCCTAGAAGGTTTTGAGAACTCATAAACATAACTTCTTACTTTTAAAGTTTTTTGCGCGGCCGCGGCCGCCGTTCGCCGTCCCCCGGCCGCCGGCACGTTTTGTACTGGCTATAACAATCTACAATGTAGATATCGCTTGTAGATAACCCTTGATCTCACACAAGCGATATCTCCTGTTGAACACAGTTTTGGGTGATAAAACATGTTTTCTAGAAGGTTTTGAGAACTCTTATACATAACTTCTTACTTTTACAGTTTTTTGCGCGACCGCTATAACATGTTTTCTAAAAGGTTTTGAGAACTCTTATCCATACCTTCTTACTTTTACAGTTTTTTGCGCGGCCGCCGGCATGTTTTGTATTGGCTATAACATCTTTCCTAGAAGGTTTTGAGAACTCTTATACATAACTTCTTACTTTTACAGTTTTTTGCGCGGCCGCGCCCGCCGTCCGCCGTCCCCCGACCGCCGGCACGTTTTGTATTGGCTATAACATCTTTCCTAGAAGGTTTTGAGAACCCATATACATAACTTCTTACTTTTACAGTTTTTTGCGCGGCCGCGCCCGCCGTCCGCCGTCCCCCGACCGCCGGCACGTTTTGTATTGACTATAACATCTTTCCTAGAAGGTTTTGAGAACTCATATTTATAAACCTCTAGTGACGTCACTCTATTGTTCTATTAGGTTCTTCTTTTACCGGATAAACCTCTATTGTCAGTTTGCCGGGCGTTCTCCAAGAATGCCCGGGGCATTCTATAGGAATGCCCGGGGCTTACTCTAGAATCTATCGGAAATTTATTTTGATTGGGAATTATACACGTTTTGAAATACTTTGTTTAAAAGTCCTTCTTCGAATAAATACCATCACAAAATATCACATTTTTGACAAATCACAAATCACAAACATAAGCTTTGAATACCTGGTTTCGAACCCTGCACCACCCGGTTACTAAACTGGCGCCTTTGACAACTCGGCTATACAGGCCGACAGAACATTGATGTATTTTCCACAGTGACAATCATCGAGGCAGATAGCACATGCAGCACGTGCGTTTCGTGCGGATGTGCTTCCCGCGTATTTAGCGATTCGCGTCAGTATATGCCAATGAAGCCACGTGAAGACAAACTATTGAAATTATATCTAAATCATAATTTCTGTCGGTTCATAAGTAAGATCAAAACCTCGTCCTCGGCTTTGTTTGTGGAGTATGCCCTTGGGGTCGGGAAAGGGGGGCGGGCCTATCGGCCCTTCCCCTTTCCCTCCCCCGCGGGCATACTCCACAAACAAAGCCTCTGACACGGTTTTGATCCATTACAAATAACTTCTTACTTTTAAAGTTTGTTTGCGCGGCCGCCGTCCGCCGTCCCCCGGTCGCCGGCACGTTTTGTATTGGCTATAACATCTTTCCTAGAAGGTTTTGAGAACTCATATACATAACTTCTTACTTTTACAGTTTTTTGCGCGGCCGCGGCCGTCGTCCGCCGGCACGTTTTGTATTGGCTATAACATCTTTCCTAGAAGGTTTTGAGAACTCATATACATAACTTCTTACTTAAAGTTTGTTTGCGCGGACGCGGACGCCTTCCGCCGTCCCCCGGCCGCCGGCACGTTTTGTATTGGCTATAACATGTTTTCTAGAAGGTTTTGAGAACTCTTATACACAACTTCTTACTTTTACAGTTTTTTGCGCGGCCGCGGCCGCCGTCCGCCGGCACGTTTTGTATTGGCTGTAACATTTTTACTAGAAAGTTTTGTGAACTCATATACATAACTTCTTACTTTTACAGTTTTTTGCGCGGCCGCGGCCGTCGTCCGCCGGCACGTTTTGTATTGGCTATAACATCTTTCCTAGAAGGTTTTGAGAACTCATATACATAACTTCTTACTTAAAGTTTGTTTGCGCGGACGCGGGCGCCTTCCGCCGTCCCCCGGCCGCCGGCACGTTTTTTATTGGCTATAACATGTTTTCTAGAAGGTTTTGAGAACTCATATACTTACACCACTAGGGAAAGTTATGTCCTTTGTTCTGACAAGTCTTTTTTCTGAATAACCACCTCTTACCTCGGTTAACTGCTTGTGTTGAGGTAGATATTCTTGGTTATGTACGCGTACGAGGGAGTTACTTGAAGGCGGTTATCTCTGCCAAAACATTTTTTTTAAACTCTCGGGCAGATACCGTACGTCCTCGGCTGCGCCTCGGACTTGGTATCTTCCCTCGAAAGTTATACATTGGGAATTTTCGAATATTGCCTCTCGGCTTCGCCTCTAGTCAATATTCGAAAATTCCCAATGTCAGATGGTTTTCAGAATTTGAAAAAAAAAACTAAAAAATAACTACCCCTATTGTGCATAACCAACATAACCTACTTCAATACACGAAGTTGAATCCTGAAGTAGGAAACAATAGCTGTATGAAAAGTAAATACTTTGCTAAAAAAAACACAAAACAACCAGGTTCAAAAGTTTTATTTCATAGAAACTTCCATCTTTCGTCGTTTCAATGGATTTTATTTGGTACATCATCCACCATATGTCGCTCTAACTAGATTGCCAGTTCAACAGTTTATTTCAAATGTAAATTAACGACACAATTTTGAAAGACAAACTGACGTGTGTCATTATCGGAGGTGACCCTTTCTTTGGACTCGGTTTTCTGTGGACTGGCAGTAGTCGGCGCGGAATTGCTTTTGGTGCCATCAAGAACTTCACTAACAGCCTTCACCTGTTCGTCACTGGTATGGGTGTAAATTCGTAAACCTGGAACATGTAGTAAACATTTACATCAAAAGTCAAAATTAACATACCATACAATTATTAAATGTTGCAGACAGTGTTTCATATCAGTTAAACTGAACTCAACACATATTTAAAGAGTATACACATTTGTGTACAACAATAGACATGAGTTTCAAAAGTTTAATATGTATATTGTCATGTTTATAAATACCTGTCGCAGATCGGTGACCTGTTCGCTCCATGATAAGCTGCTCTGGGACACCTGCTCTGTAGAGACGGGTAGCAGTTGTTGCCCGGAGTGAATGGTTTGTCTTTCTGCCAGACACCCCAGCCTTTGTACACATATCAGGGATCAATTTCTGAAGTGTATTGTGGCCCAAGGCCTGGCGACTGTACCTTAATTGAAAAAGTTTTATTTAATGAACTTTATTACTTTATAGGAATTTCAAGCAATTAAGAGTATTTAAGACTGTTTCAACAATTTCTAAATTGATTTTAAAATCCCAATGTAGTTAATGGTTGATAATATACATTTAACTTCATAATTGTTCTGGTGTGAACTCACTGCATCACTTCAATGTTTTCACATTTATCTACAGGTTGGGGAAACCCACTGAACGGGATATTATATCCCAATTGGCTTATTATATCCTGTTCGGGATATTTCATTATATCCCAATCGGAATATATTTGTACATTTTTCTCAATATTTCCAAAACGATACATTTCCGCAAAAAAGTGTTTTATTTAAACATAATGAGGAACAGTTAGTGATCCTCTCCAGCTTGATAAAAGTAACTTTTTTGAGGTAATTTAAATTATATCATGTCCAGGAAAAGAAACTTTTATTAACATCAGATTATGTGTTACAATCAACTCTAGATCATTGGAATCTGATGACAATGTCATAGATTTTTAAAAACAGTTTGGAAGAAAACAAATTGACTTTTATTTAACTGACATTTTGCAGCTAATGTGCAACGATTTTTTTCAAAGACATTTATTTCTATAAAGAGAAAATAAGAACCTTAGAATATCACAACTTCATTCCAATTACTGTCCTTATGCGGAAATGCACCATGTTCATTTAAAATCAGGAAATATATTATTCTATCCCGATCGGGGTATAATGAGATATCCCAAACGGGATATTGTAGGCCGATCGGGATATAATATCCCGTTTAGTGGGTTTCCCCAACCTGATCTACATTACTTCTAGCATTAAAAATGAGGACAGCATTTATGAATAATGTAACTTCTGTATTTGACCATCAGGCACTAACATTTCCAACTCAGGTCTTTGACACATTTACACACTTTAACTACTTACCAGCATGTGTCAGTCGGTGATTGCAAGCACTGTAAGTAGAAGGCCTGGTCATGGCCATCTTGTGGAACGAGAGACATGTACTTTTTGTACAAACGTACGTGACACCTCTGTGGGTTGTTACTCTGGTAGTGTTTAACCTCCTTAGGCTCTACTTTGCGGTGCTTTATACCACCCTGAACCGTCTTTGACCAATCTTCTCTGTAGAGAAGGTACTCCTTGCCACAAGAACTGTCCACTCCTAGGCTTATTTGCGAATTTTTGTGTTTGAGTTTTCGGTGTTCCTGCCCACTTCTAAGACCAAAGTTCTTGCCATTCAGGTACAGTATGGTATTTAGCAAAATTCTTGGGTTATGATCTCCTAGTTGCTTGGATGTCCATAACGCTTCTTCATCCTCGTAGGAGAAAGGTTCTGCCCTCTTAACGCCGATTCCAAGCCCTTTTTGAGTCAAACGCTTCATTTCACCATCTAAAACGAACTTGAATTCTACAAACTTGTCTGAATTCAAAAATTGAATGGATCTCTTGCTTGCCGTTTTGATGTACGATTGAAGTCCCATCACGATTTGGAACAATGAGTTTGGAGGATATTCACTTCCATCCTGCTTTCTTACTTCAATAACAAATTTTCTTAAGAAATATGCCATATCATTTTCAGACATCTTTTCTAAAGTTGTAGTTACCTTTCTTTCGGAATGTCGTCTATTGTTGTATGCGATTGCCCACGAAGAGAACGCATTATACGCCCATTTGTCGCGTTTTTGGGTATTGAACGGAACAGATGCCAAGGCTATATTAGCAATTTCATTTTCATCAGTCATATGAAACCGTTTCTTGTTACCTTTCTCCACATTTAACTCTTCTTCCGATTTCCGAGAGGACTGTGTCGACAATTCATGAGTTTCAGACCGAGATACAGTAAGGCTATTTGTTTCTTCAAAAACCTCCTGAGACGCTTGAATTAGTTCTTCATCCGATAATGAATTCGTTGTGCCTTCAGTAAATTCCTGTGAAGCTTCAATTAATTCTTCATCAGACTGTGTTTGATCCATGCTGTCAATGCATGGATGAATACTTATCATCTGTGAAAGCCACACAGGGCAAACCGCGCACGTTGATGAGTGCGCGTGCAGTTCGCATGCGTTGCGTTTAGGCGATGAGTTCGATGTTTCAACGTCTGAGGACACAATTTTAAATTGAACATAGAAGAGGATGTGTATTCATTTAGCTTATTATTGTGCTGTTACCAATGAATGATTCATCATAGGGAGACACAATTTTTGAAAAGAAATGCATTAATTTGGTATGATCAAGATCCGTATGGTTAATATGGTAAAGGAAATAATGACTGATTGACTAAGTTTTATTAATTAGTGGCTTGAGAGCTATTCTTGATTGACCCTATATCTTCCACAGTCTTTATGTTTGTATGGACAAAAATAATCATTTGTCTTGCATATTTGTTTTATTTACATTACAGTGATTTTCCTTATGTATAAGGTACTAAATGTATGAGCCGAAATAATAACTATTTCCAATTTTGAGTATTAATAACTGTTTGAAACTGCAAACTACATTGTTAATGTGTATCAGAAAGCGATATTTCCCCCTGTAGAAGATGTGCTTAAACGTTTTAACTATTTGACCGAGTCATATTGAGGGTTATGTTATTATGCCCTAGGGAGGTTATGCTGAGCAGGTGCCGTTAATACAAATTTAAGGTATATTGGTAATGCAGATTACTTCGGAAGTATATTCATATATGTTAGTAGATAGTCCCACGTGGTGTAAGTCGTTTAGACACCCCGTCTTGGGAGTTATGGATTAAACCTCTCGACTTCGTCTCGAGGTTATAATCCATAACTCCCTCGACAAGGTGTCTAACCTTAACATAACTTCTTACTTTTACAGTTTTTTGCGCGGCCGCGGCCGTCGTCCGCCGGCACGTTTTGTATTGGCTATAACATCTTTCCTAGAAGGTTTTGAGAACTCATATACATAACTTCTTACTTAAAGTTTGTTTGCGCGGACGCGGACGCCTTCCGCCGTCCCCCGGCCGCCGGCACGTTTTGTATTGGCTATAACATGTTTTCTAGAAGGTTTTGAGAACTCTTATACACAACTTCTTACTTTTACAGTTTTTTGCGCGGCCGCGGCCGCCGTCCGCCGGCACGTTTTGTATTGGCTGTAACATTTTTACTAGAAAGTTTTGTGAACTCATATACATAACTTCTTACTTTTACAGTTTTTTGCGCGGCCGCGGCCGTCGTCCGCCGGCAAGTTTTGTATTGGCTATAACATCTTTCCTAGAAGGTTTTGAGAACTCATATACACCACTAGGGAAAGTTATTTCCTTTGTTCTGACGAGTCTTTGTTCTGGATAACCGACTCTAACCTCGGTTATCTGCTTGTGTTGAGGTAGGTTTTCTTGGTTATGTACGCGTCCGAGGTAGTTATTTGAAGGCGGTTATATCTTTGCCAAAACATTTTTTTTAAACTCTCGGGCAGATACCGTGCGTTCTCGGCTTCGCCTCGAACTTGGTATCTTCCCTCGAAAATTACACATTGGCAATTTTCGAATATTGCCTCTCGGCTTCGCCTCTAGTCAATATTCGAAAATTCCCAATGTCAGAAGGTTTTCTGAATTTTGAAAACTACCTCGAAATAACTACCTTCAGTTTGTACATAACCAAACTAACCTACCTCAACAAATACAGTTGTAAGGTATGATCATTGATCTTGGACATTACCTCTCAACATACCATGGATAACATTCTGGCGCCTGAGCATAAATGAAAGTTAAAATATGGCAATACTGACTTAAGAAAACACACAACACACATTTGAAGCATTTTAATTGAAGAAAACCACCGTTTTCAAATTACATGTTTGCTTTGACATTTTCATGTGACTTGGCCGCGATCTTGTTCCACTGTGTATATAGCACCGACGGGTCTTCGTTCCTCGTAATCTGTTTTCAAATAGGTTCACAGAACTGAAAAAGAGCAGGAAAAGGTAAACTTTAGTCAATAAATATCGAAACATTAACACATTCAAATCAAAATTAAAATGAAAAGGTGCACTTGGAAATTTAAATGTATTCATGTATTACGAACATTTAATTTTTACTTTTTCCTAAACGTATAATTTAAACTGTTAAAAATGCGTCATAGACTAGATAGAAATGTACGCAAACGTTTACAGTACAAATACTTTTCACTCAACTTGCAGAAAACCGAAACTACACGTCCCATTTACATACACGGTCGTTAAGGGCCTATTTAACGTTATGAAACCAAACTGAAGTCTTTGTCTGTTCAACATAACATTCCAAAACGTGTCGCGAGTCAATCGCGGTACATTGTCCGGATTTCGATCAGATATGAGTTTTGCCTTCATATCCTCAACATACTAACTGACTAAGTCGACTATCATCATAATGGTAGTTTTCGGTAACAGTCGGTACTCGGTAAATTACACCATTTATAACGTTTGGAATATGTGACCCCCAACAACACAACAGTTCAAATAAATAAAAATACGGTGGAGAGTTGTTTAGCGTCACATTATGGCAATATTTCAGTCACTACAGCGGGAAATACTTGATTTTCTTGCTTACATGTATAACATAACGAATTGTAAAACGTACTGTTTTGTGAATGTTTAATTCGAACTTCACAAACATTTCCATACTGCAGTGGTGCTCACCTTTTATTTATGTCTTCGTCCAAGCTCTTTTGTCTTTCTTCAGGGTATTTTCTGGAATAGCATATGCCACTTTGTCATACATCTAAATAAGAATTATGAAAACTTGGATTATCGTCGCTCTTTGGAATTTCCACTCTCTTTAGCTGCCCTTCTGCTTCCATGTCCTGCGACGACCTCACCATATCTTCTTCTGAATCCAAATGCATCTTGCCACACCTCAGTACAATGTGTTGACAATCTTGCACGAGAATCCCGTGCGTTTCCGCTAGTTGTTACCACGTGGTCGCTGAGTGTTGCGTTTAGATGTACTGTATGATGGGGCGGGAAAAATAACTGACCTAGGGCAGGTTATTTAATAAGAAATAATGAAACTATACTTTTGTTGATGCTTTTAACCACACCTAATAAGCTACAAGCGTAATAAATAAGCATGCCCACGTGGTGTAAGGCGTTTAATCACCCTCACAACGGTAGTTATTGAAATCAACTCTGCTCGGGCAAAGCCCTCGCAGAGTTGATTTCAATAACTACCTCGTGAGGGTGATTAACCTTAACATAACTTCTTACTTAAAGTTTGTTTGCGCGGACGCGGACGCCTTCCGCCGTCCCCCGGCCGCCGGCACGTTTTGTATTGGCTATAACATGTTTTCTAGAAGGTTTTGAGAACTCATATACATAACTTCTTACTTTTACAGTTTTTTGCGCGGCCGCGGCCGTCGTCCGCCGGCACGTTTTGTATTGGCTATAACATCTTTCCTAGAAGGTTTTGAGAACTCATATACATAACTTCTTACTTAAAGTTTGTTTGCGCGGACGCGGACGCCTTCCGCCGTCCCCCGGCCGCCGGCACGTTTTGTATTGGCTATAACATGTTTTCTAGAAGGTTTTGAGAACTCTAATACACAACTTCTTACTTTTACAGTTTTTTGCGCGGCCGCGGCCGCCGTCCGCCGGCACGTTTTGTATTGGCTGTAACATTTTTACTAGAAAGTTTTGTGAACTCATATACATAACTTTTTACTTTTAAAGTTTTTTTGCGCGGACGCGGCCGCCGGCACGTTTTGTATTGGCTATAACATGTTTTCTAGAAGGTTTTGAGAACTCTTATACATAACTTCTTACTTTTACAGTTTTTTGCGAGGCCGCGGCCGCCGTCCTCCGTCCCCCGACCGCCGGCACGTTTTGTATTGGCTATAACATCTTTACTAGAAGGTTTTGAAAACCCATATACATAACTTCTTAATTTTAAAGTTTTTTTGCGCGGACGGCCGCGTCCGCCGGCACGTTTTGTATTGGCTATTACATGTTTTCTAGAAGGTTTTGAGAACTCTTATACATAACTTCTTACTTTTACAGTTTTTTGCGCGGAAGCGGCCGCCGTCCTCCGTCCCCCGGCCGCCGGCACGTTTTGTATTGGCCATAACATGTTTTCTAGAATGTTTTGAGAACTCTAATACATAACTTCTTACTTTTACAGTTTTTTGCGCGGCCGCGGCCGTCGTCCGCCGGCACGTTTTGTATTGGCTATAACATCTTTCCTAGAAGGTTTTGAGAACTCATATACATAACTTCTTACTAAAAGTTTGTTTGCGCGGACGCGGACGCCTTCCGCCGTCCCCCGGCCGCCGGCACGTTTTGTTTTGGCTATAACATGTTTTCTAGAAGGTTTTGGAAATCATATACATAACTTCTTACTTTTACAGTTTTTTTGCGCGGCCGCGGCCGTCGTCCGCCGGCACGTTTTGTATTGGCTATAACATCTTTCCTAGAAGGTTTTGAGAACTCATATACATAACTTCTTACTTAAAGTTTGTTTGCGCGGACGCGGACGCCTTCCGCCGTCCCCCGGCCGCCGGCACGTTTTGTATTGGCTATAACATGTTTTCTAGAAGGTTTTGAGAACTCTTATACACAACTTCTTACTTTTACAGTTTTTTGCGCGGCCGCGGCCGCCGTCCGCCGGCACGTTTTGTATTGGCTGTAACATTTTTACTAGAAAGTTTTGTGAACTCATATACATAACTTTTTACTTTTAAAGTTTGTTTGCGCGGACGCGGCCGCCGGCACGTTTTGTATTGGCTATAACATGTTTTCTAGAAGGTTTTGAGAACTCTTATACATAACTTCTTACTTTTACAGTTTTTTGTGCGGCCACGGCCGCCCTCCGCCGTCCCCCGGCCGCCGGCATGTTTTGTATTTGCTATAACATGTTTTCTAGAAGCTTTTGAGAACTCTTATACATAACTTCTTACTTTAACAGTTTTTTGCGAGGCCGCGGCCGCCGTCCTCCGTCCCCCGGCCGCCGGCACGTTTTGTATTGGCTATAACATCTTTACTAGAAGGTTTTGAGAACCCATATACATAACTTCTTACTTTTAAAGTTTTTTTGCGCGGACGGCCGCGTCCGCCGGCACGTTTTGTATTGGCTATTACATGTTTTCTAGAAGGTTTTGAGAACTCTTATACATAACTTCTTACTTTTACAGTTTTTTGCGCGGAAGCGGCCGCCGTCCTCCGTCCCCCGGCCGCCGGCACGTTTTGTATTGGCCATAACATGTTTTCTAGAATGTTTTGAGAACTCTAATACATAACTTCTTACTTTTACAGTTTTTTGCGCGGCCGCGGCCGTCGTCCGCCGGCACGTTTTGTATTGGCTATAACATCTTTCCTAGAAGGTTTTGAGAACTCATATACATAACTTCTTACTAAAAGTTTGTTTGCGCGGACGCGGACGCCTTCCGCCGTCCCCCGGCCGCCGGCACGTTTTGTTTTGGCTATAACATGTTTTCTAGAAGGTTTTGGAAATCATATACATAACTTCTTACTTTTACAGTTTTTTGCGCGGCCGCGGCCGTCGTCCGCCGGCACGTTTTGTATTGGCTATAACATCTTTCCTAGAAGGTTTTGAGAACTCATATACATAACTTCTTACTTAAAGTTTGTTTGCGCGGACGCGGACGCCTTCCGCCGTCCCCCGGCCGCCGGCACGTTTTGTATTGGCTATAACATGTTTTCTAGAAGGTTTTGAGAACTCTTATACACAACTTCTTACTTTTACAGTTTTTTGCGCGGCCGCGGCCGCCGTCCGCCGGCACGTTTTGTATTGGCTGTAACATTTTTACTAGAAAGTTTTGTGAACTCATATACATAACTTTTTACTTTTAAAGTTTTTTTGCGCGGACGCGGCCGTCGGCACGTTTTGTATTGGCTATAACATGTTTTCTAGAAGGTTTTGAGAACTCTTATACATAACTTCTTACTTTTACAGTTTTTTGTGCGGCCACGGCCGCCCTCCGCCGTCCCCCGGCCGCCGGCATGTTTTGTATTTGCTATAACATGTTTTCTAGAAGCTTTTGAGAACTCTTATACATAACTTCTTACTTTTACAGTTTTTTGCGAGGCCGCGGCCGCCGTCCTCCGTCCCCCGGCCGCCGGCACGTTTTGTATTGACTATAACATGTTTTCTAGAAGATTTTGAGAACTCTTATACATAACTTCTTACTTTTACAGTTTTTTACGCGGCCGCGGCCGCCGTCCTCCGTCCCCCGACCGCCGGCACGTTTTGTATTGGCTATAACATCTTTACTAGAAGGTTTTGAGAACCCATATACATAACTTCTTACTTTTAAAGTTTTTTTGCGCGGACGGCCGCGTCCGCCGGCACGTTTTGTATTGGCTATTACATGTTTTCTAGAAGGTTTTGAGAACTCTTATACATAACTTCTTACTTTTACAGTTTTTTGCGCGGAAGCGGCCGCCGTCCTCCGTCCCCCGGCCGCCGGCACGTTTTGTATTGGCCATAACATGTTTTCTAGAATGTTTTGAGAACTCTAATACATAACTTCTTACTTTTACAGTTTTTTGCGCGGCCGCGCCCGCCGTCCGCCGTCCCCCGGTCGCCGGCACGTTTTGTATTGGCTATAACATCTTTCCTAGAAGGTTTTGAGAACTACATAACTTCTTACTTTTAAAGTTTGTTTGCGCGGACGCGGCCGTCGTCCGCCGGCCGCCGGCACGTTTTGTATTGGCTATAACATATTTCCTAGAACGTTTTGAGAACTCTTATACATAACTTCTTACTTTTACAGTTTTTTGCGAGGCCGCGGCCGCCGTCCTCCGTCCCCCGGCCGCCGGCACGTTTTGTATTGGCTATAACATGTTTTCTAGAAGATTTTGAGAACTCTTATACATAACTTCTTACTTTTACAGTTTTTTACGCGGCCGCGGCCGCCGTCCTCCGTCCCCCGACCGCCGGCACGTTTTGTATTGGCTATAACATCTTTACTAGAAGGTTTTGAGAACCCATATACATAACTTCTTACTTTTAAAGTTTTTTTGCGCGGACGGCCGCGTCCGCCGGCACGTTTTGTATTGGCTATTACATGTTTTCTAGAAGGTTTTGAGAACTCTTATACATAACTTCTTACTTTTACAGTTTTCTGCGCGGAAGCGGCCGCCGTCCTCCGTCCCCCGGCCGCCGGCACGTTTTGTATTGGCCATAACATGTTTTCTAGAATGTTTTGAGAACTCTAATACATAACTTCTTACTTTTACAGTTTTTTGCGCGGCCGCGCCCGCCGTCCGCCGTCCCCCGGTCGCCGGCACGTTTTGTATTGGCTATAACATCTTTCCTAGAAGGTTTTGAGAACTCATATACATAACTTCTTACTTTTAAAGTTTCTTTGCGCGGACGCGGCCGTCGTCCGCCGGCCGCCGGCACGTTTTGTATTGGCTATAACATATTTCCTAGAAGGTTTTGAGAACTCTAATACATAACTTCTTACTTTTACAGTTTTTTGCGCGGCCGCGCCCGCCGTCCGCCGTCCCCCGGTCGCCGGCACGTTTTGTATTGGCTATAACATCTTTCCTAGAAGGTTTTGAGAACTACATAACTTCTTACTTTTAAAGTTTGTTTGCGCGGACGCGGCCGTCGTCCGCCGGCCGCCGGCACGTTTTGTATTGGCTATAACATATTTCCTAGAACGTTTTGAGAACTCTTATACATAACTTCTTACTTTTACAGTTTTTTGCGAGGCCGCGGCCGCCGTCCTCCGTCCCCCGGCCGCCGGCACGTTTTGTATTGACTATAACATGTTTTCTAGAAGGTTTTGAGAACTCTTATACATAACTTCTTACTTTTACAGTTTTTTACGCGGCCGCGGCCGCCGTCCTCCGTCCCCCGACCGCCGGCACGTTTTGTATTGGCTATAACATCTTTACTAGAAGGTTTTGAGAACCCATATACATAACTTCTTACTTTTAAAGTTTTTTTGCGCGGACGGCCGCGTCCGCCGGCACGTTTTGTATTGGCTATTACATGTTTTCTAGAAGGTTTTGAGAACTCTTATACATAACTTCTTACTTTTACAGTTTTCTGCGCGGAAGCGGCCGCCGTCCTCCGTCCCCCGGCCGCCGGCACGTTTTGTATTGGCCATAACATGTTTTCTAGAATGTTTTGAGAACTCTAATACATAACTTCTTACTTTTACAGTTTTTTGCGCGGCCGCGCCCGCCGTCCGCCGTCCCCCGGTCGCCGGCACGTTTTGTATTGGCTATAACATCTTTCCTAGAAGGTTTTGAGAACTCATATACATAACTTCTTACTTTTAAAGTTTCTTTGCGCGGACGCGGCCGTCGTCCGCCGGCCGCCGGCACGTTTTGTATTGGCTATAACATATTTCCTAGAAGGTTTTGAGAACTCTTATACATAACTTCTTACTTTTACATTTTTTTGCGTCGCCGCGGCCGCCGTCCGCCGTCCGCCGTCCCCCGGTCGCCGGCACGTTTTGTATTGGCTATAACATCTTTCCTAGAAGGTTTTGAGAACTCATATACATAACTTCTTACTTTTAAAGTTTGTTTGCGCGGACGCGGCCGTCGTCCGCCGGCCGCCGGCACGTTTTGAATTGGCTATAACATATTTCCTAGAAGGTTTTGAGAACTCATATACATAACTTCTTACTTTTAAAGTTTGTTTGCGCAGACGCGTCCGTCGTCCGACGGCCGCCGGCACGTTTTGTATTGGCTGTAACATGTTTTCTAGAAGGTTTTGGGAACTCTTATACATAACTTCTTACTTTTACAGTTTTTTGCACGGCCGCGGCCGCCGTCCGCCGTCCCCCGGCCGCCGGCATGTTTTGTATTGGCTATAACATCTTTCCTAGAAGGTTTTGAGAACTCTTATACAAAATTTGTTACTTTTAAAGTTTGTTTACGCGGCCGCGGCCGCGGCCGCCGTCCTCCGTCCCCCGGCCGCCGGCACGTTTTGTATTGGCTATAACATGTTTTCTAGAAGGTTTTGAGACCTCTTATACATAACTTCTTACTTTTACAGTTTTTTGCGCGGCCGCGGCCGCCGTCCTCCGTCCCCCGGCCGCCGGCACGTTTTGTATTGGCTATAACAATCTACAATGTAGATATCGCTTGTAGATAACCCTTGATCTCACACAAGCGATATCTCCTGTTGAACACAGTTTTGGGTGATAAAACATGTTTTCTAGAAGGTTTTGAGATTTCTTATACATAACTTCTTACTTTTACAGATTTTTGCGCGACCGCGGCCGCCGTCCTCCGTCCCCCGGCCGCCGGCACGTTTTGTATTGGCTATAACATTGTTTTCTAGAAGGTTTTGAGAACTCTTATACATAACTTCTTACTTTTACAGTTGTTTGCGCGGCCGCGGCCGCCGTCCGCCGTCCCCCGACCGCCGGCACGTTTTGTATTGGCTATAACAATCTACGATGTAGATATCGCTTGTAGATAACCCTTGATCTCACACAAGCGATATCTCCTGTTGAACACAGTTTTGGGTGATAAAACATGTTTTCTAGAAGGTTTTGAGAACTCTTATACATAACTTCTTACTTTTACAGATTTTTGCGCGACCGCGGCCGCCGGCCACCGGCACGTTTTGTATTGGCTATAACATTTTTCCTAGAAGGTTTTGAGAACTCTTATACATAACATCTTACTCATACAGTATTTTGCGCGGCGGGAGGGAGGAGGGAGGGGAGTGGGAGGAGCCGAGAGGGAGAGGGAGGAACCGAGAGGGAGGAGCCGGAATGACGACCGGATTACATTATATACAGAGGGAGTGAGAGACTATATTCAGACAAGTCGCAGTACTCCAGTGTGAATATGTTTGGTAAGATTTTCCATTTCATATTTGCGCGGCGGCGGGCGCCGCCGGCAAGTTTTGTATTGGCTATAACATGTTTTCTAGAAAGTTTTGAGAACTCTTATACATAACTTCTTACTTTTACAGTTTTTTTGCTCGGACGCGGCCGCCGCCCGCCGTCCCCCGGCCGCCGGCACGTTTTGTATTGGCTATAACATGTTTTCTAGAAGGTTTTGAGAACTCTTATACATAACTTCTTACTTTTACAGTTTTTTTGCTCGGACGCGGCCGCCGCCCGCCGTCCCCCGGCCGCCGGCACGTTTTGTATTGGCTATAACATGTTTTCTAGAAGGTTTTGAGAACTCTTATACATAACTTCTTACTTTTACAGTTTTTTTGCTCGGACGCGGCCGCCGCCCGCCGTCCCCCGGCCGCCGGCACGTTTTGTATTGGCTATAACATGTTTTCTAGAAGGTTTTGAGAACTCTTATACATAACTTCTTACTTTTACAGTTTTTTGCGCGGAAGCGGCCGCCGTCCTCCGTCCCCCGGCCGCCGGCACGTTTTGTATTGGCCATAACATGTTTTCTAGAATGTTTTGAGAACTCTAATACATAACTTCTTACTTTTACAGTTTTTTGCGCGGCCGCGGCCGTCGTCCGCCGGCACGTTTTGTATTGGCTATAACATCTTTCCTAGAAGGTTTTGAGAACTCATATACATAACTTCTTACTAAAAGTTTGTTTGCGCGGACGCGGACGCCTTCCGCCGTCCCCCGGCCGCCGGCACGTTTTGTTTTGGCTATAACATGTTTTCTAGAAGGTTTTGGAAATCATATACATAACTTCTTACTTTTACAGTTTTTTGCGCGGCCGCGGCCGTCGTCCGCCGGCACGTTTTGTATTGGCTGTAACATCTTTCCTAGAAGGTTTTGAGAACTCATATACATAACTTCTTACTTAAAGTTTGTTTGCGCGGACGCGGACGCCTTCCGCCGTCCCCCGGCCGCCGGCACGTTTTGTATTGGCTATAACATGTTTTCTAGAAGGTTTTGAGAACTCTTATACACAACTTCTTACTTTTACAGTTTTTTGCGCGGCCGCGGCCGCCGTCCGCCGGCACGTTTTGTATTGGCTGTAACATTTTTACTAGAAAGTTTTGTGAACTCATATACATAACTTTTTACTTTTAAAGTTTTTTTGCGCGGACGCGGCCGCCGGCACGTTTTGTATTGGCTATAACATGTTTTCTAGAAGGTTTTGAGAACTCTTATACATAACTTCTTACTTTTACAGTTTTTTGTGCGGCCACGGCCGCCCTCCGCCGTCCCCCGGCCGCCGGCATGTTTTGTATTTGCTATAACATGTTTTCTAGAAGCTTTTGAGAACTCTTATACATAACTTCTTACTTTTACAGTTTTTTGCGAGGCCGCGGCCGCCGTCCTCCGTCCCCCGGCCGCCGGCACGTTTTGTATTGGCTATAACATCTTTACTAGAAGGTTTTGAGAACCCATATACATAACTTCTTACTTTTAAAGTTTTTTTGCGCGGACGGCCGCGTCCGCCGGCACGTTTTGTATTGGCTATTACATGTTTTCTAGAAGGTTTTGAGAACTCTTATACATAACTTCTTACTTTTACAGTTTTTTGCGCGGAAGCGGCCGCCGTCCTCCGTCCCCCGGCCGCCGGCACGTTTTGTATTGGCCATAACATGTTTTCTAGAATGTTTTGAGAACTCTAATACATAACTTCTTACTTTTACAGTTTTTTGCGCGGCCGCGGCCGTCGTCCGCCGGCACGTTTTGTATTGGCTATAACATCTTTCCTAGAAGGTTTTGAGAACTCATATACATAACTTCTTACTAAAAGTTTGTTTGCGCGGACGCGGACGCCTTCCGCCGTCCCCCGGCCGCCGCCACGTTTTGTTTTGGCTATAACATGTTTTCTAGAAGGTTTTGGAAATCATATACATAACTTCTTACTTTTACAGTTTTTTGCGCGGCCGCGGCCGTCGTCCGCCGGCACGTTTTGTATTGGCTATAACATCTTTCCTAGAAGGTTTTGAGAACTCATATACATAACTTCTTACTTAAAGTTTGTTTGCGCGGACGCGGACGCCTTCCGCCGTCCCCCGGCCGCCGGCACGTTTTGTATTGGCTATAACATGTTTTCTAGAAGGTTTTGAGAACTCTTATACACAACTTCTTACTTTTACAGTTTTCTGCGCGGCCGCGGCCGCCGTCCGCCGTCCGCCGGCACGTTTTGTATTGGCTGTAACATTTTTACTAGAAAGTTTTGTGAACTCATATACATAACTTTTTACTTTTAAAGTTTTTTTGCGCGGACGCGGCCGCCGGCACGTTTTGTATTGGCTATAACATGTTTTCTAGAAGGTTTTGAGAACTCTTATACATAACTTCTTACTTTTACAGTTTTTTGTGCGGCCACGGCCGCCCTCCGCCGTCCCCCGGCCGCCGGCATGTTTTGTATTTGCTATAACATGTTTTCTAGAAGCTTTTGAGAACTCTTATACATAACTTCTTACTTTTACAGTTTTTTGCGAGGCCGCGGCCGCCGTCCTCCGTCCCCCGGCCGCCGGCACGTTTTGTATTGACTATAACATGTTTTCTAGAAGATTTTGAGAACTCTTATACATAACTTCTTACTTTTACAGTTTTTTACGCGGCCGCGGCCGCCGTCCTCCGTCCCCCGACCGCCGGCACGTTTTGTATTGGCTATAACATCTTTACTAGAAGGTTTTGAGAACCCATATACATAACTTCTTACTTTTAAAGTTTTTTTGCGCGGACGGCCGCGTCCGCCGGCACGTTTTGTATTGGCTATTACATGTTTTCTAGAAGGTTTTGAGAACTCTTATACATAACTTCTTACTTTTACAGTTTTTTGCGCGGAAGCGGCCGCCGTCCTCCGTCCCCCGGCCGCCGGCACGTTTTGTATTGGCCATAACATGTTTTCTAGAATGTTTTGAGAACTCTAATACATAACTTCTTACTTTTACAGTTTTTTGCGCGGCCGCGCCCGCCGTCCGCCGTCCCCCGGTCGCCGGCACGTTTTGTATTGGCTATAACATCTTTCCTAGAAGGTTTTGAGAACTCATATACATAACTTCTTACTTTTAAAGTTTGTTTGCGCGGACGCGGCCGTCGTCCGCCGGCCGCCGGCACGTTTTGTATTGGCTATAACATATTTCCTAGAACGTTTTGAGAACTCTTATACATAACTTCTTACTTTTACAGTTTTTTGCGAGGCCGCGGCCGCCGTCCTCCGTCCCCCGGCCGCCGGCACGTTTTGTATTGACTATAACATGTTTTCTAGAAGATTTTGAGAACTCTTATACATAACTTCTTACTTTTACAGTTTTTTACGCGGCCGCGGCCGCCGTCCTCCGTCCCCCGACCGCCGGCACGTTTTGTATTGGCTATAACATCTTTACTAGAAGGTTTTGAGAACCCATATACATAACTTCTTACTTTTAAAGTTTTTTTGCGCGGACGGCCGCGTCCGCCGGCACGTTTTGTATTGGCTATTACATGTTTTCTAGAAGGTTTTGAGAACTCTTATACATAACTTCTTACTTTTACAGTTTTCTGCGCGGAAGCGGCCGCCGTCCTCCGTCCCCCGGCCGCCGGCACGTTTTGTATTGGCCATAACATGTTTTCTAGAATGTTTTGAGAACTCTAATACATAACTTCTTACTTTTACAGTTTTTTGCGCGGCCGCGCCCGCCGTCCGCCGTCCCCCGGTCTCCGGCACGTTTTGTATTGGCTATAACATCTTTCCTAGAAGGTTTTGAGAACTCATATACATAACTTCTTACTTTTAAAGTTTCTTTGCGCGGACGCGGCCGTCGTCCGCCTGCCGCCGGCACGTTTTGTATTGGCTATAACATATTTCCTAGAAGGTTTTGAGAACTCTTATACATAACTTCTTACTTTTACATTTTTTTGCGTCGCCGCGGCCGCCGTCCGCCGTCCGCCGTCCCCCGGTCGCCGGCACGTTTTGTATTGGCTATAACATCTTTCCTAGAAGGTTTTGAGAACTCATATACATAACTTCTTACTTTTAAAGTTTGTTTGCGCGGACGCGGCCGTCGTCCGCCGGCCGCCGGCACGTTTTGAATTGGCTATAACATATTTCCTAGAAGGTTTTGAGAACTCATATACATAACTTCTTACTTTTAAAGTTTGTTTGCGCAGACGCGTCCGTCGTCCGACGGCCGCCGGCACGTTTTGTATTGGCTGTAACATGTTTTCTAGAAGGTTTTGGGAACTCTTATACATAACTTCTTACTTTTACAGTTTTTTGCACGGCCGCGGCCGCCGTCCGCCGTCCCCCGGCCGCCGGCATGTTTTGTATTGGCTATAACATCTTTCCTAGAAGGTTTTGAGAACTCTTATACAAAATTTGTTACTTTTAAAGTTTGTTTACGCGGCCGCGGCCGCGGCCGCCGTCCTCCGTCCCCCGGCCGCCGGCACGTTTTGTATTGGCTATAACATGTTTTCTAGAAGGTTTTGAGACCTCTTATACATAACTTCTTACTTTTACAGTTTTTTGCGCGGCCGCGGCCGCCGTCCTCCGTCCCCCGGCCGCCGGCACGTTTTGTATTGGCTATAACAATCTACAATGTAGATATCGCTTGTAGATAACCCTTGATCTCACACAAGCGATATCTCCTGTTGAACACAGTTTTGGGTGATAAAACATGTTTTCTAGAAGGTTTTGAGATTTCTTATACATAACTTCTTACTTTTACAGATTTTTGCGCGACCGCGGCCGCCGTCCTCCGTCCCCCGGCCGCCGGCACGTTTTGTATTGGCTATAACATTGTTTTCTAGAAGGTTTTGAGAACTCTTATACATAACTTCTTACTTTTACAGTTGTTTGCGCGGCCGCGGCCGCCGTCCGCCGTCCCCCGACCGCCGGCACGTTTTGTATTGGCTATAACAATCTACGATGTAGATATCGCTTGTAGATAACCCTTGATCTCACACAAGCGATATCTCCTGTTGAACACAGTTTTGGGTGATAAAACATGTTTTCTAGAAGGTTTTGAGAACTCTTATACATAACTTCTTACTTTTACAGATTTTTGCGCGACCGCGGCCGCCGGCCACCGGCACGTTTTGTATTGGCTATAACATTTTTCCTAGAAGGTTTTGAGAACTCTTATACATAACATCTTACTCATACAGTATTTTGCGCGGCGGGAGGGAGGAGGGAGGGGAGTGGGAGGAGCCGAGAGGGAGAGGGCGGAACCGAGAGGGAGGAGCCGGAATGACGACCGGATTACATTATATACAGAGGGAGTGAGAGACTATATTCAGACAAGTCGCAGTACTCCAGTGTGAATATGTTTGGTAAGATTTTCCATTTCATATTTGCGCGGCGGCGGGCGCCGCCGGCAAGTTTTGTATTGGCTATAACATGTTTTCTAGAAAGTTTTGAGAACTCTTATACATAACTTCTTACTTTTACAGTTTTTTTGCTCGGACGCGGCCGCCGCCCGCCGTCCCCCGGCCGCCGGCACGTTTTGTATTGGCTATAACATGTTTTCTAGAAGGTTTTGAGAACTCTTATACATAACTTCTTACTTTAAAAGTTTTTTTGCGCTGCCGCGGTCGCCGTCCCCCGGCCGCCGGCACGTTTTGTATTGGCTATAACATGTTTTCTAGAAGGTTTTGAGAACTCATATACATAATTTCTTACTTATACCCCTGGGAATTTTTTTCCTAGAAGGTTTTGAGAACTCATATACATAACTTCTTACCTATACCCATGAGGAATTTTGTTGACATGTTCACATTCAAGGTCAAAGGTCAAGGTCACGAGTTCTGAAATCGCTAAAAAAATCCTTGTAAACACGATAAGGCGAGACACACAGTTTCGGGGCTGCTCTGCTTTTGTCCCGCAAACGCTCATCTAGTTTATATATGGCCTATATTATCAATTTAATCAAAACGTTGTTGAGAGTTTTGTCATTATTAGATTCCATCAATAAGAATATGTATAAATAATTTGTTAAAACTTTGCTTATCTAAAATATACCAATTCGATTGATTATGAAGCAAATTTCGATTTATCATGGAAGGAAGGCGTTTAAAATTGGATCTATTTTTACTCCAATGATAACGGCCCGGTATCCCCCTGCTTGGCGCTTCGGTTTGGACATAAATACGATTCTATCCAATATTTGTTTCTACATGAACATGCTTCACCGTCATGAATACATTATCAGTACATTGAGTGCAATACATTAACAAGTCATATTGGCATTGAACAAATCGATAACTGAGTGGAAATGTTGATTGAGCGTTGATTGAATGCTAATGTTATCGATTTGTACATGCTTGCGTCGCTCGGTTAACGTTTGCATGTAAAGTTTCTTGGATTTTCCGAAAAACAGTGCGAAATTAAGCACTGAATTGGCACATGTCTGCTCATTCAGGTGTAAAATGTTTTTTTTTATTGAAAACATAAAAATAATACCACATCTGTTTATTATCTAAAAGACATGTATTTCTATTTTCTAAAGAAACATTTCATCAATGATTTCATAAAGTATTGTGTTATACAATTCCAGTTATATTTTACATTTGTTTTCATGATGCAAGATATAGGTGGAACTTATCTTAATGCTTAACTGTTCGGGCTAACTTGCAGTTGACGAGCATGATCTAATCTTGTAATAAATTGATTTTACTACACTTTTTACTCGTTGTGGAACAGAGGTTCTCACATTCTTAGCAACAATAGCAAGAATTTAATGTGATATATAAATGTAACAGAAAACCATATCGAATTCGATATTTATTATATCAGTATGTATGTGTTATATGTTAAAATGGAGTAAATTTATGGTAAATTTGCGACCTTACACCGTTACCACCGCAACGCCATAAAACTTGACCTGGGAACTTGATAGGAATGCCAGTCTGGCGTCAATGTACACGGATTTTGAGTTAAAGATCGAGTCGAACTTTAAATCTTTAAATCAAAACTCATCTCCCCACCACTCTGCCAACCCTTCCAAAGTTTACAGAAAAGTTGCCTCATGTTATCTCCTCATTTGTAGACTAACTGGGTTCGACTGTTATGCAACTAACTCTAATTCCCAATTCAGCCACAGCACACATTTAAATGACATTGCTCCCTCTCTATTTACAACATGTTCTTTATGATTTTCTTGTCTTCCGTCAGGTGTCAGCACACGTGCCGTTCAGGACTCTGAGAAGGGAAGACGGGGAACTACAGAGCTTGTTTGCAACACTATTATTAATCCGCCAGCGTTTAACAACATCTCGTATGGAGTGCAAGACTCTGAGGAGGGAAGACGGGGAACTACAGAGCTTGTTTGCAACAACATCATTAATCGGCAAACATATTACAACATCTCAGGAGTGCAGGAGTCTCACCAAGGTAGAAGCGGGACCACACGACTTGCTTATAGATAGATGTATGTGGTATGTGGCGTGGTATCCTTCTTCTCAGTGTTGATTATATGATTTCATGTAATGTTGATTTGAGCAGAAAGGAATGCACTTGTAACAACAAATATCTAAATAATGACAAATACATGTACAAATACATGTACAAATACATGTACAAATACATGTATAAATACAGGACTCGCTTACGGATAGATGGTATGTGGTTTGATATCATTCCTTTCAATGTTTGAATGTCATTTATATGATTTCATGTAGTGTTGATGATTTGAGCAGAAAGGAATGCACCTGCAACTACGAGCATAGAAAAATGATTTAAGATCATGTAGACAAACAACGGGAATAACAAAACAAACAATTGTCAACATGAAAAATAGCAAATTTATGAAGTTTTAAAAAATAAATTATTTATTGTTACAGGACAATGAAGAGATGTCCTCGACTACCTGGAGGCTGATAAAACACAAAATCTCTCCAATATACAGATGCTGATTAGCTATGCAGATTAGTTATTATATTTCAGAACAGTTATTAAATCTCTCTCTATATATATACTGTGCATGACTGACACTTTACTGAAAATGTACACAAAAGGTACAAGGCTATAAGGCTAAAATGTGCCTTAATATGTCCATGTTTAGTAAAAAAGCAGCTCTGGGTAATGTTACTATTCGGATATGCTGACGACTGTCCTGCTTTATGTTACTACGGTATAAATTGTTAAGAGAAGTCTGTGATGTGTCTCTTGTCTGCTTATGTTTTGAATGAATCCCTCACATTTTGTGGTTTTAACGATACCGGTGATTCACTTTCAGTATTATAAATACTTTCTCTATAATAGCGAAGTGTCTCTGTCCATGTACTTCATTCATTTGTACTTTAATGTACTATTAACTCTTAACAAGTTCTGTCTAATTCACCCATGGTTCGTTATGTCAAGTCGATGTTTGCAGGTTTCATTGCAATGCTTATCAAGTTGGTGTTGCTGGATTTCTCCAGGCTATAATTCTAGCCGTTGAAGTTGAAAGTCTCGTTGAACCCAACTCACCTCTTCCCAGGCCCCTTCTATCCATTTGTTTTCAATTTCATCATGTTTGATCATGTAAGATTTCTACCTATTTTTTCACATTTCTTACTTTTATTTTACAAATTCCAAACCACTTTAAAACTCCAGTCCAATACCTCTACTGATTAATATATGAATATTAACCCTATTATATTGTCTTAGCATGCCCCCTTACTGATCTATTGTTTGATCTCGTGTCTCACTCAGTGCCATTTATAACCAACCTATGCATGGTATTCTCTAATGTCTATTTTTATCTTGCGAATTTGCTATATAACGTCATATTTTCTACCCTATTTATGTAATATTTTTTTATCCAGTTGTATATTATATCATTTTCTCCTTCTCATTATGTATTTTGACCCTCTTTTATAATATCTGTTCAATCTTCAAACTTGTAATGTCACTTTGTATCTTTATTAGCTTATTATTACTACTTAATTCCCACCATGATATCTAATACTTTCTACTTGAAATGACATCATAATTCCGTTATTTTTTAATTCGAAATCCAGATAAGTTAATTAAATACATTGATATATTTAATAACTGCTGAAATATATAGTCGGACATTGACTGGGTGTGTTCTCTGCTTTAAAAATAAAATACTTTAATAAACATCCTCTTTGTGTTCTTTGTACAGTCAATGCAATACCAGCATCATTGTATCTGTATCGATATAAACAATATTAGGAATAAAATGATGCTCATTACACATTGAGCTTAACAAACCATGGTGACCTGAATTTGTCAAACCCCAGTCAGGTTTACGATGACAACAGCCAACAGTTCCTGTACCATGACATATAAACTGATGTTCAATGTAGATATCAGTTACAATTGTCAAACATGGCTTATACACCTGACGTAACCGTTCTCTACAGAGGTAAACATAGGGTTCAAAGTTCGCAGGGAATTACAAGGTTGTAAGTCCCTCGTACCGGGTGATACGTTATGGAGAAACCCCGTTTACGAGGACTTACCAGAGATTGTGTACCCTGAGAGGAGGTTACCATCCTGAGGCCCGGAGGGTACACAATCTCTGGTAAGTCCGAGTAAGAGGGGTTTCTTTAACTTATCAACCTATCAGTCTAAGTGAATCAAAACAGACAAAATCAATGTAAAATACGCATATACATAAACAACACGCGCCTTATAATAGATACCGTTGGGATTCACAGTATAGCGAGAGTGTGGTTATCACGTGACCTAAACTGACTGACTGTCACGAGAAGCTCGTGCAATGCACGCGAAAATTTTAAAGCACATGTAGTTGCAAGCGGTTCATTTGAAGAGAGACCGTCAACGGGTAAACATGTCTGAGTCAGAAAACGAACTATTTTAAACAGGCTTTTTACGTGTTATCGCGTTATATTGAGGATCCCTGGCGTTATATTGAGGATCCCTCGGTGATGTCAGCCTGTTAACAGCTGCGCTATATGAATTTCTTTTGTACCCTCAATTCTTGTCTGTCCCCATAGCTCAGCAGTCAAATGCACTGACTCAGTAGCTGCAGGTGATAGTGGATACGGGTTCGAGACGCACTTTCTGCAAAACATTTGCTGTACATATTCTGTCGTACTCTTATGAAATTTTTCAAAATTAGTCTAAGTTAGTTTCTTCAGATCTTTACTTTCAAGCCGTCATCTTAACAAATATTTCAGGGTTTACAATCATTATACCCCACTTTCGGTCTCGTTGCTCTGGTTTCTTTTGTTACAAGTGTAGGTGTATTAGCCGATACACCTACACTTTTTCTGATATACCTATACTTTTTCTGATATACCTACACTATTTTTTCTGATATACCTACACTTTTCTAATATACCTACACTTTTTGACAACTGAGAAACAATGTAGTCAATTTTTTAAATTTCCAAATTCTAAGTGATGATACTTTATAAAATGTCAAATTATAAATGAACATATAAGGAACCTGGGATCGAACCCGTGTAAGCGAGAGATATACCCATACTTTTCCTCGTATATCAAATGATACCCTACACTTTTCCCCGTTGGAGCCTTACTCGGCTCCGCCTCGTAAGGGCCCCACGGGGAAAAGTGTAGGGTATCATTCGATACACTCGGAAAAGTATGGGTATATCTCTCACTTACAACACACATCCCGGGGACTTACAACACACATCCCGGGGAGTTACAATGTGACCATTTGATACGATCTTGAAAAGCCTGTTTCAAATATACTGTTATACGCGAGGTAGGTTGATAAGGTTTAGAAAGGTCGTTTCAAGTATCACGTTATATGGCTGGTAGGTTGATAATTTTGGCTATTGCATTGTGCGTTTCCTAGCGTGCAGTCTTTGTGGCCGATTGGTACACTACTGACAGAACAAGCAAGGGCAGCGCTATGAATTTGTAATATGAGCTTAAATTTTGAAAAGTACTTGGATAGATATATGGTTTTGATATACAGGGTATTATTGAATGCTTCAGATGAGAACCCTGGGATTGAAAATTGGATAACTTTATTAAGAGACAGGCTCTATGCTCTTCAAGTTTGGTTTTGGATATATTTGGGTCGCTAATTATGTTACTATAGTGGTGCTTTTATGAGAGACTTTACGCAACGGGTTAAGGATATTTATTCCCAAATGTGGAAACATGAATTATTAACATTGAGCGAAACTATATTGTATCTTCATATTCAGAAAACTCTTTGCATAGAGAAATAATTAACTAATATTGATGTTTAAAAAAATACAGAATTGCACTTACACGCTTCCGTCTAGGTTCACATATGCTTATGGTTGAAGACGGAAGATGGAGTGTGCCTAAATCTCTTTTGTTGATATGTCCCTTTTGTAATAACGAAATAGATGAATACCATGTACTCTTGATTTGTCCATGCAGTGTATGAAATATACGTTTATGTTTAACTGCAAAGGATAGGTATGTTAAAGTTTATTATGCTTTTTAAATGTGAAAATAATATTAAAGTGTTTAGGGATGCGAAGTGTAATTATTATATCTTAAAAGAAAGAAATAAAGTTGATTTTTTGTGATTCTGATTACTTATAACGTCCCTCTTGGGCAATAATAACATTACTAACTTGTGTAATTCTTTTCTTGATATGAACCTAGCCATGCATGTGCACAGGTGGAATCCTGAGTTCGTTTGTATTGGTTGTTTGACATAATAAATTCTTGACTCTTAACTATGAAGTTCGTTCCATATCCACTGATCACCTGCTCCTAAGTGTTGAGGACAATAATGGACCTAGGCAGTTGAGATGATCTCAAGCTCTCACGGCATTGTAGATGGCTCTTACATACATGATAAATAAATAAATAAATGACTTTCATAAAGCGCCTTATAGACAGGTCATTCGCTCAGAGCGCTGTACAAGTCAATGATAACAAATGATACCAAATTTAATGCCACCCGGACAATATTTTTTTAAGAGACGTGTCCTCAGATTTGCTTTGAAATATTTCAAAGATTGGCAAGTTCTCATGTCAAAAGGCAGTGCATTCCAGAGAGTAGCAGCAGAGATTTTAAAAGAAAATTGACCGAAATTGTTCAGCTTCCATCTCGGTGTCAATCAGATCTTCCACTGAAGATTAAATGATGCAGGATCACCTGACTTCTCAACCCATCAGCTTTGTTCTTTTCGTGTTATCGCCAGTATTGGATCTATGATCATTCCATGTTCATATACCTTTTTGATGCTTGAAGATACGGGACTATCTATGTTACCAAAATCCTAAACAAACAGCGGTCATCACCACATGCCAGTATAACTGACAGTGACTGGTGTTATCGCCAGAAAGAAAGGATAGGCAGTTGTAGTCCATTTCTAGGAGTACATAGATCTGATTGTTTTACACTCGAGGGTCCCTTTTCAGAGACTGGCGTCGTAGATGCTTAATTCAGTACTCCATCAATTGGTATCTCTAATCAGGGAAAGGAGACTTTAATATTTAAGTTTTCTGCAACGTACATTGCTCAGCATTCTCAGTTCTGTCAGCTCGTCGCCTGTTACCATAACAGGTGTGAACTCTGATATGTCAGGATCTACAAATTCAGTTTTATTCAGATCCAAGTGGTCATAAATTTTACATCTTCTAGGCATTTGGCAAGCAATATGATGTACAAAACATAGCCATTTATATAAACAATGCAATGGATCTAAGAGATTCTCTCCTACGTCAATGATATATTATGTTTTGCCTATGTAATATGTAAATTAAGTTTACACTTAATAAACTTACATTATTTGTCGTTTATACACATACGCATCACCGTGTAAAACAAAAATGTATTTAGGACCTCCGGCCACTACAAAAGAAATAAAGATTTGTTGTATCCATCTACACATGTATTTTGCTTTTAATGAAGCGTATCCATTTATGGTACAAATGATTCTCAAATGATTTTCGGCATTCTCAGCCTTTATTTAGAAGCCCGCGCGTGAAGAATAAGAAGAATACCTCAAATCATTGAATAAACGAATGCCGTATAATCGCCGGGGTAAATTTAGTAAACGTATATATAAATAAATTAATGAATTTTGTGTGTTTATATATACACATGGAGTATGCCACGTTAAACCTTATGGCAAGAATTTCGTTTACAATATTCACATTTTATAACTATGTTTTTGTTTAAGTTCTTGTAAATTGCAAACAGATATTATGACTTCGAAAACAAAAATCGCCAGCCTTGAACAATCGCCTGCCTTGAATAATCGTCGGGGCCAACATGTGTTTGAAATAATAATAATAATAATAATAATAATAGTGCATATTTATAAAGCGCACATATCCACGCTCGAAAGCATGCTCAAATCTTACAGGAATACTTTACCTTATATGGTAAAACCATCCAAGCTATATTTTGCATTTTGCATGTAACCGTTTGTAAACATGTTTTTCTAATCAAATCTTGAAAAATGAACCCCCAAATATACTGACTTACTAACCCTTTGTTGTTTTACAACCCTTATACCTTTCGTTTTACCTAATACTTTTATTACTAGATTCAAAACACGTTTTATGAGAATTGAGGGGTAAAACGCCCATGGTATGGGGTAAAACGCCTATACTGGGCGATTTGCCCCACATGACCATGGGCGTTTTACCTCAAAGGGTACTTTGAATTTTCACGATTCCTGAGGCTAAACCATGTGACAATGTCTTCCTGTAACTAGCAGTGTGATGTTTAAGAGTTTACGTGAATTGGTACAACAACGAGTGAAGGTTGATATCTGGTTCGAAAAAATGTCAGCATTTATGTAATTGTCTACTAAATTTTAGAAAATATACCGCCTAAATATATAAATCATTTTAAAATATTTTCTTTTTCGCGGGCCGAGCAACCCTCCATTGACACATGACATCCAACCTTTCAAAGGCAGTTGAGAATGAAAAAGGAACGATTTTGGTCCTAACACCAGGGTAATAATGTGTGTAGCGCTTCGAGCATGGCCCTTAGTGTTGTGGAGTTCAGCGCGATATAAGTATCCTCATTATTATTATTAACCTGAAAGCTACCACAGCAAAGAGAAATAACCGATCTGACCACGTGATTGTGCGTGTCACGTGGCGTAGGCGTTTTACCCCAACTGGGCATCTTGCCCCACTCTCTTCTACTTAGTTCTGGGCCATGTTCAATAAGCTTTAAAAAATAATCACTCAATGAGCGATTACTTTTAAACCTCTTTTGAACATGTTTGCTCAATGTAGCGCAACGGAGCAATGCGAGCAAACCTCGAGGCATCGCACCGTGTCGTTCAGGGGAGAATGAGCGCTCAATTGAGCAAATAAGTGCTCACTGTTATGGACCAGAGCCCAGATTAACTTTCTCCGCCATCCATCCCCCTTCAGTCATTGACAAATCAAAATCAAAGAGATCTCGACAGCTTTTTATTGCAGTAAAATTTATTAGAACAGGCGATCACTGATTAGATCCAAATGAATTAAACTCCTGTTTATGGAGTAAATAAGTCACACTAATCTATTTACAGTTATGTAACGTCTAATATTGTTTTTATCTTTGAATAAATTTGTGATTGAGAACGGTTTCTATCTTATATTTAAATTCACACACTTTGTCGTAAGTACTGACAATGTTAACCATATTGTTCGTGTATTTCCCGATAAGTTTACGCTGCTATTTCTAGCATTTAGAATGTTAAAGATCTCCCTGTGGACTTAAATTTCAACGAGCATTTCAATATGTCAATTTTCAATAAAAGGGCGATAACTCTCCATCATAATAGTCATATTGTAATTTGAATTGTCCGGATTTTAATTGTTTGATCTTTTAATAACATGAATATATATATACATAAAATAAAGAACATATGCTAGAAATAGAAATTGTAAGAATACGCTTGTTATGAAATAGTAATGGTCTTAAATCTTATAGGCAATAAGCCACACCATGACTGTAATTATTGATTGAGCGATATTTAAAGTTTTAATGTCGGTAAATGTCGGTATTTTTTAGGTAAATTTTGTAAGTCTACTAATTAAATTGATACTTAATGATGGACTAGGAATACTTTGATCTCTTTCTTATGTAATTGTATTATCAACAGAACTCAGTTCCACTGAAAATCAGTTTTTATAATGAATGTTTTCACTGATACCGAATCAACTTTTAGTGAAAACATATAATTTTTGGAAACGGATTGGGCAAAAGTTAAAGACACTTTTAGAAGCCTTCTCCACTAACGACAAATCAGTTCACTCTGATTTCTTCATCAACATTTGCCTCATATGGCCGAAACAATGCCAAAAGGCACTTTATAACTCAGTCACTCATTTGACACATAATTTCCTCCCATCAACTAAGCTTCTACTGCAAAACAACATGTATATGAAGCACGGTCAATAATTTCCACAATTAGTAATCTATCAATACGTATGTTTTATTATTACAAAGTTTAAAAGTAGTAAATAAAACAACGTTTCTTCAAGTGGTGATAAAATACGACTTCGCGGTCTCTCACAGATCCGTCGCATTAAAAGGAGGGTTCTATCGGGGAAGTTTTGAGGAAACGAAATTCGAGAGGAAAATCCCCTTTACACATATATGCTATTTATACATGGTTCAACACAGTCAAATATTTTGATGACTTTACATTTCAAAACTTGATAAAGACAAGCGCAGTTTTGTTGAAAAATAAAAACATGAGAACTGCAGTGTAATTAAAATAGACCACTGCCGTAGATCACAGGTGAAGTTTAGCGCAAATATGTTGCGCAACAGAGATGGACGACAATGTCCCAAAAATTCAAACTCGACACCCATTTGAACACAGGGTCGTGCTCTCTTAATCCCAACCCCATATGTCACTTACTCACGTAAAACATATACAATTAATTATTTTAAGCGCTCAGAGAGGCTTCTAAAATCGTTCTTCGGCTACATTCTCACTCACAAACGTTCGCTATACGGAGTGAATGAAAAGGGATATTATACATTAAGAAGAATTATAATATTACCCCATTTTGCATTAAACTTTTAAATCTTTATTTATGGGACGTTTTGTCGTGTTCCTTGATTTTTTTCTCAGCTTAACTTAAAATATGTTCAATGCGTTCAGCATGTAAACACGATAGTTTACTTTTCATAAAACAACTTCTGACGAGGCCGGGGTAACAGCTCTAGATAGCGTAAGCGAGTCTCCGTTAGAAGAGTTGCGATAATAAGCGAGTATCTTTGATGTAATCTTCTATACGATTTAGCCAAATCCAGTCACTGTGACAGAAATTTGGCCTTCAAAATTATCTTCTTTTTCTCTGTGGAAAAAGGCATTACAATCAAGGACGAATTAAATTCACAGATGAGCTATAACACCAGATAACAGTTACTTCCGTCCAGTGTGCTTGAGGACTGTTATTGGTTGTTATTTTGTTTTAGTGATCACAGTTACTCATCACTACGATAAAGTTTTAGTATATAGATTATTATTGCAGTTATGGTTTTACTTTTACATGTCCTTTGTTCAGAATTAAAATGTCTTTAAGGAACGCGTGTTTTGGAAGTGGATAATTAAGGAGTTATCTCCCTTGAATGTACTGTACCGTTCATTGTTTCGTTTATGATCTTACTTTTATACAAATAAATAAAGAAAATAAATAAATCAGACAGGTGATGAATGAGAGAAAGGATCAGGTCTTTGAAGGGCATTTAGAAGTGGTATACATTAGAACATGAAGAATGATGAGGATTTGCAATACAAACATTAATTAGATAAACAAACAATGGCCGGTAGGCTTTATTGAAGATGTAAATAAACACACATGATGAAACGAGGGAGGCCAATTGGCTTTATTGAAATTGTTAAACAAATAATAATTATAGTTGATTTGAAGAGAGGCCAATTGTTGATGTGGGTGGCTTTGAAGTTGTTGCATGGTGATTGGAGCTGATAGGTGTTGATTAGTGGGGACTCCTTGGATAATTTGAGAGAAAGGATGTCAACCTGCGTTAACGAAGTCTTGCAGATTTAGATGCATTTAAAAAGCCTTACCTTTGCAGATAATAGGTACAGTAATCTCTACACGAATCTCTGCTCAACCTGGTTCCCGGGCCTCGTTCAACTTGTCCTCGGCGTAACAATTTCAGTCATTTGTTGTGAAATAAAAATGTCATTTAAAATGTTTATATAACTACTACATCTTTTATACGATAGTAACTTTACTGTATGTGAGTCGCGCGTCTATATTGTCCAAAGTTTATAACAAAGGGAAACAAATCCCCTCATAGTACAATTCAAGTAAATTACATATGAGCAACAATTATCAGTCGTTTTCACGTTCGGCGATCGAATCCCGCCGGGGGGTCGGCAACTTGTCTATGGAGGACTGTTCTACATGCAGTAAGGTTTGGGTGCAATGCAATCTAAATAAATTTAGATCGACTATCGTATATTATGGATACAAGACGGTATAACCTAATATACCTGTTGATCTAAATTTACTTCGATTAGGTGCAATGCTACACTTAATTTCAGTGCAGTACCACCCATGGTTCCCAGTGAAATACTCTACACCTCTCACCATTAGCACAACACTACAGCTCAAAAGACAACACTTTTCCCTCAATGTCTCGCTTGCCTTTCTCTTTTTATTTTCTAAATCTAAACTTGTCATTTGCAATACCAACAAAAATTATCTGAATTTGAACAAATATATAAACTAAAACATAGTCTTTGAAATATTAAGTTTTATTAACTTCAATGTCTTGGTCTTGCTGTTCCGTGCGTGTATTTATTCCGTTATGAGAACTAAAATAACGTCTAACCACCTATACATAACATTTAGCTTCTGCAAAATGAATTAGGTAATAAACATGTATGTTAATTTTATATATACGGTTATAGTCTATCGATTGATAGACCTCCAAAATATCCTCTTAATTGTGATTCAGCCTATGCTGAAAACAATTGTCGTAAACGAATTATCGCGCTTGTCAACAAGAATTCAAAGGAAATGGAAACCATTTCGAACATGGTGTGAATGATACATTTTTGTGATTTAAAATATTGTAATGTCACAGATAATTATTTTTAGAAAAGATAATAGACAAACACGATGTGTTGTATTTTATGAGTTGTTTATCTTACTTTCAATCAGTTTCACAAATTATCTAAAAGAAAAAAACCATGTTACATCTTTTGAGATATGAAGAGTTACCTCCCTTAGTGTATACGACGTTGCTCGGATGCATTACGAATGGGCCGAAACCAGTTATAAATGTAAATTAAATATGAATACGGAATATTTTTAAAATCATGATAAATTAAATTGTCAGTTAAGTGACCAGGTTATCATATTAATTATGAAGATGATAATTTAAATTTATTTCAAATAAACCTGTGTCCGTATTCATTTGAATAGAAATAGGATGTCTTTGTCGTTTTTTTTCTGCTATCGAAATTTTCCCTTTTACGTCTCATCCTTCTAATTAGTCCAGATCAACTTTATCAGACTTTTTCAGAGTTCTTTTTTTTCATTCAAAAACGGATGACAGCTTTCAACACACAAGGGAGACAACTCTTTTCTAGGACAGACACTCATTATTTAGATCCTAATGAATTAAAATCCTGTTTAAAAGTATCCGATAAAAAACGTCACAATATATATAGTAATGTAACGTATAATAATGTTTAATGTATGAATAAATTGGTCATTGAAAACGATGTTATATCTGATAAAGTTCAATTAACACGCTTTGCCGTACTGAGAACTGGTCCTTCTATTCATATAGTTCGTGTTTACCTCAGCAACCTAGCTTCCGTCAGTGAAAAGACTTTAATGTCAAAGCTGACGTTAAACAATTGTTTATAGGGGTAGTGGCGTTGCACTGTCTAATCATTTGTACAAGTATTCTAGTTAATTAAAGGTTTATAAAAACGAAAAAATAAACAAGTGTTTTAACACACACCATCATCATCAGAAACCTAACAGCTATTTCTAGCTCAAGAATATATTTGAAGATCTATCTGAGACCAAAGTGTCCTACAAATGGGTCAAAACAACGACAAGAATATAATGCAAATTGTAATGTCAGTTAAGCACCTTTTGTATAAATCAGTATCGTAGGAACATTTGTCGCATTTGTAACGCTGTCATTTCTCATGTTCAAAAATGGTAATGTATACATAATTAACAGAAACATTTGAGTGTTTGAATGGAAATGTTGAAATAACTCATGAATTAATTAGATTGCAGTCAGTTTTTACGTGAAGATAAGAGGTTTTGAACACTATGTCCATACTAATTATTACAAAATAGTACTTAATTAGTGAATAGTCTGTCTCAAAAGTCAGAAAATATAAATTTTACAATAAAATGACGTCAATGTTAATAAAAGTTGACCAATGTTAATGATATCCTACATACTTCTTAACAAATGTATAAGTGATCAGAGAACAGCAACAAATATTACCGTAGATCTGTCTCTTTCAGTCGCGTGTTTTTCTAGTGTACGGGTGGGTAACTCCCCTTTGCAAAATCGGAACACCCGAACACCCGAGTGAAGCAGCGGGACAAATACCCGATAAAAATTATTTCTGCCGACGCAGGTCACATATAGTGAACTGATTCTAAATCTGCCGTTTTGTTCGGCCCAGAGGACTTTGAGCATGGTGTGCGTGGGTTGCATGACAGTTTTCCGCGATATAGGTCACAGTTAGGGCCAAGTGAAATACCTCTTATGTCCTAAAATGTATTTTTAAATTCGGACCTCTACCACGCACGTGGTCGAATGCTTTGCACGTGAAGTTTCCTTTCGCCTCGGAGGCGCCATTATAAAACCGGAGGAATACCGAGCGATACACCATATTTTATTCGCAAGTAAAGTATACACACATAAGACGACAAGGCGAGGATGTTTGAAATTAATTGTTTACAATAAGATAACTTGTAACTTCTTTAACATGACTCCCTTTGACCTTGATTTACAATTCAGCCATTAATTTGGAAAAAAATTCGGCCTTTAAAATTTTTCCTTTTTTTTGGCAGAAGAAAAAGGCAAAACTCATTCCAACCGTTTCGTGACAACAGATGAACTATAAAACAGATAACGATTACTTCCGTCCAGTGTCTTTACAACTGTTATGGTTTGTTATTTTGTTTAAGTGATCACAATTACTCATCACTAGAAAAAAGTCGTATTATATTGTTTATTGTTTCAGTTATGGTTTGACTTTTACATGTCCTTTGTACAGAATCAGAATTTATTTAAGAAACGCGTGTTTTGGAAGTGGATAATTAAGGAGTTACCTCCCTTGAATGTTTACACTGAGTGTTGCGAATAGGCACATTGCCTTTTATCATCTGATCAAGTTCTTGATAAATGTAGTGTATTAGTATTACATTGCACATTTTAATTATAAGTAATGTATCTATATCCCTTGCATGTACTGTATTGTTCATTGTTTCGTTTGTGAGCTAACTTTTAAATAAATAAAGAAAGAAAATAAATAAATCAGAAAGGTGATGAAAGAGGGACAGGATGTGCACGAATCTCTGCTCAACCTGGTTCCCTGGCCTCGTTTGGCTGGTTCTCGCTTTAACAATGTCAGTCATTTGTTGTGAAATATAAATTTCATTAAACGTGTTTACAACTACTACATCTGTTATGCGATAGAAACTTTACTGTCCGACTAAAATGTAGTCTCAGAAATATGTTCTTCTTACTAACAACATTTTCCAAACAATTCAAATAGTTATACTAAATGGAGCCCTGAAGATGCCTTAATTTCTTAGCTAGAGCTGGGTAATCTAGACTTGATATACTTTTCTAGACTGGGCTGGTCGTCAATTGAATATTTTGCTCTAGGGTCTGGTTGGCAGACTATCTCACTGTATGTTAGTCACGCGTCTATATTGTCCAATGTTTACTGTTTATAACAAAGAGAAACACTTCTTTTCCAAATCCCCACATCGTACAATTCAAGTAAATACATACACGAGTAACAATAATCAGTCGTTTTCACTTGTATTGCTACCAGTAGCACAGCGTTCGGCTTCGGACCAAGAGGTGCGGGTTCGAATCCCGCTAGGGGCTCGGCAACTTGCCTGTTGTTCTAACGTTTTGGTGCAATGGTTCGCTCGTTCCGGCCGATGCTCGTTTCAGCGCGATGCATAGCCACCATAGCGTTGCGGGTTTTCTCCCTGCAATATCACTAGCCGTAAAGAAAGTGAGATGCTCTTGAAGGCGGCATCATACCCCATCTCACCTCACCTCTCACCATTAGCATAACACTGCAGCTCAACAGAAAACACTTTTCCCTCAATGTCTCTCTTTCCTTTCTCTTTTTATTCGCTCAATATATGCCTCTCATTTGAAATACCACCAAAAATATCTGAATTGGGATAATTATTATTTAAACCGAAACATAGTCTTTGAAATAGTTTTATTAACTTCATTGTCTTGGTCTTGCTGTTCCGTGCGTGTAATTCGTTTGCCTAAACTTCATGAATATAAAGACTGTTATTTCATTCCGTTATGCGAACTATATTTATGTCAAACCACCTACATTACACTTTTTCCTTCTACGAAAGTAATTAGATAGTACATCTGTATGTAAAGCTCTAACAGTTCCGCTTGTAGTCTACCAAGTGATAGACCTCCAAAATATCCTCTGAATTGTATTTCAGCCTACGCTGAAATCAATTGGCGTAAACATATTAGTAGCGGGTGTCAACAAGGATTCAAAAGAAATGGAAACCATTTCGAACATGGTGTGAATGATTGTTTTTTGTTATTTAAAATAGTGTTATGTCACAAATAATTGTTTTACAAAAGAAAGTGACAAACATGACGTGTTGTATTTTATGAAATCATATTCTAACTTCCAATCAATTTCGCTAATTATTTAAAAGAAAAAAACATGTAACATATTTGGATACAATGAAGAGTTACCTCCCTTAGTGTATACGACGCTGCTCGGATAGTACGAAACCAGTTTATAAATGCAAAAATTATATGGACATGGAATATTTTAAAATCATTATAAAAGAAATTGTCAATTTAGTTATCAGGTAATGACATAATTACGAAAACTATCATTTTAGTTTATTTCAAATAAACCTATGTCCGTCTGTTTTTATTTGTTTTGAAATAAGATTTCTTTGTTGTTTGTTTTTGCTATCAAATATGTTGCTTTACGTCCCAACCTTCTAATAAGTTGAGTTATTATAGTTGTTCAGATTTATTTTTTCATTGAAAAAACGGATGACAGCTTTCAACATACAAGGGAGACAACTCGTTTATTAAGACAGACAATCCCTGTTTAGATCCCAATGAATTGAAATAATGTTTAAAACTTATCCGATAAAATAGGTCACAATATTTATATTTGTGTAACGCCTCATAATGTTTAATCTATCAAGAAATTGGTGGTTTAGAAAGCCGATTTACCTTATATTTAAATTCTCACACGTTGCCGCAAGAACTGGTATATTTATTCATTTAGTTGGTGTTTACCTCGGTAACCTGACTCAAAAGTTTGACAGCTATTTCTAGTTGTAATTAATTTTGAAGATCTATCTGGAGACTCTTTCCAACAGATGGGTCAAATCAAAGAAAATTACGAGCACCCCCACTACCGTTCAAAGGAGTCAGTGGCGCTAAACCCGCGCCCACGATATAATATCCTGGGCAGTACAGGACCCACCGGTCTTGCCATGCGCGTAAGGACTCTTCTAATAAATGTCGAGCGGAGGTGAAAAGCTTCAAAATTATGAATTAGTAATATCATATATATGGAGAGTAGTCATTTCTAGGCTAGCCCTGTATCGAAATCTCAGGGTAACCTCCAGAAAGGAGATTGGTGAGGTGAGGTGAGTTAGAGTTTAACGCCGCTTTCAAGAGTATTTCACTTATATCCCCGCTGCTAGTTTTAAGACAAGGAGAAAGCCCGCAACGCCATGTGGTTTTGCTTTGCGGTGAAACCTGCGAGCATCGGCTGGAACTAGCGAACCATGGGTGGTACTGCACTGAAAATAAGTGTAGCATTGCACCCAAACCGTACTGTGTGTAGAACAGTTGACGAGCCAATTCTCTAGTGCAGACAAAGTTGCCGTGCCCCTGGCGGGAACGCAGACTTGATAGCTCATAGCACTTTCAGATGAATTGACACGGTCGAGATCAGCGTTTTGGGAACTACGTACAGGTATATGCAAACACTTCTTAACTTACTGTGTCTCATGTTCATCTTCCTATCACCGAATAGAAAATATGGTGGGGTTTTGCACAGTTTTTAAGATAATAAATCATGCGTTACTTTGTGGATATTATAACAATAATGTATGTATTACACGGGCTTAGTTTTCTGTTTGACGTGACAGCAGAACCCTCGTTCGGGGACCGTGTACGTTATGATATTACTTGGGCTGCACCGCAGCGTTTCCACGTTACTAACTCCTCTGTCCGCGATCTGTCTTTTGTGTTGTTCATATCTCTTACAATTAGTCTGTCATCCAGACCCTAGAGCAAAATATTCAATTGACGACCAACCCAGTCTAGAAAATTATAGCATGTCTAGATTACTCAGAAATTAAGGCATCTTTAGGGCTCCATTTTATATATATATTTGAATTGTTTGTAAGATGGTGTTTTCGTGACAAAAACAAAAATTTCTGAGACTAAATGTTAGTCTACTCTCACAATCTGTGGAGCGCTTTACTGACTCCTGATACTTAGTTAAGAGTGATACCATTCTTGGGGAGTTTTTAAAGCCCACCTGTTAAATTTCAATTTAAGCGGTAGACCGTCAAAATTACTTTAATCATAATTTTTCCTGTCATCGCAAAGCGACAAGACGTATCGATTGAGAATACCGAATTGTTTATTGCTACACTCAAGTACCCCCAATCAATACCTAAAGACATGGTGTGGCGTATATATTCACTATTTTAACATGAATATTAATTCACAACAAATGTATTCTAACACAATCTATTTCTACCATTTATCATATTTTTTATGTATGCAAATTCGTGATATTTAAGTATCATTTTGTAAACTCCGGACAATTATAATGAAAAGATGAGTTATTTGACGGAGAGTTATCTCCCTTTTCTTGAAAATAGCCATAACGAAAATCTCCATTCCAAAGCAATATTCAAATGGCTTCTAAATCATTTTCTACAAAGATATAAATAATAAATCAACAACCAGATAGTTTGGTATACTTTGAAATGTTTAACTGCTCAAGTGACCATGTAGAATACCTCGAATAATTTATAATATCATGCATTACGATACCGAATCTTCAGTTTTTGCATTTCACGTGAACACACGCTGTGTTTTACAAACAATGAATGAATGATAAAATACGTGTTTTGATATAATATCTACAATACACAAATAATTAGATTTATCAACAACGAGAGTTTCCTCTCACCACAGTCCGTCCACACTCGCAGCGCCGATGAATTCATGGCTTCACATTTCATTGAATTTACTTGATGGCCTTGTTGTAAGCGTTGCTTGTTGTTGGTCCAATTAACAATCAACAATTAACAATCTTTCATTGTTAATTTCGAATAAAAGACTCAATTCAAAAGCAACAAAAATATTACCCGAGGTTAAGGGTTTAAAATGGATTGTGGTAAAATCATGTATGATTATTAATTACATATTATAGTACAGACAATCATATTGTATCGCAAATCTTATATAACTACAGACAATCAAAGATTAGCTTCAATCAAATAAAATTTCGCTGTGAGATTCATCTGATATATTTTTTCACAACGTACATATAATGTAACTATTACTTATATTTGTAAAACATGAGGAAGTTTTGTAAATAATAATGGTTTGCTATCTCATATCTAAAACACACTTTGACTTCATTACGCCAGTTAGTATTCAAACGGTCCATGTTCCCCGGGCCAGGTGTTTATCACACCTCTTACCCTTAGTGCTAATTAATATTGAAGGTCTATCAGAGCGTAAGAGCCTTCTGATAGGTTGGCACAGAAAAATTATAATAGAATAACAACTTGTATAAATCCTGATGTCCACGTACGATGGTTATGTCTGTGTTGTTATCACGTTATTATAGTTCACACGGGTTGACTTATATATACTTCGGAACTAAGAATAGCCTAAAAGGTGAGTTGTTTGTTCATAATTAGCCAATCTTATTTAGATGGCCAATCAAAAACAAATCATGATAAAAACCCACAACCTGAACTATTAGACAGTTTGGGAAAAACATTTGGAATGCATTCGTTTTATTATATGATTTGGAGTGATGACCTCGATTCTATCAGCGAAATAAACCACCCATCAAGCTGCAGTAGCGATACACTTTATCGTCTCTCCTCGTGACGGCATGGGGATAATGTTATGACGTCATAGTGTCAGCTTGAGAGGGCTGAAACTTTACCATTGAAACCAGTCCATTTTAACATGAATATAGAAATAAGATATAACAAATAGAATATCGTTGACAAATACCATATTTATCTCATCTCATGTGCCACTCGTAAAATAGGAGGATATAACGGTCGGTTCGTAGCAGTCTTTATTTGTTATTTTTATGATCGTCTGTTGTTTTAATAAATAAATTAATCTGGTAAGTATAATCTTTAGTCAATTTAACAATTTATATTGTATTAAATAGCGAGTGAATCCCTAACATACGCCGCGGGAGATGAGGTTTATTTAAACATGATTTGTATTATTTATATATAGTATTTGTTTTGTGATGTTGTTTTTAATAAAGTAATCTGATATGTATGCCTAATCAGCAACGACTAGAAGATTAGCTACCCTATAACTATATAAAAGGAAAGTGAAGTACAAAGTTTATATTTTCACGAGTGGCGCTTTATTGAAAACGTAATTTCGAAGATATCGATATTTGACGATCAGTGACATACACACGTTATTATTCGTATACGTTTGTACACAATCCAGTCGAAATATGTTGCCTAAGATATTATATATTTGTGAAGCTCTCGAAATGACTATTTTATAAAGAATACAGCATACGTTCATTCAAACATAACAAGGCATTCGTCGGCGTTACGTTACAACAGCGGACAATCGAATGGTTTATTGTCTGTGCATTGTAAATATTCCAAATTTAAAAAAAAAATGTTTATTGTTATGACTGAATTGTTAAACACAATCGTTTTTTTATCACTTCATATTTAATGCCCCCCCCCCCCCCCCCCAAAATGGCGGCTCTCTCCAGAAGTGTACCTCTATATCAGGGACCCTATAAACTATAGTTTGCACTAATTTATAGTATTCAAATTATTCTCTATGAAGCATTTTCAGTTTCGCCGATATAAACATACGATAAATACAAAACATGTCAATGCACTTTACTTTTCAATATGCTGTAGGGAATCAATTGAAAGATCGTTGGCATATTGGATTTTCGTTGTGTCTATTTGCAAGACAAGGGAGATAACTCCCCATCTAAAACTCATCTTGTCATTTTAATCGTCTTGCGTTTACAAAATGATCTTTAAATAGCATGAAATAAAATACATAAAATAGATGATATATGGTAAAAATAGAATTAGTTAGAAAACACTTGTTGTGAAATAGTAATACTGTTTAAATCAGTGAACAATACGTAACACCATAGCTGTAGTTATTGGGTGAGGGTACTTGAACGTAGTCGAAAAATTGTGGTTTATCTGTAGCGCCTTGTCACAGGACCTACAGGAACAAGAAATATGACTAAAAGGAATTTTGACGGTCTACCGGTTAAATTGAAATTTAATAGGTGGACTATTTCATTTACACAAGAACAGTCAGATGCTGTGTGTTCTTCAGGAATAATAAGACCTATGTTTTTAACTTATGTTACAACATTTTTATAGGTAACTTTCCATCTAAACCTCATGATGTCATTTAAATAGTCAGGAGGTGATCTTTAACTTTATCACCAAAAACTGTGTTCCACAGGAGATATCGCTTGTGGGAGATCAAGCGATATCTCCTAGGAGATATCTTTTTGGCAGTAGATTTTGAACAATGCCCTTTCACCGTCAACTACATGACATCACAAAGTTTTTGCATCATCGAGTAATGACATCACAATGCTATGACGTCATAAACACGATGATGTCACAATGCTATGACCTCACCGCACTGGAAGTCAAATAGCAGAAATGTACTCAGATATGAACGTAATAAGAATGATTTTCGATGATAAATAGAATCTCACCCTCGTGTCTTCTGATATCAAATATATCAACACTCGTTGAAAAAAGTGAAAATATCCTCGGCAAGCCTCGGATATTTGTAACTTTTATCAACTCGTGTTGATATATTTGATATCAGAAGACACGAGGGTGAGATTCCCTATATAACTATAACTTTAACTATCTTAAATTTACATACATAACATATATGATATATGGTAGGTATAGAATTTGTTAAAATAAACTGTTTTGAAATAGTAATTAAATTTTTAAATGAATAATACATGACACCATAACTGTCGTTACTGATGAGTGATATTTGTAGTAGTCAAATCACTGTGCAAGTGCGAGTGCGAGTGCGAAATAAGCTCTGGTGGAAAGCGCTCGTAAAATCTCTAAACAATCGATCTGTGCAAGTTGCGTACTTCACAGAAGCCACAGGAATTAAGTGCCTGTGACTAAAAGTAATTTTGAACTGTCTACCTGCAAATTAAAAGTTTAATATGTTACTAGTCCGGAAACAGTCCGGGAACAGATATGCTGGTAATTGATAGCCTAAAAAAAATCACATTCAGATTAAATGGGCACTAGCAGGTTTTTTTGCAAATTTTATTTTTTCAAATTTCCAATTTAAAATGATAGTTTATGCCATTTATATTTACTTTAGAGGGTAAAACATCTTATCACACAAACCAATTATACATAGTGGTAATAACGGTGTTGCGTATAAAGCAAAAATTGCATGGCCGCCATTCTATTGTGAACACATTTTATTATTTTCAATGACAAAAACGATTCTCATGGCTTTCCGGAACATGTACACTCATTTTTAACTTGATTTTCTGAAAGAGAGAAGAGTGTTTTACTATTGGTGACATTATTTTCCAAATACATTTCATCGACATATTTCAGCGAAAAAATGTGCTACTGCCCCTTTAAGGGTAGTTTTTGAAGGAATGATAGTTTGAATTGGCATAGACACTGGGGAGCACACCAACCATATGATATTCTGTGGGATATAGTCGTTGTTGCCCTGTCCGTCCGTCCGTCTGTCCATCAGTCCGTAATTATTTCTTTTCCGGAGCATAACTTTACTCTAGACCTTTTGGTACTAGAGAAGAATATGAAAATAGGTTTTTGGGGTAGTGACCCATGTGACCCTATTTGGGATCACAGGTTAGCCAAATCTACAATTTAGAATCCCCATTTTCCAATGCAAGTCGGCACCCAATGGGTGGACGGACACCAGATGCCATGCCATAATCCTTTTGGGCTTACTTCTTTTCAAGCTTTTCAAAGACTGACAGTACTGTTTTGTGATAATTCATACAATTGCATTGTCAGAGAAGTGTACTGCATATATTTATCCCTCAAAACATGACATGAATTGAGTCCCTAATATATTTTATTTTCAATTCTGATTAAATAAAAACATTTCTACAAAATTAATAGCTCAAACTAATCCAACTTCTGTCGACTCAAACGATCGAGGAATTCAACCAGTGTTCTTGTCGGTCGACCTGAAACGGAAAAGAATGTATTAATGAATTTTAAAATGAAATTTGAAGGAATAAGTTCATTACCTGGGAATAACAAAGCAAATGTTCTGCCCTAAAAACCAAGTCTGATGCTTCGGATTTTCACAAAGTCACTAAAGAGCCAATTTGTCCCCTGTACTTTCAGTAACACATTACAGCACACATCCTAGGTAACCCAGGGTTTATATATGCTCTGTTACTCTCCACTTTATCACCCCTAGGAAACTCAATCATATGTTCTCAAATTACCAGCCCTTGGCCGGCGTAAGCCAATCAAACTGCTACCCAGCTTGGACCTGCGAGGTAATGACAATTCATATCACAAGCACGCTAGGTCATTTTGTTAGCCATCCGTCAACGTTATCTCCCTTGACCATTTCCGTCTTATCCTATTGAGCATTTTCTTTGGTTACTGACTTCTTCACGCCGACCAAGGGCGGGTAATTTTAGTACAGATCTCTGATAATTTCCCAGGGGTGATATAGTGGAGAGTAACAGAGGATATATAAAACCATGGGTAACCGAGGATGTACATCACGTCAATAATAGACAAGTATTTGTAACAAACGTGATCATGTCCCCTGCCATAATCAAGAAATGAAATGAAGTCGCGTAGTGACCTTGAAAATTAAGTCAAGGTCAATCTAATCAACTGGTGTCTGCATATTCTTCCAATGAAGACTGGTACAAAATTTGAAGACTCAAGGCGAAGCCGTTCATGAGATATCGCGCTAGCAAGAAACAGGATGGACGTACATAGGTAGCCTAATACTATCTCTGTAGGACAAAAACAGGGGCCATAACTCTGGGGAGTCTTTACATGTAATCATCACATTTCATCAGAGTATTTGTTATTTTATTAGTCACAACTATAATAATGTATTTTGTAAGCAAATGAAATGTTGTGATTTGAAATTTGACATCTGTTCTTCGGTCTTCCATCTCACTGCCAATGTTGCTCTCTTTAAGTCATGTCACTGGCTGGTTATTTTTAGCCTGATACAAGGTGAAGGCTGATCAGAGAATCAGTGGACTGAAGGAGCCATGCAGATAAAAAATACCTTCATGGAGCAGAATCAGGCAAGATTCCGAGCTGATATAGTTTGGTAGACAAGCTATCATAAAACGTTTAGTTAAACAAGTTTGATGTCTGTAAAGCTTGAAGTTCGTGAATCTCACCTGACATTCCTTTCGACAGGTAGGGGACCTCGTCTTTGTTCATCATTACTCCGGCGATATCCAGGTGCAGCCAACGCTTCGACGTCACAAACTCCTGGGGGCATATAGAAGGTTTATAAAATGTCTATGTTATAATAACTACCAATCTACCACAACAAATGCTTTGTATTCTAATTACCGGGTAATGATATTTTCAGGAAAAGTGTTTTGTTTAGAATGTTGATGTTTCTGAGTTCATCAAGAATAACTCGATCTGGACAGACAGCAAACATGTCTGAAGTGTACAGTCTTAAAACAATTAAATCAGTAACGACTTAATTACAATCGCCAGCTAGCACAAAATTGAGCATGAAAAGTGTCTGAACCTTGGCAATCCCAGTGAACCGTAATCTATGTGCAATATACTGGTGTCTATTGTGTCTGAACCTTGGCAATACCAGTGAACCGTAATCTATGTGCAATATACTGATGTCTATTGTGTCTGAACCTTGGCCATACCAGTGAACCGTAATCTATGTGCAATATACTGGTGTCTATTGTGTCTGAACCTTGGCCATACCAGTGAACCGTAATCTATGTGCAATATACTGGTGTCTATTGTGTCTGAACCTTGGCCATACCAGTGAACCGTAATCTATGTGCAATATACTCAGTCTATTGTGTCTGAACCTTGGCAATCCCTGTAACCGTAATCTATGTGCAATATACTGGTGTCTATTGTGTCTGAACCTTGGCCATACCAGTGAACCGTAATCTATGTGCAATATACTGGTGTCTATTGTGTCTGAACCTTGGCCATACCAGTGAACCGTAATCTATGTGCAATATACTGGTGTCTATTGTGTCTGAACCTTGGCCATACCAGTGAACCGTAATCTATGTGCAATATACTGGTGTCTATTGTGTCTGAACCTTGGCCATACCAGTGAACCGTAATCTATGTGCAATATACTGGTGTCTATTGTGTCTGAACCTTGGCAATCCCAGTAACCGTAATCTATGTGCAATATACTGGTGTCTATTGTGTCTGAACCTTGGCCATACCAGTGAACCATAATCTATGTGCAATATACTGGTGTCTATTGTGTCTGAACCTTGGCAATACCAGTGAACTGTAATCTATGTGCAATATACTGGTGTCTATTGTGTCTGAACCTTGGCCATACCAGTGAACCGTAATCTATGTGCAATATACTGATGTCTATTGTGTCTGAACCTTGGCCATACCAGTGAACCGTAATCTATGTGCAATATACTGATGTCTATTGTGTCTGAACCTTGGCCATACCAGTGAACCGTAATCTATGAGCAATATACTGGTGTCTATTGTGTCTGAACCTTGGCAATACCAGTGAACCGTAATCTATGTGCAATATACTGATGTCTATTGTGTCTGAACCTTGGCCATAACAGTGAACCGTAATCTATGTGCAATATACTGATGTCTATTGTGTCTGAACCTTGGCCATACCAGTGAACCGTAATCTATGTGCAATATACTGGTGTCTATTGTGTCTGAACCTTGGCCATAACAGTGAACCGTAATCTATGTGCAATATACTGATGTCTATTGTGTCTGAACCTTGGCCATACCAGTGAACCGTAATCTATGTGCAATATACTGGTGTCTATTGTGTCTGAACCTTGGCCATACCAGTGAACCGTAATCTATGTGCAATATACTGATGTCTAGTGTGTCTGAACCTTGGCCATACCAGTGAACCGTAATCTATGTGCAATATACTGGTGTCTATTGACATAACAAACATAGCAGAGAGCATAAAACGAGAAAGGCGCAGCGCTCTAACTGACGTCTAATATAACAAGAATGTTTTATTGTTTCGTAAAGCATGCTGTTGGTCCAAATGAACGCCTGTGTTTTATTGCCGAGGGTATCTTATATTGTACATTAAACCCATAGCCACAGCATAAGCAGATAATGAAACGAGGAGGGGAGGTTCACTTATTGAAAGTGAGAATTGGGGGATGGGGGGGCACCTTGGGGGTCCATCAAATTTACATGCAAAAATTCTCAAAATACGATCATTGTCATCAATTTTGGAGATTTATCGTCAACAAGAGTTTGAAAACTGGTTAAAGTATTGTGTCGACCTTAAAGAGCCATCAAGGATGTAGTGTTTCAAATAAAAAACATTTAAAAAAAACAAAAAACATATAACGTCAATCGCCAGAGAAATATTTTATCTACAACATGACATGTGATAAATAATTTTCATATCACGACATTGTAATGAAATTTGTTTCCAAAGAGAAGTACCCCTTCAAGTAGCACGCGCTAAGGGTATCTGACATCATATAAACAGAATCCCCTTTATTGCGTAAGACGTACTACACAACAGCAATTAACTCTTCTGAGCGTGAAGGCTCATCTCTAGCGCAAGTATGCCATAACAAACCATGTGCTGCACATGCTTCACGTGTCTCTCTTGCAAAGTACCCTTGTCACACATTACTGAATGTGACGATTGCTTTACAAACTAGGTTTCTAAATGTCCTGAGAATATACAATTTATAGCTTGTTTAATGTACTTCTTATTGAGATAAGACCAGCAAATTATGACAAATTTTTACTCTCATTAATTATAAAATTCAAGCAAAACACCTAGTTGGGTAAAACAATTATTCCAATTTCTGTAGCAAATACATAATTAAATGAAATGGTAAATAAATAACCGCCAAAAATTATATATTTCAATTTCTTTCATTGCTCATAAATGTTGTTATTCTTTCGCGTCTTTGTATACAGTGTAAGTTAGACCATAATGCTTTGCGATTGAAAATAATAGACTGGATCTATATTTAGACTGAAAAACAACTTTACTAATTAGTGCAATTTCTCGGCTAATTTTGGGTCGAACACATTTGGGAAAAATTAAGTTTACATATTTAACGGAGATAGATTTTTGGCAATTTTCATCAACATTCTTGATGGCTCTTTAAAAGTAAGGTAAGAGCCATCCAAATAGACTGGTGTATGCGTAGTGCTGCACTCTTCTCCCAATGTAAAAGATCATCGAAATTGACAGCATTTGGTCCCATGGCTCATAATATATTGCGTTCACATGTAATGGTGCACACGTATGTAAAGCCCAGTTAGTCAACCACATTTTCGTTTTGTCAGGAAACAGAAATGAAAACACCAAGATAGAGATCAGAATGACCTTGAGGAAAGCAGCTGCTGTACACGATCCACCTTCGCGCGAGTATTTGCCGATGTTGTTGAGGTCAGCGAGGTCAGACTGTGTCACCTGACTCGTGTAGTGTTGCAGCAGCGGCATCCGCCATACTCGGTCCCCGGTACGCATACCCGCCTGGAACGAGAGGAAGCTGTTGGTAAAACATTTTTTAATCATGAACATCTTCTTCTTTGAGCTGACATAAGAGGGGAGGATGAAGAAATTTTCAAAAGGGGGGTGAGGGGAGGGGGGGGGGGGGTCACTCATTGAGGGGGGGTGGGCTTTGAGGTTCATTAAATTTACATGCGAAATGCATGGGCTGTTGGAGTCTGTTGGTTTGTGGAGTACATTGCGGAACTTGCCAAAGTTTGAGAACCACAGAGCCAGTAAAGACTAAAAGGAATTCAAACACTGGTCAAATTACCATATAAATAGTATACTTTATCATCCTAAACTGTGCTCCACAGGAGATATTGCTTGTGTGAGATCAAGCGATATCTCCTAGAAGATATCATTTGGCCCTGCCACTGTCAACTATGTGACATCACAATGACATGACAATCATCAAGTAATGTCATCACAATTTCTATGACATCATAAACATGATGACGTCACAATGCTATAAGATCACCATGCTGCAAGTCAAATGGCAGTGCTTTACTCAGAGATGCACAATTTTCATTGAAACATAATGAAGAATGACTTGATGATTAATAGAATCACACTCTCATGTTTTCTGATATAAAATATATCAACACTGGTTGATAAATATAAACATATCCTCGACAAGCCTTGGATATTTAACTTTTATCAACTCGTGTTGATATATTTGATATCAGAAAACAAGAGGATGAGATTCTCTATGTAGTATCTTCAAGAAGTTAATCTCATGTGACTGAGGGAGAGTACCCAACTACAGAGAGAGCTCCGTACCTTGTGTATTTGTTCCCACATTGGTGAGGAGTTTGTGTAGACAGCGGTTACAGCAGTGCCTAGGGCTACAGCCACAGCACCTGAAAATAGTTGGAATCAAGGTAATGAAACAAAGAACTGCTCTCAATTCTAAAGTTTTTAAATTGTTATTTATACAAGATACAAATTTCAGTAGATAAAATGAAGTTCCTAAAAGATGAACACTACAGGCTCTGGTTTGACTAGTTTGAGGTTTTGAAATGACAGATTTGAGAATACAAAAGGAGGTAACTCACCAGTTAGAGTTGCAATGTCAAGGACAAGACTAGGTTTGAAGGTATCTGCGTAACACAGAGCATCGGCCAGAATCAGGCGGCCCTCGGCATCTGTGTTATCCACCTGTATAAAAATATACGTACATTGGAAATTTGTCCAAATAATGTAAACCTGGCAGCTGCTGTTGAGTGGCATTAATAGTGTTATTTCATCTTGCTTTATATAATGCTGAGAAGCCAAAACTTAAAATATTTGTGTAAGTCACTGCTTATTACATGGATTATTTGTATACAGAAATTCATTAAATAAACAGTTTCACCTGTATGGTTTTTCCGTTCATGGCGCGGACAACGTCCCCAGGTTTTGTAGCTGTACTGCTTGGCATGTTCTCACACAACGGGATGAAACCTACATGTCGGAAAAAGGGGTTTGATTAAAGGGTGAGTTGATTTATTCCAGGACTCAAATATGCTCTCAGCTGGATACGGAAACGAAGGAAGAAGGAACGAGATGGAGGTATGTGGCAGGATGCTGCATGATATTTTGTCAATCAAAAAAAAAAAGAAAGAGTACCTCACCAGTTAAGCTGTATAGAAAGTAGCTTGTGAGCGCAAGATATGATTTCTCAGTTTCATTCAGGAATTACTTTAATGATTTATACCGGATGAACTTTACAGCACCTTTCACATTGAAGGGCTGTTGATACATGGTTAAGCTAAGAAAAAAGCAAAGTAAAGAACCTTTCGCACTGACAGGTTGTTGAAACGTTAGTGTAATAAACAGAAGAAAGCAAAGGAATAAACGAAACAAGAACCTTTAACATTGACAGGAAGTTGCAGTCTGGCTGCGGCGAGCAGAGTTCCGACCACACACGCAGCTCCGCCCATGTCTGCCCTCATCTTGTCCATGTCCGCCGGGGGTTTCAGCGAGATCCCTCCCGTGTCAAAGGTAACACCCTTCCCGACCAGTGCGAGGGGAGTGGAGTCTGAGCTAGCACCGGTATAATCAATCTCCAGGAAGACTGGCGGCTCTGCTGAACCTCTCGACACTGACAGGAACGCTTCCATTTTGTTCTCTCGGGCCCAGGCTTTGTTTCTGGAATAATCCGAATTAAGAATGTGCCCTGACTAACCTTTTGGTCTTTACTTGTGTTGCATGAATAATCTGAGTATGCTCCACAGGCCAACAAGTGATACAATCCATTAAAATAGGAATGCAGACTGACAGCAAAATGAATTGAAGCGATGCATGTGGGATATTTGGAATGTTTTTGTTTGCGGTAGGAAGACACCCCTAAGAGGAAATTCACAACAAATTTAATTATTCAGCATTAAGTTGTATACATGTATGTCCTCAAATGTCTTATTTGCACTCCAAGGGTCAACATATTAAAATATATAAGAGTAATCTAACCCACCTGACGGTGACCTTACAGAGGCCGGTGTCACCCAGCCTCTCCGTGACTCTCTGAGCGAAGATGGTTGGGGTCATGTAGTTGGCTGGTGTCTCCATCAACTGGCGGGCGAGGTTCTGTCCCTCCGCTAGTGTCACTCCTCTCTCCCAGTGCTGCTGGGTCGATGCTCTGAACAACAGTCAGGGAAATAAAAGTTAACATAAATAATTATTGATCCTCCATATATTACCATCTTCATTAAACAAGTTAAAGATTTGCATCAAAATACATATGGTAATCCATGATGTAAATTTCAACAACTAAATAACAAAATACTAGCGGTGTTTTTGAGAATGCAGCCATATCAACAAATTGTAACAGATTACTCAGTAAAAATTTGATTGAGTGACTTCTGTTGTGTGAGGTTTTTTGGGGTTTAACAACGCTTTCAAGATTATATCACTTACCGGGTATATAACAGCTTCAAGTATTATTGCAGGGAGAAAGGCTGCAACACTTTTGTGGCTACGCATTATAGTAAAACCTATGAGCATCGGAACGACCAATCATGGATGATACTGCGTTGAAATTCATTGTAGCATTGCACCAAAACCTTACTGCATGTAGATCTCCAAAGGTTAATAAAGCAGACAAAGATGCAAAGTCTGGCGGGATTCGAACCCGTGACATTTTGATCTGAAGCTGAACATTCTGACCACTACACTGTCCCCCTCTCTGTTGGTCTACCCTACTGAAGTAGTGCAATTCTCTAGACAACTGTACTGTCTCCCTCTCTGTTGGTCTACCCTACTGAAGTAGTGGAATTCTCTAGACAACTGTACTGTCCCCCTCTCTGTTGGTCTACCCTACTGAAGTAGTGCAATTCTCTAGACAACTGTACTGTCTCCCTCTCTGTTGGTCTACCCTACTGAAGTAGTGGAATTCTCTAGACAACTGTACCTGTTTCCCTGGATGTGTTGTGTGTAGCAGGACGTGTTGACTCTTGGCTTCTGAGAATCCTTCTTCTTCAACTCATCGTAGGAGAACAGAGACAACACTGCGGCCTCGCCAGCAGCTGAAATTGACAACATTTTGACAACATTTCAGATTCATTATACATTAAGCCAGTGTATGAAATTAGACCTTAGAAGGGGGTGGGGGTGGGTTTTGTAATTTTGCTAATTTAATTTACAAAATAACACTTTAGGGCTTGCTTTTCTCCAAGCTTATTTCATACACTGCATTTAGGGAGGACAATTGTATTTAGGAACCTGTGACTGAGAATTTCATTTATAACTTTGATATCTGAAATTCTCTATCTTCAATAAGCCTCAATAAACCTGATATCTATATCTACAGAAACTCTGGGGATAGGATGAGTACCTTTATCAATTCCCTCCCCTTAATTACACAATATACTACAAGTCAATGAAATCCTGAAATCTGTGCTAGGGACAGGGTTTGAGTTGATGAAATCCACAGTGAGTTGTTAGCTTTAAGATCCTCTATCCATGACATTTGAGAACTTAAAGAGAGCAGATTTACGTAACTGGATGCAGAGTCTGCGATTTGAACAAATGGATCCTGAAAGACAGGATGAAGCCTTAGATAAACCACAAAGACGTTCCTGAACATCAAAAGGATGAAGCCTTAGATAAACCACAAAGACGTTCCTGAACATCAAAAGGATGAAGCCTTAGATAAACCACAAAGACGTTCCTGAACATCAAAAGGATGAAGCCTTAGATAAACCACAAAGACGTTCCTGAACATCAACAGGATGAAGCCTTAGATAAACCACAAAGACGTTCCTGAACATCAATGGGATGAAGCCTTAGATAAACCACAAAGACGTTCCTGAACATCAATGGGATGAAGCCTTAGATAAACCACAAAGACGTTCCTGAACATCAATGGGATGAAGCCTTAGATAAACCACAAAGACATTCCTGAACATCAACAGGATGAAGCCTTAGATAAACCACAAAGATATTCCTGAACATCAATGGGATGAAGCCTTAGATAAACCACAAAGACGTTCCTGAACATCAATGGGATGAAGCCTTAGATAAACCACAAAGACGTTCCTGAACATCAATGGGATGAAGCCTTAGATAAACCACAAAGACGTTCCTGAACATCAAAAGGATGAAGCCTTAGATAAACCACAAAGACGTTCCTGAACATCAACAGGATGAAGCCTTAGATAAACCACAAAGACGTTCCTGAACATCAACAGGATGAAGCCTTAGATAAACCACAAAGACGTTCCTGAACATCAAAAGGATGAAGCCTTAGATAAACCACAAAGACGTTCCTGAACATCAATGGGATGAAGCCTTAGATAAACCACAAAGACGTTCCTGAACATCAATGGGATGAAGCCTTAGATAAACCACAAAGACATTCCTGAACATCAACAGGATGAAGCCTTAGATAAACCACAAAGACGTTCCTGAACATCAACAGGATGAAGCCTTAGATACACCACAAAGACGTTCCTGAACATCAATGGGATGAAGCCTTAGATAAACCACAAAGACGTTCCTGAACATCAATGGGATGGGCCGCATACCTTCAGCGTCGCCGCACGGATCTACTTCTACATCGGTCTCGCCTACATCTCTCAACTGTCTCACACCACCTGGAACAGTGATTTCATTGCATAACTACCCGTCAATGAAAATCCTTTTTGATGAAAAATTCATTCTGTATTATGTAATGAGGAAAATAAAGATCCTATTTTTTTAATTTTTAAATGTTAAACTATTCCAAAATATTTTGGCCATTTCAAACACAACACAATATGAGACCAAGGTCCCAAATATTTGGTCTCATCTGTATTCAAACCAGATGAGCTAAAATGGGACAGACTAGACAAACTGAGGCCACGAACCTGCCACAGCCCGACGCACCCCCTCACGTCCTTCCTCGACCTGTTCCTGCTCATTGAAGCCGAGGCCGCGCTTCCCGAGGTTCACGACCGCCACCGAGGAGAAGCCGGCTTCATCAAGACCAAAGAGAACACAACTCTTCCCCGCCTTTAGCTTCCGACCTGCCCTGGAACATTAGCCAGGGAAATGAATTGATAACCAAACACAGCTCTGAACAGTAATAAATACAGGTAATACAATGGGAATTAATGATCGTAATGAACAGCAATAAATACAGGTAATACCATGTGAATTAATTATCGTAATGAACAGTAATAAATACAGGTAATACCATGTGAATTAATGATGTGTAATGAACTTAGAAATGAGGGATAATTATATCCAGTGTTGTTCCTAGGAGATCTGCTGAGGGGGTCATTTTGGCCAATTTTGAACAAGTGGGACCTTTTGCAATGGTAAAAGTATCCTACTGCTCCAAATTTTAAGGGACACTTAGCCAAAAAGGTGGGAAAATGTCCCAAGGACCCCCTCTAGGAACAACACTGATATCTGTTCTACAGACTATCAATTGGTTAAATGTTCATAAATACAAATCTTTCAAAAAAATTAAATATGACTTTTATTACTGTTTCATCTGTTGTTGAAGCTTTCCTCCGCATTGTTTGTCAATTATCTCCCCTGTTTGAGTCAAAGGTCGATTCTCTCCCTCTTCATACAGTCCAACAACCACACCTCTTGACTGGAACAATTATTAAAGGAATTGTTTAACTGTGTCATGTGTGTAAAGCACATATTATATGCCTACCTGTTTCCGTGGCAATAAGAAAGAAACTGCAATGAACTTCAGCTCTGATACTTAGAGATTTGGAAATACACCTTTGACAATGGGCCATATATAGGGCTTTTAGATATTTTCAGAATTTTAAATGGGCCATTCTCCTTTAGCAACAGTCAAATTTCAAATTTTAATTGGCCATTTTTTCATCCAATGTGCAAAATGGCCCATTGCCCCTACCTTTCTAAATCCTTGAATACCGTCAAACATGATAAATGTCATAAAGTGATAGACCACATAATTATATTTCAGTTGAAGCCAAATAAACATTTATTTCATTATTTTGTTGACTTGGGTTGTCATTATTTTGACATATGCCAATTTGTACTACATTATTTTTGCTTCATCTGTTTTCATGGTATTTGATCAACAGTTCATGCCAAATACAGTAACAGTTATTCTATTATTTTGTTTATTTTGGTTGTGATTATTTTGACAGATGCAAGTTTGTAATACATTATTGTAGTGTCACCTGTTTTTATGGTATTTGTCTCAGGTCAAATTAATTATTATTATGACAACATGTTTTGCCATGATGCTATCTTTTCCAGAAACAGATTGTACAACTACATTAAACTAAAATTGATACATGTTTAAAGAATTTACATACCAAGGTAATTATAACATCGTCACCAATATTTAGCACAAACTTTATGAATTTTTTTTTATGAATTACAATAGATTTCTATTACTGAAGTGTGTACTTGAGCTGATTGATGAAAAAGTGATGATTTGCTGCTTAAAAGTTATTACGATGCATAAAAAATGTGAAATGGTTTCTCTGACACATCTCCACATCGCGTCGATTTCTAAAATTGCAAACGCTGGGGTAAATTGTTCTCAAATATGTGGCGGATAATACTCCTTATCACTATAATTAATATATCTAGTTATTTTTTTACTACCTCAACTGATATTGCTTTGAATGAAATAAAGTTGTTTCTGATTGAAAACATGGTGCTCATATGTATGGTTTTAAAGTACTTTAATATCCATGAAGCAAACATTTTCACATTTTCAGACTCTCTAGTATCTCGATATGACCCTGTTAGTCTACTCTCGTGATTGTTTTTTTTTTGTTGATTTGAAATATGGAGTTTTCAATACTTTTAATAAACATGATGTGTTGGTATGATTTCGTCATGTCTTTCAAAAACTTTGAGCATAGATAGATACAGTACCGTGAGTAGATCTACTAACTTACGATTTGATTTTCTGAAACTGAATGTATAGACTTGCTGTTTTGTTAAAACCTAGACTTTCAAGGGCGTCTAATTTATTATTTCTCAAGGTCTGGTAATGTTAAGTTCTTACCTTTGCCGATGACAAACTAAAATGTCGTCGGAGAGCTTTATAATAACAGCAATTCCGGAGAACCGGTCTGTTGAAAGTCGAGATCCACACCATGTTGTTTGTGAATATTTAGAGTTACCTCCCTTGACAGGTGCCCGCTGAAGAGCAAACTCCTCACAGTGCTGCTACGTCCGTCTCTCCTGCGTCAAGCCCTGGGGACGAGGTTGGCTGAGGATCTTGAAATATTCTAACGTCATTTTAGTGGTTTCGTAAGGCAAAACGATTCGTACGTCAGAAATAATAAATTTAGATCATTTCATGGTATGACTCCAGACTGCGTTTCTTAGTTTCCCTCCAATCGACAGATTGAAAACTAAATTAGATAAATAATTAAAAATAAAATTAGTAAAGTGAGCATCAAGACTTTTAATTGGAAATTCAAATGATCCATTTTACTCGTTACACATAATTTACATATTGAACTCGGTCGGAAATCTGAAGGGAGTATAACCTCTGTTGGAAGAGAATGGTATCTATGTGGATGAATGGTTATTATTTTTTTCTCTTATCTCTATATCATATATAAGAAAGGGATGTAATGGAAAATGAAAGTCAATATTTGTTGTTGTAATGACATTTGTTCCATTCTTTGAAGTGATGATACCAAACAGACTGACTTTTTAACAAAGGTCACTCGATAAAGCAGTATAAACCTTTAAACTCACAAAATTACGAAACTGTCAATTTCAATGAAATTTAGATCTACCAAACAAAACGGCTCACAAATCTTTAAAACTGAACACACATATCCTCAAACAGATCACAAATCGCCATAACAGTACGACAAACATTCATAAACTGAATTCATATCTTCTAAAACGGGCGACAAATCGCTTTTAAGTGCAAAAAAATATGTCGGCCACACAACGGACCACAAATCAACCGGAATGGTCAAGAAATCGCCTAGCAAAATGGCGATGCGGCAACAAGTCATGGACATGGGAAATATTATTTTCTTTTCCTACGACTCTTGTCTTTACATCAGTCTGATTAAAATCGACGGTTTTCCGTGGAATAAAAATCCAAAATAGTTCATCTACCGGGATACGAACTCGTAGATATCGTTCGTGGGTTTCCACGAGAATCTACAGAACCTGTTCGTATCCCGGCAGATGCAAAATTTTGCAAATTTTATTCCTCGGAACAAGGTCGATTTTAATCAGACTGGTCTTTACATTAGGAGTCGGTATATAGCACACACATTCCTTACTGAAACTGTCAGATTTGTGTGTTTAAACTGCCATTGTCAGGCTTGCGATTCTGCACAGTTTGGTACCAAGACGACAAGGGCGGTTTGCTGTTTGACTTTTGTAGGCCAAAACTACTGAGACGGAAGGGACCATGCTTTCCAGCAAAGTATCAATAAATACCAGTTTATTGTAATGCTATGGTATTTTGAATATTTTTATACAATAAATTGGAATATTCAGGTTGACTTAATTCATCAGTAAAACTACTGCATCGTCATCTTCATCTCTCTCCTTTAGATTGGCTTAATGAACAAATACGGTCACATTTAACGGTGTTGCCTTATCTAAAGCGGGAAGAACTGTTTAATTAACATACTGAACTCAAATAATCTCCAATTTATTCACATATCCCATGGTTGTATGGTTTTTCTCAAGTGTTTTTAAAAAAGGACTGACAGTTTAATGTCTGGCTAGTCTCTTATGCATGATAATTAGGAATACAGAACCCTCACATTTCCTCTCATATTTTCATAAATTTTGCATGTGATGGATTTCAATGAAAAAATCATTCAATTTATCCTAACATTCAAAGAGCGCCGCATTTCAGTTTACAAACTCGGGTATTGCTTAATTAAGTATATAATCTTCCGGTACATTACTCTTTCAGTGCGTTATGCAGGGTCTCTATACAATTATAGAGTTCCCGGTTAGACACTGGTGGTCGTCTCCCATAATGCCCAATCCTACAACCACTACAGGGTGTCAAAACAAATTCACGGTCAACCGCACTCTTAATTCATAGCCTGTTACCTCTCACAATACAATGGAACGGCCCAGCTTGAAAGTGTAATCAAGAAGGTTTAATTAACATACGTTTTATTAAAAAAAGAAAATTAATATATGAACATATTGAGCACACTTCAAAAGTTTGAAAAGTCTTGTTTCACATTCACATTTATTACTTTCATATTTTCGCAGAGAGATTCTCACCACACTTGCTTCTTCTCCATTTAATTAATAAACAGTCCTCAACTTTAATTCACGTAGGTTGTAGGTGTAATGGGCTATGTCACCTATGTCGTTGACGGTGGACGGTGGCACTGCAGTCTTTAGTGCATTATCAAAAAGCCAATTCCTCTTTTTCACTCTGATTAATAATTTCCCATACACAAAATCACAAGAAAGCGTCACCAGCAACCCCCTCCCGAAACTTCATTGGATCTGCTGCAGTGAAATAATTTTTTCAAAGAGATATAGTTATATTTGAAATTCTTCCTGTGAGCACACTGTGGTACACATATAAAGTCATCTGCTTCACTTAGCTCATATGTAGTCCTGTTCCATGACTGTGTAAACCTAGCATCATTCTAACCATTTCGAAAGAAGAATTGTCAAAAATCATTCTGAAGACGCCATCGAAGTCTTGTCAATTTAGATCCTGTACCGACATGGTTGTTGAAAGTCATCATATGATCTATTAGCCTGCCGCTGAGTGTCTAAATCAATGATTCATTGTTTTCTGGCATAGTCCCACAATGTTTAAAAGTTGCTTGCATCAGACCACTCATTAGAAACCTTCACTTGACCAAAATATCATGACGAATTAAAGACCAGTGTCAAATCTCACGTTCCCGTCCAAAGTTCTGGAGAAAATGGTTGCATATCAGCTTAGGAAACACTTGGAGGAAAACGACCTACAGGAACATGTTCCATCTGCCTATTGAAAACTCCACAATACCGAGACGGCCCTATTGCAGATTCAAAACGAGATCTTGTCAGCTATGGACAAGCAGGAAGTTGTCATACTTGGACTTTTGGACCTCTCGGCCGCTTTTGATACAATTGACCACAAGTTCCTAATAGAGCGACTGAGAGTCCGTTTTGGTATTACATGCACTGTTCTCATGTGGGTAAGTCCATACCTCCATCTACGGTCTCAGTTTGTAACAATCGGGAAGTCTACATCTAAACCATGCCCCTTGTCTTATGGCGTCCCCCGAGGATCTGTGTTGGGCCCACTGCTCTTCACAATGTACATCATTCCTCTCGGGGATATCTTCAAAAGTCACAGAATACCTTTCGACGGATACGCCGATGACACACAGAACCTTAATTATTGCTGCCAGACCAAACCGCATCGCGACTGAATGTAACAGACTTGAACATTGCTTTGAGGAAATTTGCTAGTGGATAAAGAGTTACTTTCTGAAATTTAATGCGGACAAACAGGATTTTCTTTTTGTTTGAAACTTCAGAAAATACGTATACCTGACTGTAGAATCACTTTCAGAATTGAGGATACCCTCGTACAGTCATGCAAACAAGTCCGGGATCTGAGTGGTGTCTTTGATTCCAACATGTGTATGAAGAATCAAGTAACAGCACTTTGTAAAACAGGCCACAGGCCTCCATCAGATTGGAAAACACCTTTCTCAAGATGCAACTTAGATGCTAGCTCAATCTCTCATCATTTCCAGCCTTGACTTCTCTAATTCCCTGTTATATGATATATCTTCAACACTTCTTCACAAACTTCAGCTCCTTCAGAATACAGCTGCCAGGATTATCTTCCGAAGCACCATCACATCTCTCCTGTATTGAAACAGCACTATTGGCACCCGATCTCCAGCAGGATCAAGTTCAACATTCTATTCCATACCTACCAATGCCTCAACACTGACTCTGCTCCTTCTTATTTGAAATCCTTTGTTCAGCCTCACAACAAGTCGCACACTGCGTTTCAAAGACAAGCAAGTTCTCCATAAACCTCACTGTAAGACAGCTGTGGGTCAACGCAGTTTCAGATGCGCAGCATCATCTCTCTGGAATGTTCGTCCTGGACACATCAAGCTCTCAGAGACTCCATCAAAATTTCGAAAAAACTTAAACAAACTCATCTGTTCAAAATTGCCTATGACTGTTGAATCAAGAAGCTTCGTGTATATATCGTGCTTTTAATATGTTACCAGCGCCGGTGAACAGTTAACCTGGAACTTTCAGCGCTATAGAAAATGAACAGATTCGATTAGATTAGATTAGATTGGATTAGATTAGAACACAAGTGCCTTTAATGCAGTTTTGTGCCTTATTCAGCAAGTCTAGATTAACTGAATATGGAAACTGAAAGTATTATATTAAAAATATATAATTATAAGGATGAAGGTACATTAATCATAAAATTTCCATAGACTAAATTTTAGTCTAGCTCACATACATGAACTATGTATAGGTTAATGTCCAATACGATCGAGGATATTAATACTCAATCTACTTAAATTATATTTAAGTAGGCCCTACTTGCTGTTTTAAAAAATGTAAATGTACGTACAAAAACTAAAAACCATGGTTGAAAATATCATTATGTAAACGTGTTTAAGTGTCCATTAATGAAACATAATGTAGTGAAAGAACAATAGGATGACGTGACGGTCATAAGATTGATTTAACCCCAAATCCAGACTCCCCCTTGCAACTCAGCACTGCACTGTTTATCTTTGTTACCTTGAGACGACCCACATTCATATAGGCTACACTCTACAACGCACGTAGTCCTATGTTCCCTAAATTTCCTTAATTTAGAGATTCCAACACTATCAGCGGGAAGAAAGGGACGCCATATTCCTTTTTGCCATACGTTGTTTGTTGGTAATATTGTAACAGTTATAGTTCCGAAAGGAATTTACCGAGGACTGGCTGTCTGAATTTATCCATGATAAGAGGTGAGTGAGTCTACACGGATGCCAATGCTTGTGATTAGGGTTGTTAAATTTAATAATAAAGGTTACTGTGAAGGTCAGACACATGCCCTTTCTATATATTTTTAAAATTTATATTTTCATGTGTCTATATAGGCGCAATGCCTGTTTACCAATCCATTCATCTTTTCATGAATAAATATTCTTTAAATCACATGCCTTTTTAAATGCTGATGTTTAGAAGTTAGCGGATATCAGTTTTAAATAGGAACTTTTTTTAGCACAGAGCTGCGATGTGGGGAATTCCCGTATTCCAATGCGTTTTCATTTCCAATATTTTAACCACTGAATATACCGCGTGAGACTAAATTATTCCTTCAAAGCTTTGCTTGCCCAACGAAAATAAAAAGTCACTGTATTTATATCACGTGTAGGTATTTTATTTACTTGGAGGTTTGGTTTTTGTGTGATTGGAAGTTTTTTAAGGCGAAACGTTACTGTATACTACACTTAGGCCTTCCGCAGAAGTCTCTGAAATAAATCATAACTTTAAGTCACGTCACGACATGTCAAAACCGAAAGGCAATCGGACGGTTATATGTGGGATAGCTCACCCCTAAACAGGCTGGCAGCTTTGTAAATCAATCAATCTTTATTCATACTGAAAAGGCCACAGGCCTATAGTACACAACTAAACTATAGTTTTTACATAAATGTAAACATAAATACATATTACAGAGCTAATACATGATTTCTATACAGCATTGCATGATGGATGAACATGGCAAGATTTTGTAACAATGTTTGATTTTTACTGCTCATAAGAGTTGAACATTTTATGACACATGGATGGGCATAATAGTATCTTTTGATATATTTACATCGTAGTGAAAGATAACATGGACAGATGAGTAGAAAATGATATTCGTCTTCAATTTGATTTAAATCACAAAGTTTACATATTCTATCTTCTTTATTAATATTTTTATATCGACCGCTCTCAATCAATAGATCATGTGATGAACATCGGAATCGTGCTAATGATCGCTTAAATTTCTTTATGTTTACAAATGATAGGTAATCCTCTCTAAATAAATCACATTTGAACTTGGAATAATAAAAACATTTACTTGACGATGACTTTTTTTCCCACCATGTTTGCAGGTATATATCTTTTAGTCTTGTTGTTATTGACTGAATAAAATCTGCGTGTGACTCAACATACTGAGCATTCCAAACGTTTCCGAAGCCAATAGAAAATAAAAAATGTTTGACGTTAGAAACCCAATTTCTTTGTCCATTTTTCTCGTACAATAACATCATATTATAACACATTTTGGGCATTCTATCACGGGGCATATTTAACAATTTTAACCAGTACTTAATTACTTTAACATTTGTAAACAACTGCATCGGATATCTTCCACATTCACCATATACCATTACATTTGCTGTATTCACTTTGACACCAAGATATTTCTTACATGCATATAAATGTATTCTTTCTAACTGATGAAAATCTGTTAATCCCCATATTTCTGCCCCATAAGTTAAAATTGGGTTTATTTTGGCGTCAAATATCTTAAAGTAAGTCGTATAATTAATATCTCCTAGTTGGCTTACTGTTTTAAGGATGCCGAATAGCGCCTTTTGTGCCTGGAGCGATGCATATTTGACATGTTTTGTCCATGACAGTCCATTTGTAAAATACAAGCCCAAATATTTGTAAAAACTAACGCAATCCAGATTTATACCCTTGAATGACCATTTTTCTGATTTAGATAGTTTGCCGCCATTTTTAAAGACTACTATTTTTGTTTTATCTCTATTAACTGTTAATTTCCATATATCGCAGTATTTTTCAAGTTCATTTAATTGGTTTTGGAGGCCAATAATAGTGCTCGAAAACAGGACAACGTCATCTGCGAATAAAAGAAGGAAAATTTGGACTATTTCGGGATGGAGTTGGATACCACTTGAACAGTTCGTTTCGATTTGGGTGGCAAGTTCATTGATGAAGAATGAAAACAAGAACGGACTTAAAATACACCCTTGTCTTACACCAAGTTGTAATTCGAAATGTTCCGAGAATTCGTAATTATTTTTAACGCATGCTTTCACATTTTCATACATATTAGATAAAAGTTTACTCATTTTGGTACTAAGACCATGATAATGTAAGAGAGACCAAAGTTTGTTTCGTTGTACAGAGTCGAAGGCTTTCGCAAAATCTACAAATACGGCATAAAACTTTCCTCCTTTTGAATTCAAATATCGTTGGACTAAACTTTGTAAAATAAACATGTTGTCAACAGTGGTATAACCATGTCTAAAACCCGCTTGTGATTCACTTATTTTATTCATTGTATCTCCCCATGTTACAAGTCTCTTATTAATAATATACGTGAAAATTTTACTAAAATTACTAATCAATGTTATTCCTCTAAAATTGTTAGGATCATTGATATCACCCTGCTTATGAATTGGAACAATGATACCAACCGTCCATGACTGAGGGAAAGTGCCATTTTCTAGTATAACGTTGAAAATAAGTTCTAGGTATGGTGCGATAAGATCTGCTGAATTTTTAAAGAATTCTGATATCATTCCATCAATCCCAGGCGATTTATTTGATTTAAGATTTCTTATACTTTCTAATATCTCTTCCCTTGTGATTGGAGAATCTAGTATTGTTTCCGTAAGTTCGGAATTATGGCGGTTAAGATTAGCCTGCTCCGAATTATCGTGGTAATTGATATGATCATTGCTTTGATCAATATCGGCACCACTAAAGAGTTGTTTAAAATGTAAAAACCAATTATTTATCTCAATTTTGTTTTGCCTTATATGAGTGTTATTCAAACGCTTAAGCTTTGACCAAAACTCTTTCGAATTTGTTATGCTATTTTCTATCGCTATTTAAATTATTGCTTCAAAGCTTTGCTTGCCCAACGAAAATAAAAAGTCACTGTATTTATATCACGTGTAGGTATTTTATTTACTTGGAGGTTTGGTTTTTGTGTGATTGGAAGTTTTTTAAGGCGAAACGTTACTGTATACTACACTTAGGCCTTCCGCAGAAGTCTCTGAAATAAATCATAACTTTAAGTCACGTCACGACATGTCAAAACCGAAAGGCAATCGGACGGTTATATGTGGGATAGCTCACCCCTAAACAGGCTGGCAGCTTTGTAAATCATCTAGCATCCATGAAGATATAAACACACTCCTTATAATGTTTACAAATTCATTTTCCTTTCATTTCAATTCATTGCAATTTTGCCAAGATTAAAAGAAACATATTAACAAAACTGGCTTCATAAACTTCCCTCTCTACTAAATGAGATTAGCATGCAGCTTTTAAACCATATGTTTCGACCGAGTTAGGAGTATTATCTTTCATGTGTTACTTTAAAGTAAGTTTATCACGATCACGATGTTCATCACTCGGTTTATGGATTGAAGAAAGACAGATTGTTTAATGTAAACAGAGAAGATAACAAGAGAACGAATACCATTTGCTGCGTGTGTGTTCATTATATTTCAAACCAGAAGGTGTTTTTACTTGTCTTCACGTTCCCCCAATTCAATTTCAGTTATTAACCTTCTTAAAGACAAAGTCAAATGTTTTGCCATGGAAACTGAGAAAAAAATTATGAAAAAAGTTCAAACCCCCAGAATCTGCATGATATGGGGAGGCTTTATACCAAATTTGGTTAAATTCGTCAAGTAGTTTTAGAGATTTGCTCCGGAAACAAACTCTACCCAGGTGGACAAAGTCCAAATTGTTACCATGGAAACCCCAATTTTTAAAAGACATTAAGCCGAAACTCCCAAAAGGCACATCTACGTGATATTAGGAGGCTGTATACCAAATTTGGTGAAGATTGGCCAAGTAGTTTTAGAGGTATGCATCGGAAACAAAGCCTACCCCTCAAATAGACAAAGTCCAAATTGTAACCATGAAAACAACGCCGACGGGAACTCAAGCAAAGACAATATGTCCCCCGACCCTTATTGGCAGATTGTACATGTACCTCGAATTTGATGACCTTGACTTTCATCATGTTATGATACTGTCGTCAGTTCTAACACACAGTGGGTGCTGAAATTACTTTTTTCCAATATGTTTCACCTCTGAGAGTTTTCATTCATCAACGCATCATTGCTTTATGTCCTCGGAGCAAATAATTTTTTCAAAGACTAGATTAGATGGCATCTAGAGACATTATGTAAGAATGTGTCATTCGTTGTTATCCCTTATGAACTAAAATAACTTGCAATTGTGGGCAATATGGACTTATGGAATGGTGTCGCGTCCGGCGTCCGCGTTTATCCATCCGTCAGTAAACTTTCGCTTTCTGACTTCTTCTCAATAATTGCTGACTCTAGAGAGACTCCTAAGCCAATGTGGATTTTAAATTGAATATTTGGTGACTCTGGGCCACGTTCTAAAAACCTTTTTACACATTCTCCTTTTAAGGGCCACATGGGCAAAGACCTAAAAAAACAAGATGTTTTTGTTAAACACGGATGCCCCCGGATATACCAAAGTTATGGCCAAGGTTAAAGTTTTCTGAATATTGTCCACTGTGGCAAGGTCAAGGTCACAAGGTCAAATATGATGACCTCATCTGAAAGGTCTCATCACAAGGTATGCACATGCAAAGTATGAAAGCCGTAGCTCTTAGCAATCCAAAGTTATGGCCAAGGTTAAAGTTTACTGAAGATGTCCACTGCGGCAAGGTCAAGGTCACAAGGTCAAATATGATGACCTCATCTGAAGGTCTCATCACAAGGTATGCACATGCCAAGTATGAAAGCCGTTACTCTTAACAATCAAAAGTTATGATCAAGGTTAAAGTTTTCTGAAAATGTCAATTGCGGCAAGGTCAAGGTCACAAGGTCAAATATGATGACCTCATCTGAAAGGTCTCATCACAAGGTATGCACATGTCAAGTATGATAGCCCTAGCTCCGAGCAATCTAAAGTTATGGCCAAGGTTAAAGTTTTTGTGGACAAACACACAGACGGACAGACGGACAGACGGACAGGTGAAAAACAATATACCCCCGGAATCTCCGATTCGGGGGCATAATAAAAAGGTTCCACTTCTCCTCAAGATCCAAAAGCCCTAAAAGCTGTACTTCTGTGTGCAGACTCCTTAGCCAATGGGAATCATAAATTGTAGATTTGTTGACGGTAGCTCACAATAAGGGTCACATAGGCTAAACATTAGGGCCAAAGAGGCCACGACGTAAAAACGTATTTTCACCTTCTTGTCAATACAGGTGCATCCCGAAATTGTGTTACCTTTCCTATCATATTTTAATGATCAACAGTAGAGGTGGGTATTGCTAAGATTTTTCATATTGCGATATATTGCGATTTTAACTCATGTATTGCAATATGAATTGCAATATATTGCAAGACATTTCTTTAAGAATGAATTACTTGGTTTAGTTGCTTGATTGAGAGATAATGTAAGTAATATCCTTGGTTAATAAATCTCGAATAAAACCAGAATACATGACTAATTATTGTAAATAAGCGCGTAATTTTGGATTTGGCATGAATAAAAATGCACTTAGTCCGATGTCATTAACAATTTAATAGTTTCTTATAATTATAATCAAGACAAAACTTCATTTTAGTCAACTGGACTGGTCAGTCCAATAGTTCAAATACGGAAATAATTATATAAGAATTATTATATCATTATGAGTTTACAAGACGCACTTATCAACAGTTCCATCTGATATACAGTCCCAGAACTGGAAATTAACAAAATTTAGATCTTGTACTTATTAAATGAAACTGGAAGGCATTATAATTTATATTATTTAATATACTCTCCTCGATAGTTAACAATATGCCCGATTATCCTAATCTGTCTAATTCCGACAACCTTCACACAGAGTAAGGATAGAGTTATCGCCGCTCTACCCTGTACCGAAACTCGCCACCAGGTGGTCAACCCTACGTCATCATTGCTTTTCTGTCGGCCATCAAGTACACTTGTGGTTTTGGTGGCTCTGAATTTCGGATATTAATTAACCTTTTTTTCACTCACTTTTTACTGCTTTCCCTTGCGTTTGCGTGTCGTTGCGGGACCTAGCTAATTCTGTCGAGGCAGTTAGCGTCTCTCTTCGTCGGGTACTTGTATTTTGTGCTTGACTGCAGTGACTCTGTCTACTGTTGTCTGTTTCAGCCTGCCCGGGCCGCACGTGCTTTTCGTGTCGGTTCGCTTAGGCTGGTTAGCTCTGCTGGGCTTTCGGTAGACCTCCCGTCCACCGCCTGGCCGTGTGCGCTTGCTTTGGACAGCGTTTGCCTACGGTAAGGCGCGGCGCCTCACTAGGCGGCCTGATTGGAAGCGCCTGTCGTTGGACAGCGCCTGGTGCTTGGCAGCGCCTGGCGCCTGCCTCGCGATAGTGCCTGGCACTTGTAGCTTCAGGCGCTCTACCGCCTCGCTCTAGCGGCGTCCTTTGGAAGCGTTTGGGGTTTGGACAGCCTTCTCGGCGGGGTGTTACGGGGATGTCGGATCCTTACTCAGGTTTCTGTGGTGGGTGTGGGTCCAGGAAGTCAGCGCGCTTCGACCCACACTCGCTCTGTCGCCTGTGTCACAATTTGTGCGGCGAGTCGGACAGGTGCAGAGAGTGTGAACACCTCTCGCCCACGGAACACGCGCGGTGAAGAAATCTGAGACGCAGCACAAGTTGAGGGCCGCCAGGCACCACTCTTCGTCCGCTTCCGCTACCGTCACCGCGGGCACCGCTGATGACGCCTCCCGGGGCTCCGACCTGGTCATTTCGGAGGATGTGACCGAGTTTGACCTCTCGGATCCAGGTGTGAGGTCCGACAGGGATTTATCCCCGGTCAGACATGTCGGCGGTTCCCCTCCCTCGAGCGGGGTGGACCGATCTCCCGGCTTGAGGTCCTCTCCTGACACTGCTTCCTCAACGAACCCTCGGAGGGCCGTCAGGAAGAAGGAGAAAAGGAAACACAAGAAGAAGAAGAGGTCAAGGATCTCCTCTCCCCCTATTTTTGACCAGAGGTAACTGACGGACGACATCATGTCCTCAGTGAAGGATCTAGTTTCGTCTATGTTCGTGGCAAGAGAACGAGCTCCTGCCAGGGTTGAGGAGGAGGATGTTTGTTCTCCGACCTCCCCTGTGGCGCCTTCCACTCCCAAGAGGAGGCGTGTGGTGATGATTTCCCCGGGCGCCACCCCCTCGGACCACGAGTCTACGGCTGTTAGTGACCGAGAGGGGGGGTTTCTGACTTGGGGGACGGGGCTCCCCAAGCGCCTGCCACTCCACTCAAGGAGCGTCTGACAGCAATCGCGGATTGGTGTCAGGTGGACATCCAAGAGCTGGAAGAGGAACCTTCGTCCACCAAGACAGCCAGGCTGGAGACCTTCTGCTCGGAACAGGAGGCGCCTACGTAGCGTCTGGTGGCGCTGCCAGCGCACAGGTTCCTTCAGGCGGCGGGCAGGGACTTCGACTCTAACGTTGCTGCTGCGGCTCCTGGTCGCCTCCCTCCCCCCCCTAGTTCTCACTGACAAGATCCGGTCTGGCCTTCCCGTTCATGGCAGTTCCTTATCTCTTTCCCCTCCCATCCTGGACGACGACATCCGTCGAGTGGCCGCTCCCTTAGTACCTCACCAAGTTTCAGACACTCATTTGTCGCACCTGGACAAAGAGGCAAGGAGCATCCTCGGTCTGGCTAACCACGTGGCCCACGCTTGCCAGGCGATGGCGGATTTCGCCAAGGAGGCGGGCATGGAGCAGTGGGCCAAGGCTCTCTACCGCAGGTTCGGCTCTGTCCCTGGGAACCTAGCGCAGATGATGTTGTCCGCCTCCCCCATCTCAGCGGGGGTGACTTATCTCAGGCGTGATGGATTTCTGGCGCGGACCAACCTTCCGGCGGAGCTCCGGAACCGCCTGAGGTCTGCCCCTGCAGGCTCCTCCACCTTATTCGACGGTCAAGTCGCGGAAACGCTCAGACAGCGCCAGGAATGCCAGCAGCAAGAGGCTACCAATCGTTTGGCCTCTGGCGGACGCAGAGCATCGCCCCAGGGGACGACGCCCAAGAAGAGGGGAGGGGGCGCGCCCTCCTCTACCTCGAAGACTGGAGGCGTGTCCTTTCAGGGAAGGGGTCGACAGGATAGAAGTCGCGGCTTCGGTGCCGGCCCCTCTCCAAAACGCACCCCCAAGAAGGGCATCCAACTCGGAAAGGGTCGCGCCTACGGAGCTCCCCCCAACAGGCAGTGACTGGACACCTCCGGACCTTCCACGGCAGGCGGTCCCGACCCTGGACGGTCCTGTGGGAGGCCGTCTCTCACGCTACGTCCCCAACTGGAGACAGTTGGATCTCGATCCTTTCGTTTGCAAGGTCTTGGAACGGGGTTTTCGTATTCGCGTGGCACGCCGCCCCCCGCTGACCTGTTTGCCTGTAGAGCGCGCGCTGGACCCAGATCGGCTCGCGCTGACCTTGGAACAGGTGAAGACTCTAATTTCCAAACGGGCGGTGGAGGAAATCCCACTCCAAGACCTTTCTCCAGGCTACTACTCTCCGGTGTTCGTTCGACCGAAGCGGGATCCGAGGAAATGGCGGCTGATCCACGACTTGAAGGAATTCAACCACTCCTTCCTAGATCCGCCGCCATATTTTCGACTCTTGACAGTGCCGTCAGTGATGCGATTGCTGGAGCCCTTGGACTCAATGATATCCCTCGACCTGCAGGACGCGTATCTGCACATTCCCATCTATCACGGGGATCGCAGGTACCTACGTTTCGTCTTAGCGGGTCGCCACTTTCAGTGGAACGTTCTTCCGTTCGGGATTTCATCGGCTCCGTGGCTGTTCACTCGTGACCCAACCCATCGTCCAATACCTCCACACGGTGGACATTCAATTCGCAATGTATTTGGACGACGGGTTTGGTCACAACAGGTCCCCGTCTGTTCTGGAGGCTCAACGGGACTTTGTGATAGCGTTGTTCAGGCGGTTTGGGTGGCTGGTCAATCTGGGGAAGTCAGACCTGCAGCCCTCGACGTCCTTGGTGTTCCTGGGCGCCCGCCTGGACACCGCTTTCTACAAGGCCTTTGTGACCACGGAACGGATGGAACGTTACCGAAATCTCCTGGAGCTGGCACTTCGGGGGCCTCTGCCACTACGCCAGTGGCAGTGGCTGCTAGGCTTTCTGAGCGCGACTCAACACTTCACCCGAAGGGGAAGGTTGCAGCTCAGGCCCCTACAGATCTTGGTAAACGTACATGTCCGGGAGAAGGCGTGTCGGCACGTGTTTTCCATTCCTCTGGAACTCAGACCGCACCTCTCCTGGTGGCAGCAGGAGTCCAATGTGTTGGGGGGGGGGGGGGGGGCTTCCTCTCAGGGAACCGCCAGCAACACGTCACATATTCGTGGACGCCTCCTCCCAAGGCTGGGGAGCTCATCTCGATGCGGAGCAAACAGCGGGGGTGTGGTCTTCGACCCAAGTGAGACGCCACATCAACGTCCTGGAACTGGACGCCATTCGATTGGCAATCGACCATTGGTCAGGTCAGCTGCCGGGGCAGGTCCTGTGTGTTCATATGGACAGCTCAGCGGCGGCCTGGGCAATCAACAAACAGGGGTCGACCAAAGCAGACTCTCTCCTGCAGCTGGTGATGGTGCTGTTTCGCCTAGTGGACAGTCTCGAACTCTCTCTCCGTGCGGTGCACATCCTGTGAGCCAAGAACGTCCTTGCGGACGCCTTGTCTCGCCCGGACAACCTTTCATCCCAGAGTGGATGTTTCATCTGAGAGTGTTCGAGAGTCTATGCCTGAGGTTCGACAAGCCTCACATAGACCTCTTCGCGACTCGACTCAACCACCAGCTGCCGACGTACGTGTCTCCTGTACCGGACCCGTCCGCATGGGCTCTCGATGCGCTCGCGTTAGAATGAGAGGCGATGGTCGCCTACACCTATCCCCCTCCCGCCATACTGAACCTAGGGTGGCGAGGATACAGGGGACGCGGGTGCTCCAGCTACGCCGCTGTGGCCAGCCAGGGCCTGGTACGTTCCCCTCCGGAGGGCATGCCTCCTAGACCCGATCCCTCTTCCTCTAAGGTGGGACCTTCTGACGGGCAGACCAAGCGGGCGGGTTCACGAGAATCCCCAGGCTCTACAGCTTCACGCTTGGTTTGTCTTCAAAGGGGGCAGGGTTTACGACGCTCAGTGGGGGGCCTTCGCGACCTTCTGCAACAGGGAGGGGTACGACATCCAGGCAGTAACGGTCCCTCAGGTTGCGGAATATCTTGTTTACCTGCGGGATACGAGGAATCTGAAGGCTTCGTCCATCAACACCAACCTGGCGGCGATTATGTCCGTTCTTCGGAAGCGGGACCCCCAGGTGGACATCTCGGTTCTTAAGGACCTCGTTAAAACTTACCGGAACGTGGATGGGCGGAGGAAACTCAGGCCTCCAGAGTGGGACTTGGCGGTGGTCCTCAACCACCTCAAGTCGGACCTTTATGAACCGTTGACGGAGACGACCGTCCTTGGCCTCACCATCAAAACGGCCTTTTTGGTCGCCATGGGGTCCGCAGCGTCAGGGGAGGAGAAGACTCTTCATCCCTCATTCCCAGACCAGCGTACGGGAATTAGACAAGAGACAATTAAGCGTCTACCTCCGTTCGGCGGTGCTAGACGCGTACAAGGCAGCGGGTCTAGACCCTCCAGCGAGGGCCAATCCGCACGAGATAAGGGCCATCTCAGCGACGATGGCCCTCCATAGCAACTTGGCGGTGGCGGACATCATAGCTGGCTGTTTCTGGAAGTCAGGCCTGGTGTTCGCCAAACACTATCTGCGAGACATCTCCAACGAGGACTTGGAGGGAATCAACCGGCTGGGGGCGCAGGTGTACGCCCAACAGCGAGTTCCTTCGGGCCCTCATCGCAGGAGTCACCCTCTTGCTCACTAATGTTTCTCCTCTTAATAAACCCGAGGTTGATTCTATTTGTGTGTCTGTTGTCCTTTATATCAGTTGGCGACTTCGGTTGCGGGCCTCCTCGCTTGGCGAGGTTGGGCCAGGGCTAGTCCGATTGACTAGTGGGCCCCAATGGGGGGTCACTCTAGTTCGGCCTTGAGTCACCAACTCTCTTCCTGTAAGATAGAGCTTTATCGCCTTAGCCTCTCGCACCCACCTCCAGCAGTGGGATTCGGGCATATTGTTAACTATCGAGGAGAGTATATTAAATAATAGTATGTTTTTGTTTAAACATCATTATTTATACTCACCGTCGATAGTTAACAATCGTTAGCTCCCACCCGGCCTCCCCTCTGCACGATCGGCTTTTTCTCTGACCGTCAGAAGAAGCAATGATGACGTAGGGTTGACCACCTGGTGGCGAGTTTCGGTACAGGGTAGAGCGGCGATAACTCTATCCTTACTCTGTGTGAAGGTTGTCGAAATTAGACAGATTAGGATAATCGGGCATATTGTTAACTATCGACGGTGAGTATAAATAATGATGTTTAAACAAAAACATACTATATAATGATCATATGAGTCAGAAAGTCACTATTGAGACTCAGAAGTTGTCATTCACCGTTTCAACAACAACGTAAGTAAACCGCTAAAAGATAATTTAAATATTGATAACTGTACGTATTACGTATGGTAATTATTTTAAAGTTCTCTATATAATGTTTCTGATTATCTGACATTTGTGACGATAGATTTGATCTCAAATGGACAATTACAGGCCCGATGTCATTAACAATTTAAAGTAGAGTAGATAGAAAAAAGCGAGCGGTGACAAAGAGGTTTTGCTGTTAAGACGTGTCAATTACAGAGCAACATTTAATTTCACATGACATTATAACTACTTCGTTGCCTGTTTCTTATTTGCAATAGATACACGTGTATCTTATATTGAGGAGAAGGTGAATGCGAATATATAAAACCATAAGAAATACATAAGAAAACAATATTTTCGGGATAACAACTCCTTCATCAGGGGAGATGATATTCCACCTGATGAGGGACTTTGTGAGAACTATTTCCATACCGAAAAACATCAAAATGTTAAGCAGACATCATTTTCTAACTTCACAGTCATATAGACGCTGCTACCAAGTTATAATCCTTCACCGTTTACATGACACTCATTACAAAACGTGTAGGCTTACATCAGTCCCAATCGTACATTTACTTTGATAACTGAAATGATATTCGGCAAAAACAATGAAATAGTCTATTTATTGTATAACTTTTATCTGCATTAAAAAAACATTAAAACTTGACATTGAAAGGTTGCCATAATCCTAACAACTCCCCGCTATAGTTAACGGTAAAAGCGGTGAGAAAATAATTCGACTGAAATAAGTCGATATAAAACATGACAAAATGAAATACAAAACTAAATCTGTTGTGAATGTTTTTAAATTCGAGACCAATAATATTTTACGGTACCATCTCGTCAAGTGAAGACTTTCTACGGCTTATGTTCAAATATGGATTATATTTTCATTGTACAATCACATATTTTATTACTAGTTATATAATAAAGTTTATTACTCATGTGTGATACCATCGCATGGTGCCGTAACGTCACAATCGGCGTGTGACGTCATAGTAGTTTTTGTTGACGTCACAATGATAGCCGCGCGACTGCAATAGCGGGTGACCTATTTGCATGTAAGCGTCACGAAAAACGATTTTATTGCAATTCAGCGTTATTTACATCAATGAGTAATAAATAAAATACTAAACTCGATCCCGTTTGATAACATGTTTATGAAACTCGTGAATTGCATCGGTATTTAACTCGCTTTCGCTCGTTAAAATACTAAACCATTCACTCGTTTAATAAACATCTTATCAAACGGGACATCGTTTAGTATTCTATATATATTAAAGGTCAGGGAGGAAGATCATATATTTTTAGAAGTAGGTACATTTGTTATATAATTGTTTGTTCATGAACCTAATTGTATTATACTTGTTTTCATTCAAATGCAGATCTTGAGACCAGGGTATGACTACACTGCGGGAGGTTGATGAGAACAGGATGCCGTCCAAAGATGAAAAAGTGATACTGTCGACTGATGGCCCTAGCATCCAAGTTGGCGAAAGGAACAACGTATTTCTTAAAATCCATCTGTCAGACGAGGTAAACGGAGGTGTAGCATGTGATGACAGTGATGATGAGAATGAAGATCCTTGTGAGTCAACATCCTTTCAATCATCTTTGTCCGAATCTACATCCACTGTTGAGAGAAATGGTAAAGAAAGCAGCGTATCCGGTGATAATGCCGAAAGAAATTCGTCCAAATCCACATCCAGTGTTGAGAGAAATGGTAAAGAAAGCAGCGTATCTGGTGATAATGCCGAAAGACATTCGTCCAAATCTACACCCAGTGTTGCGAGAAATGGTATAGAAAGCAGCGTAACTGGTGATAACGCCGAAAGAAATTCGTCCAAATCTACATCCATAGTTGAGAGAAATGGTATAGAAAGCAGCGTATCTGGTGATAACGCCGAAAGAAATTCGTCCAAATCTACATCCAGTGTTGAGAGAAATGGTATAGAAAGCAGCGTATCTGGTGATAACGCCGAAAGAAATTCGTCCAAATCTACATCCAGTGTTGAGAGAAATGGTATAGAAAGCAGCGTATCTAGTGATAACGCCGAAAGAAATTCGTCCAAATCTACATCCAGTGTTGAGAGAAATGGTATAGAAAGCAGCGAGACTGGTGATAACGCCGAAAGAAATTCTACATCCAGTGTTGAGAGAAATGGTATAGAAAGCAGCGAGAGCGTTGACAGATGTCCAAGAGATAATGCCAGTCCACCTCTAAGAGTTTATCAGATTGGACCAAGCAACAACCTTGTCATTGACACTCGTCATTTTGAAGAAACGTTCTGCTTACCTGATAATACTGAAGTGAAACTCATTACGAATATAAAAGCCGGTAAGATTGTTTCTTATCTGTTCAGAGATATTTCTTGGCTTATCATCGCCCTGCTAGCCGAATTTAAAAAAAAGATAGAAATGCAAATTGTAAATGTTCAAATTCGCAAGGGATTGTAAGCAATCGGGTCATTGTAAACGAATCTTAAAATATGTTGATAACAGTATATGAACATTGATGAAAATGTTTGCAAATGAATGTTTTTTCTAGCGATTGATGTCATACTTATATATATACATATTAGAAACATTAATATTCTCCATGTCTCTATAGGCTATCACTTTCAGGTCGGCTTTACGCCAACATCAGTACCATAATCCAGTTTTTTAAATAAAGAAAGGTAACACAACAGCAACAAGAACCTGTAAGATAGTCGTAAGAGCCCTCTTTATACTTGTGAGACACTTGGTGACATTTTGATTTGTAATGAAAATGAGGACTAGATAATATTTATTATGTCAAAACCAGTTCATGAGGACTGAGCGCAGTCGCGTTGCCTGCTTATGATAACCTGGTAGCACATAGCTAACTTTGTATTATGTTCGCATTTGAATTCTGTCCAATGTTACAGACGAAGATTATACGAATTTGACACGAATTCAGAAGATAGAAGTAAAATAACATGTTATTCTACTCAGTGAAATAACATGTTATTCTACTCAGTGAAATAACATGTTTTTCTACTCAGTGAAATAACATGTTATTCTACTCAGTGAAATAACATGTTATTCTACTCAGTGAAATAAATAGAGGATATTATATGAGTGTCTATGTCATACTATGTTAACGACACGAGTGCCTGAATATTAGTATTTCCCGAGCGAGAGCGAGGGATATACCGATATTCAGACACGAGTGTCGTAAACATAGAATGGCATAGACAAGAATATAATATTCTGTTTATTACCGAAGTCGTGAAATTAATGAAAACACACTAAAATCCACTTTCAACCATAGGCTGGCGACCCGCCGTGGCGCATTTAGAACGCAACGTCATAGACGAAACGTGACGTCATATCATTGTTTATGACGTCACGTCACCATGACAAAGTGATATGTTGCCCTAGGGCATCGTATGAAAAATATGAACCCCGATATGATTGCCCCCGTGGGTAATAACATGTTATTCTACTCAGTGAAATAACATGTTATTCTACTCAGTGAAATAACATGTTATTCTACTCAGTGAAATAACATGTTATTCTACTCAGTGAAATAACACTTTCAATCATATGATGCCACCGTAACAATTAGATGACGTCATAAGATGGCCTTGGAAAAGCAAGGCGATCTTGAATATGCCATTTATAAATAAAAGTCATTTAGGAATAATACATAATTTGTTAAAACTAATAAATAGAATATTTGACATTTCTCCTCGAATACCATGTATATCTAATCTCGTGAAGTAGAAATAATATATTTAGAGTCTTGGCTGTGCCACTCGTAAACATAGATTTCAACTTCACTAGATGAGATATACATGGTATTTCGAGGAGAAATGTCAAATATCCTCTATGAATTCAGAAATCAATACATGAGCCATCTCTTTTTTTTACGAAATTCACTCAGTCTCTTAAATCAAACTCATTATCAATCTTTGACCTTTCCAGACCATATATGTAATAAATGCCATAATATTTTATTCTATTAATTGTTGTGTAATGGTAGTTTTGGTAGGAACAAACTATATATATATTCTTTATGAAAGTGAACATGTAGACATGCAGAACTTCGATAAATACGTTGTTATATATTTCAATATTTGAAAGAATCATGTTAATGTTTTAGGAAAAAGGAAAATGAAAAATTCCAAAACCTCTTTGAGAGTCACCATAGAAGATGAGAATGCTGAAAATGCTGCTTTTGTCATCATGCATAAGAAGAGAACCATTCTTGACCGTTTCTTTGAATTTTTCAACTTAGTCGTGGAAAATATATCACCTGGTTCCATTATCATTGACATTCAACCAACCTCAGAACATGCCACAACATCCCTCTTGCAATCAGTTGCAAACGGAAGTCTCAACGAGATCATCAAGCAAATTTTGAAAGAGGAATATGTGTTTAAGCATATTAAAGGGAAAAGGGTTACTGTCAATCTGGAACTGACTATTCCAGAGGAAGTACTGGAGAAAGAAGGCAGAAACATACTTGATAGCACTGAACTGAAACTAGACAAAGATTCCAACATCACTGTAACTGTTAAGGAGCAAAACGTTCCCATAGATGAACCCAAAGAATCAACTTCTGTTGACGCTTTTTATGACAGCATTAATCAGACTGACGATGTTGGTGATGGCAATGTTGTGAAAACTGACAACGATGCCAAAATTCATGTGGCCAAGGAGAATGAGTTTGGTGTCAACAATGATGCTCCTGCTCCTGCTGCTGTTATCGTTGGTGATGGTGGTGATTATGATGATGATGATGATGTCGGTGGTGATGATGAAAGGGATACATTCAAAGAAGACACTACATCAAGTTGGGATGAACCAGGCAATCGAGGTGAGTACACATAGTTTTGTATCGATAAGCGAATCCCTGATTCAATCACACTGCTATCACCGCGAAGCATTTTAATTCAGCTGTCATCTGATAACCGTCGTTTTGCTGTAGGCTTGCTACTCTTCGCTGAAAAGCACACAATGTAATTTTTCAGCTAATGATATGTCGTCATTTGAAGGTAGATGAACGCTCGTCACTCGTCAGTCTTCTCATTGGGGTTGTCTCCTTTTGCTCGAAAGGAAGTTCTTTATTGGCTGCTTGTTTATAACGAATAAAGGAAGTTTAAAGCGTCAGGGAATATGGGTATTGTAGTAGCTTAGTGGATACAAATACACTGATAGAGCAGGATGTGATTAAGATATGAAGAAGTATTTTTTTAAAACATTAATTCACTCCATACATCAAGCCTTATGAAACCAGGGACCTTCAACAAATTTTGAATTAATCCTAATGTTATGAATTTATATTGTATACAACATTTTATTCTACAACTATTTAATTCACATCGTAATGATAATTTAATGTGAAGAGTGTAAAACTGAACAGCAGAAAATAATAGAAGTAAAAACATTCTTCAAATATACACAATTGATGTTTATTTATTTATTCAAACTATCATAGCAATCGATAAAAAAAATCCCATTGGTTAACCAAAGTTTTTTTTTTTTACAACTTAATATCTTGATAGTCGACATACTAAAATGATAGTATACATTTCAGCATTACCGTATCAAAATAGCTGAATCTTGAATACATTCCATATGGTCTTATCATAACAGCTGAACATGATTCTCATATACTAAAAAAATTACTATGCATCCCACAATTTTAAGTTGTATGTCTTTATGAATTCTAAGACAATGTCCTTCCATTCGATAGGTAGGCAAAATGTAGTATTCTGGCTTTGAATTGGTAGGTTCTTTGTCACTGCTAACAGAGCTATAGACACGTGAATCACGTGACCAATGCTTTTTGCAAAATGCAGGATCGACCTTCTACCTATTTAAAAGGCTTTTCATTGTCAGTTCAAAACGACGAGTAAAATAAAAATGGTAGGAAGCAGATTCTCAGAGGCTATTAGATGGCAAATTATTCGGCATCATTGAGAGGGTTTGTCTACAAATAAATTGGGAGAAAGACAGGTTATCACTATATGTTAATGATTTTTTAATGGGAGAACATGTCCAGACGTGGCGTGGCGTGGTGAATGTCAGGTCATGAAGACGAATCCGATTGGTCGGATGAGAGTCCGGTCCTCCATCATACTGGCGAGTGTGAATATTGAGAGCTATTGTGGAGGATCCGTTGTGATGTTCATTTGATTGACACTACAAGATACACTTACAGATGCTCGCTCGATGAGGTCCTGAATCATATTGAGAACTCAAATTCCATTGCCTGTAATGTCTCTAAATTAAATCCTGAAACATAATGGGTTGACGTATATAGGGAGAAGAAACCCTACTTCATAAAACCTGGAGGCAACACGAGTGGCAGCACTTGCACTGCATTGTCTTAGCATATAAAGGATGATCTGAACATAGGAATGGCAATGCTAATTCTAAATGCGACTTGCAAATCTCTCCTCTATGAATAACATAAGTTAATCAATTGAATTAATTAATGCTAATGCAAATAATTCACGAGTGTCAAAGATATAATGATTAGGTTTTTATGAATATTCTATTTGAGCTGTGTATTATTAATTAAAAATATCAGTTATTTTGTATTTATATCACATGCATTTTCGGACACAGCTCCCGTAAAATCTATCACACTGCGCCCATACCAAACGGAACTAGCACGAACTGCATTGGACGGGGTCAACACTATCGTATGTGCACCTACAGGGTCGGGCAAAGCCTACGTGTCTATCAAGATAATGCTGGTAAAGTATATCGTAATTAAAGTCAACGTTTTCTCTGAAAAGTAAAATTGAAAATGTAGATTTAAAAAAAAAATCAGGCAGTAAATAACTACAACTGAAATTTTGTTTCAATCAACGAGTATTAAATGATTATAAAATGGTTATTGTATTTTGGTAACCAGAATCTGAAATTGAGATATAACTTGTTTTGTTTTAATTTCAAGAAATGTTAAGTTCAATATGTGTACCATTTTATCATGTGTTCAGGAACACCTTAAAAAGCCTGGAGTCAGAAAGATTGTATTCTTCGCCAACCAAGTTGCCCTGGTAAACCAACAGTTCAAGGTCATCAAGAACTTCATGCCACGGGACCTCCGAATACAAGAGCTGACCGTAGACACAAAGAAGGCCCTGAAAGAGCCTTTCAAAGAACTGTTTTCCAGGTACTTTTAAATAACATTTAAACCTCATTAACCCAATAACTTGCGCAAAGTGTCCGTTGGTCATAAGAATTTTACAAACAAAGTGTTAAACTGGGGACAAAGCTCTGCCTTTAAAAGGTTTACATTATTGGTAAACCAACTGATACCGACGTCTTAACTCATACGAAAATATGATACAAATTTGGAAGACTTCATCAACTTTAAATATAAACAGAATAAAGTTCCTTTTCAGTGGTTTCATTTATACTGGTTGTGTTGCAGGAAAATTAAAATTGAGGTACTTATCTTTGACATATATATTTATTCTAATATACAGTTGTATAATCAGACAACAAACAGCTTCCAAATCCATTATTGCCATTTTAAGGAACCAAATCCTGGTGATGACACCCCAGATTCTTGTGGATGCTCTGAGAGATGGGGATGTCAGCATGTCAGAGTTCACGCTGCTGGTGTTCCACGAGTGTCATCACACACACTCCCGCCATCCTTACAACCGCATCATGTCCTGGTACATGGACCAGAAGTTGGATGAGTACTATAAGATTGTCCGAAAGCCTCTGCCACAGGTGAGTTATCTACCCTTAACGTTAATGTTTGACACATCCTGAAGATACATTAAATAAGTCACAAATACACATGTTTACACTAATTTGTATGTATTAGGTCAAATGCCGTTAGCTTTCTAATTATGGAATAAAAGGTAAGGTGAGGTGAGTTGGGGTTTAACGCTGTTTTCAAGAGTATTTCATTTGTATCACAGTTGCTCGTATTATTGCAGGGAGAATATCGCCAACACCACCTGGCTATGAAATCAAGGAAACCTGCGAGCATTGGCATATGGAATACGAGATCTATTTTTTCATAGTAAATTAAACATTGATAATATATTATATTAAACATATTTAAAAGTGAAAGAAACTTGCCTGATTTTGAATTTAATCTATCCGCACAGATTTGACAGTCACATGCTATGCAATGATGACTGCTGAACTAGTTTATACCATGCATACATATTGTTGAACGAAGATGATACCGTCTTTATCTTTTGCTGATATTGTTGCACCGGGAAATACTACAAATACTATGTGTAGTTTAACTTAATTTGTTTCACAAGCAAATATGGCTCTTCACATGATAACACACTTGTGTCTGTAAAACTCATTACCTTAGACTGCGCATATTCAAAACAAATACACTAGAAAACAAGATCAAGCATCAGGAATGTATAACTAATATAGAAGTTGCTTTCTCTTTCCACAGAGTTTACTCCAATCTGTTCTACTTTTGCGAATTTCTCGGCTAGAAGCTCTGCAAGCTACGTTGTGACTGATGCAGTAGTGTTCGTTCAAACTGGTTACTTGGTAGACTGCGTCACTTGAGAGTTTGCCAAAAGTAAAAGAGGCAGCCAGTGTTGTTATCAGTGTATTCTATCAGATACAGTAGTGTGTGAAATAAAGCCAAGTCATGTCCTCGTCTATCGTGAGTTATGTGAATGTTGAGATTTTTTAAAAATAGAAGGGAGTAAACTCTTTGGTAGAGAATGTAGAAGTTGATGGATTGTTAGATGCAAGAACATTCATCTATACTGACGTTCAAAAGAAACTTCCCACTCAATTTGAAGGCTTGTAAAAGAAACACAAACTCGAATACAGATATTAAATTAGTGTATTTGAATACTTCATCATTGTTCATAAGATCATACAAAGGGTTACTCAAACAACACAACGAATCATCAACAAAACGTGTCGTGAAGATAGGTGGGGTTCAAAAATGCAGTTTTTAAAAAATTATGGCAATAATCAGGTTATTGAAGGTCTTCAAATGCTGCCATTTCTGGTTCTTCTGGTGATCAGTATCCTATGTGTCCTCCGTGTGCGTCCATGCATGCTAATACACGTCGTCTAACGGATGTTGTCAGTCTTCTGATGACGTCACGAGGGATCTGACGCCATATGTCAGAAAGGGTCTGTTCAAGCTGATTTCTGTTAGCTGGAGGGTTTTGGAGGTTTCTCAACTGTCTGTCCATATGGTCCCATACGTGTTCAATTGGATTCATGTCCGGGGAACATGCCGGCCATGGCAAAACCTGAACATTGTTGTTGGCAAGGTAGTCCTGAACAATTCGAGCTGTATGGGGTCATGCGTTGTCATGCTGCAGAATGGTTCCTTGACCCTGTCCACGTAAAAATAATTAAGAATCTCGTCACGGTACCTCTGTGCATTCAGGTTACCATTTAATATCACTAACTGAGTTTTCTGGTCACCGCAAATGCCACCCCTTATCCATCCTCGGTAACCCATGGTTTTATATATGCTCCGTTACTCTCCACTATATCACCCACGGGAAACCTTATCAGGAAAATTTGTACTCAAATCACCCGCCCGTGCCCGGCGTGACGAAGTCAGTAACCAAAGAAAATGCTCAATGGGATACGACGGAAATAGTGAAGGGAGATAACCGGTGACGGATGGCTAACACAATGACCTCGCTTGCTTTGAAACGAAGTGATCTGAATTGTCATTGGCTTGCAGGTCCAAGCTGCGTAGCAGTTTGATTGGCTCACGCCGGCCAAGGGCGGGTAATTTGAGTACAGATTTCTCTGATAAGGTTTCCCATGGATGATATAGTGGAGAGTATCGTAGCATATATAAAACCATGGGTAACCGAGGATGCCCCATATCATGACACCACCTTGTCCATGGGGGTAGTACTCTTGGACGCACCCAGGTGCCAGTCGCTCTCCTCTTCTTCGATATACACGGATTCTCCCGTCGGCATGATGAAGTCTGAATCGACTTTCGTCGGAAAACAGCACACGTTGCCATTGACGTTGCTGCCAACGTCGGACAGTCCTTGCCCAACTAAGTCGTGCCTGTCGATGTCTAATCGTCAGAGCAATTCCAAGGAGGGGACGATAAGCCCTGATACCCATAGCACGGTGCCCGAGGGCTGTTACTGCGGTCGACGTCGCCGTCACAAATCTATTGCGAAGGTGAATAACCCTCATAAGATGGTTTTCTCGTTGAGTTGTGACCCTATGTCTTCCTGTTCTTGGCCTGTCGCGAAATGTGTCTGTCAAACGATAGCGTGTAAAAAGTGCATACACCGTTCGTCTGGAACAGCCGAACGTCCTCGCTGTACGGGTCTGTGCAGCTCCGATTTCCATCATACCAATAGCTCTCTCACGTTGTTCGGCCGATAACCGTGGCATTTTTTCGTGTGCTTTTTGTAACTGGCAAGTCCTATGATAAGAGAAAGCCTTTTATTTCAACATTGCACGTGCAATTTGTTTGACGCACGAAAAACACATTTTACCATTTCTTTTACTTCTTGAGCTGTTCAACGCAATGCTCGCCCTATATACCCTTATTGTGTTTTGGCGAATGTTTTCAGACTGGAAACATTTGTGAAACATGTTTGGATTCGATTCGTACGATTTTTTAAAAGTGAGAAGTTTCTTTTGAACGTCAGTATACAAGCTCGGACACTGGATAATTGTTACGACACTAGATAGGGAGAGTCTTAAGCACATGATATAGCAGCACTCTTCTGAGAACAACATGAATTCCTCCCGTCAATGATTAATGTTAGATAACGAGAATCTCGGAATTCGAGGGGTTTGGTCTACTTTCCCAGAAAAGCAATTGTAATGCAGCTTGTGTGATCCGTCTTCAAAATTGAAAGGTGTTAATCCCTTCATCAGTTTAAGAAACGACAATGGATGGCAACTGTCAGACAGTGTTCTGATGCAGTTGTAAACGATATTGCTGGCAGTCAGTGTAGTCATCGTCGTCTTTCAGGGTGGAGTCCAATTAACATTATTCAAAAGCTGACAGTCAACCAGAGCTAGCATATTCATGTAGCTGTTGAAACGTACTTACTGTAACATTGTGAGTCTAAAGACTCAGTTCAAACTTTCTCCGTTCCAGATCGTCGGTCTGACAGCTTCAGTGGGAGTGGGCAAGGCAAGGAACATACCCGGAGCAGTAGAACACATCCAGAAGCTGTGTGCCAACCTGGACGCTGGTGGAGGTGTGTCCACAGTGAGGGACCACGAGGAGGATCTCGCTCAACACGCCAGGACTGTGCGCATGGGTCAGTATGGACATGATTCCACAGAAACTGGTATTCCAAAATATATCAGAACTCTTTTTGCGTGCAATTTAAAAAGTCTGTACATGAAACTTCTGTAGCATGCAAGGTAAAACACATGGCGATGACATACGAAGCGCGAAGCGGGGGTCATAGCAATACAGGTCTGTACATCTTTACGTTCGTACGTCGGTACAGCTGTCCGTCCCGCGAAACGTAGCGCGGAGGATATAATATTCAGCTCCTTACGTTTGTCCGTCCTGTTTCTTGTTAGCGATATCTCATGAACCGCTGCACCTAGAGTCTAGTACCAGTCTTCATTTGGGGAATACGCAGCCACCAATCGATGTATGTGACCTTGACCTCATTTCCAAGACCACTAAGAGATTTTGACAACTTTTAAGAATGTTGTTAGCGCGATAATTCATGAACCCTGGCGCCTACAAAATTTGTATTAGATTTCAATGGATGAAAATGAAGACCCTAGTCGTTTTTGGTTACCATGACCTTAGTTTAAGGTCAAACAATTGTTAAACCAATAGTTTATTAACCGTTGTACCCAATGTCATGTTGTCAAATTTGGTGACATCATATTCATTTGCGGATTATGCAAACAAAAATTATCCTTAAAAGTGACTTTATTTTCAACGTTAAATTGCTGTTAACGTCGATATCTCATAACCGTTAGCTTCCAGTATCTTCATATTTGATGACATCCTTCATTGTTGAATTATGCAGACACCATTAAACTTTTTTTCAAGGTCATCACAACACTTTTGTTAATGCTTAATTGAACCAAACACGACTTTCCAGGCATTTCAATGGACATGTATGTATGACCAAAATGTAAAACCATACATTCTTCAGAAAGAGTTGTATAACATTCAGTTAATTTTTTTTCATATTAAAAATCAAATTTCAAATTATCAAGCTTTGTTTGTTAGCACACAGTGTTGAAGAAGACAGCCAGTCGGAAGGAGGACATCTTTAAAGAACTGGTGTCTGGTTTGGTCACTGATGTGGAAAGGATGATAGCAAATGCTCCCATAAGTGAGTGTTGATACGTTCATGACTAACATGGGGAGTATAATACGCTAATGAATAACATTACAAGGATGATCATTGTATGCGAATCAATAGGTCCAGTCGGCCAAGTAAAGAGAAAGGGAGTAAGTATGAATATTATTAAGTGAACTTGAGGGATGTCAGTGTTGATACACTTGTTGTATCCTGGAGGGGATGGTACTAGCTCCCGAATGTGATATCTGACTAACTCTGGAACCTGAAGAAGCATATGTAGAATGTTACCATGGAATCTGTTTTTGAGCGATCTGAAAAGTAGTAATGTCCGACTGTTGCCATGGTTGCTGTGCATGACCAGTCAGTTTGGTTCAAAGTAGCAGGTTGCTATGGTGTTGCCATGGTAATTATGTGTGATTTGTAGTTGCAAGAACACATGTCCAAGACTCACATGGACAATGTCAGGATTTCATTTCTTTTTCCAAAACTGGTTCCCACAGTAGATATCGCTTGTTGGGGATCAAACGATATCTACAAGCGATATCTACATTGTAGATATCGCAACAATCAAATCGTCACAATCCTATTACATCATCAGCTAATGACAGCACAAGGCTTTGACATCACTGAGAACACTGCTGACAATGGTATGACGTCACAAAGTTGATGACGTAACAATGCTATGAGGCCACAATGCTGATGACGTCACAATGCTATGACATCACTGAGCTCACTGCTGAAGTAGTCAAATGGCAGTTTTGTGTTGCAGATATGTTCATTATTTTGCTAATAATTGTTGAAGAATGATTTTGAATGATAAATAAAATCTCACCCTCGTGTCTTCTGATATCAAATATATCAACACTCGTTGATTAAAGTAAAAATATCGGATATTTGTAACTTTAATCAACTCGTGTTGATATATTTGATATCAGAAGACACTTGGATGAGATTCTCTATGTAACATTACCCGATGTTTCTCCCGAATATGTAAGCAATACTTGATGTTTCTTAATAAATACCTCTTCTTAATATTTGCCATTTCCACGATAGCCGTTAGGCGAATGGTGGGCAGACCATGCTTCCAAAGGCGCGGGAAGGGTCCAATAGAAAGGGGAAGGAACCAGGACGCCATCACGGTGCCCTTGGACTCGCACATTAGAGACCATGTCCGCAGCTGCCGCAGGATGATTGAGGTATGTTCAGAGACATCGCAAAGGGGCGGTGTCATATTTACCGTTTGTGTGCTGATGTAAATGATTGAATGACGGTTTGGTAACACGTTCTTTAGTCTTTCAAACAAACGTGACGTTACTAAAATACCCCTGAGACTGGTGCTCAAATCAAATCTAAATAGATAATGACAATAAACACAACTGGCTCTATATTATACTTTGTAAGAATTGAAGAAAATTCTGATAGTGCAAGTGGATGTTTGAGTATAACGCATACTGCGTAGAGAAGTATTGCAACGTTTACCCAACGTACCTTTTGAGTATGAGTAAGTTTAAGTACGAAGCTGTATTGTATTCAATAGTAAAACAAGGTTTTACAGCTGTTAAAGTTCATGTGTAATGCGTAATTGAGTATTAAGACGATTTGTATTATCGTGTTTTTAACCACACTGGCAATTAGCTCGACGACCGCTTTGAAGACAATCCTTGAAGCGTGACTGGTGATTAACCAGGCGTTTTTGCTGGAGAGCCTGACCGCGCTGAGCGTCGTAAATTAATTAGTGTTAATTTTCACTACCGATAGAAGAATTGATGGGGTTTGTGAAATCGCCAAAATCACATGTTTATTATACCCCCGACCAACGGTTGGGGGTATATAGTTATACCAACGATTCCGTCCGTCCGTCCGTCCGTCCGTCCTTCCGTCCGTCCGTCCGTCTGTCCTTCCGTCCGTCCGTCCTTCCGTCCAAAATTTTTTTTTGTCCGATCGATTACAGAAAAACTATTCGTCTCATCCTTTTTAAATTTGGTACGTGTCTTCTTCACTACTAGGAGAGGTGCAGTGCGAAGTTTAAACCGAATTGGTGAATTTTTGAATTTTTGGCGATTTTTAATTTTTTTTAACTTAGTCAAATTCTGAGCATTTTTTGTCCGATCGAATACAAACAAACTATTCATCTCATCCTTTTCAAATTTGGTACATGTCTTCTTCACCACTAGGAAATGTGCAGTGCGAAGTTTAAACCGAATTGGTGAATTTTTTAATTTTTGGCGAATTTTTGTATTTTTTAACTTAGTCAAATTCGGAGCATTTTTTGTCCGATCGATTACAGAAAAACTATTCATCTCATCCTTTTCAAATTTGGCACATGTCTCCTTCACCACTAGGAGAGGTGCATTGCAAAATGTAACACGATTTGGTGAATTTTTGAATTTTTGGCGATTTTTTATATTCTTTTACTTTATCATAGCTAGAATGACTGAAGCTACTTCTGTATTGTGATTTGTTGACTTCATCATTTTCTTTTTCATGTAACTTTCATCAAAAGCTACTTCTGTGTTCTCGTTGATTTTACTTTTTATATTTCCACTGGTTATATTTTGGGAAAAGTTAAATTTTCTTTCCGTTCAGCCATTAACTGCTGTATATCTCTCACTGTGCCTTCAGGGGTGTGCTTCCATGTACCTGTTGTTTAAAGTCACTCGAATGAATCATTATGATGGATTAATTTCCAAATTCAGGGGTAATAGCAGTAGTGTATTATATTACCAATACCTTTTCAAGTTACTTTTGTTCCTATTTTGACTTAAACCACCTTTTTCACATGAAGATCGAGACTTGTCCTACCATTTTCACAAACAGTTTAATCTTAGCAATTACATTTCAAAGCTTATCAATCCTTAGGTGTGCAGACACCTCTCTCTTTAAGTAAAATAAAAATGTCAAACTTAAACAGTCGGGTGTATTAGTGAGCCACGCTCACTTTTTTGCTTGTTTAATAATGATGCAATGTCATCTGTGAAATTACCTTGGATATCAAAACATTCGATATATGGAAAATCTAAGTTGTTTTGTTGAACATTTGTTTGTGAAATTAACGATGAAAACGTTGCCAAATCATGTTGAATTATGACTTTCACAGATAATGAGATTCCTCTTGTGACGTCACAGAAGGAATCGCTTCAGAGACGACAACCCCCTCAGATTTTCATTCTGTCGCCGAGGCTAAATTAGGCGGTTTTTCCAAAAGCCTTATATATAAGTAATTTATGGGCCGATTTCAGAAATTTAAAATCGGGTAATTGCCAAATTGAAATCCTATTTTAATGAATCCAAATGTGACCATGTGGCAAGACATCTAACCTTTTACCAAATGAGGCTACATTCCAGCTGTACAACACATCTCTAGCGATAAACGAGGACTGCAGGACGAAGGACGCTGTCTTGTATCTGGAGCGAGAACTGGAGAAGTTGTACTCCTCTGGAGTGGTCATGGACGATACGGACAGAGAACTCAGGGACCAGTTCGAGAGTAGGTTTCCGTGCCCTTTTTCCAAATATTATGTTCAATTAGTTCATACACCATGGTACCTTACTTTGGGAAAGACAAATGGACAACCCTTAAGAACATTATGAAATTAGTTATAGAACGATGAAAATGCCAACTGTTATAGTAAAACAATGAAACATACATGTACAATGAAACGAGCTTAATTTACAATATCACATTTGAAAGAAAGACATAGGCCTACATCGTGAGAAACAGTTCTCATTATCTATCATATAAGCGGGAGTCAATGATTGTTACCTTTTCCGCACAGGAATCAGGTTCCGTCTTTTAGATGCATCCAACGACCCAGTTTGCATCAATCCCAAGCTGACGTCATTGGCTGAAATGATAAAAGGGGCTTTCAGCAAGCAGCGAGAATCTCGGTGCGTGATCCTCGTGAGAACCCGAGACTTGACTATTGCCCTAAGACAATGGATGCTAGAAGATCCGAACCTTGTTCATCTCAAACCTGGGCTATTCACAGGACACCAGGTGTATTCCGACTGGGGAGGCAAGTAATTATTGGCAATACCACAGGGGCTTGTGTCGCTTAGAAATAGCGTTTGAAAGACACACACACATATATAGACCCTACCCTTCTGCGAGAATGAAGGCCCGGGAACCAAGATGTGGACTACTCCAGATGAAATGTACATGTATGTCGAGGTCATGAATTGCTGACAAGTGGGAGTGCATGGCGATGATTTTAGATATTATTAGTTACACAGTGTTCTGACAGTGTGTACGGGACTGTAAGATCCTTGTATATACCGTATTTTCCTGAGGCGCAGCCGAAGGAAACGCGGAATATACAAGGGTCTTACAGTGTCGTACACCCTGTCAAAACACAGCGTTACGGATTAGATCTATTATTTGTACTATTTCACCCATTTCCGATAAAATATATAGGCTGCATAGCTATTTCCTTCTGCGATAAAAAAAGAGGTTACCGCTCCTTACCAAGGGAGATAAATCTGCGGCTTAAAAATTATCGATTTTGCATTTATTTATTACCTGAAGAATAATAGAGAGACACGTGTTTCTATCGAATTTTTTTATTGACACAAAAAAAACAACGTTGTATATAGGTTGCAATTACTGTACTTATGTTTGTTAAGGTAAGTTTCGGTTCTGAAATTCCGAGTCGAGCAACCGTTTAAATTACGCATTCCATCTAAGGTCAAGGTCAAGACCTGTGTAGTTAGTCACATGACCAGTCTTCACGGGTCATACAGATGGTACACCCCGGCAAATCCACTTACACCGTTTCGTATGCATTGGCTTTTGACCATACAGAATTCAACAAATTTATCTAAAGGGTAATAAAATGCCATAGTACAGTCGGAGAAATTATACGTAGGGTATTGAACTATAATTTTTACATCTGTAGTTTCACCCAGCGGTTCATAGGTGCCGTAAACATTGCTAGAATAAACGATTTTAAAGGTTGAGTTTTGGCTGAATTTCATGAGCGGGGAAATTGGTTTGAACATTTGGAGGTAGCATGGCTTTTAAAATAATGATAAAATTGTGACCATTTAGGAATTCATTTAGCTGTCGTATCCAAATCATCGATTGTGTCATAAAAATTGTTTGATGCGAAATATGACTATGAATGATCATTGGGTGGTTTCGTCGTTACATCTCTTTCCTTTTATATAGTAATTAGGAAGGTTCTATATAGGTATATGTCTTTCAAACGTATTAACATTCATAGCAATATAGAACTTGTTCTCATTCATCACACCAGCTTCTAAAATGCCTCTCAAAGTCGTCGTAAGATTTCATCCGAACTCGGTGAAGACTATATCTTACCCGTCGTAGGATCTATATATATCTAAGATTGCACCACATGTTTAGTGTTTTTTGTCATCACACGACTACTAGTAATAAAGTATCAGAAATATACAGTATTCTATTCCATCTTAGTATCTATTGTTCATTTCGAGATTTCACAGTAAGCTTTCCCCCCATTTATAACATTCTTAGGTATCAGTATATTTCATCCCATTTTAACATATATGGAAAGAAATAGTCTAACACTACGAGTCTGAAAAAAGAAAACAATATTTAAAAGGGGCCTCTTTTTACAGAAAAATTCCATCTCTTACAGTCTCCTTTTCAATATCTGATAAAATGGTTAAATTTTTACAATAAATACTTTTTTCAGAGTCTGAGTGTAAGGCTAGGAAAGTATGGTTTCAATATTTTGTTTAGAGATTTCCCAATTGCTCAGGTACAGATGTATATAGTTTACTACACCTGCCACCCCGTCAGTTCGCATGTGATGTTGCGGGAACAAGATGGGAACAACCGGTGGATGCTGTAGATGTGTATGGGGACAACCATGTGATCATATCGGTAGCAGAAGAAGGGATGGTGTGTAGAAGGGATGGTCAGTGTAACCTCGTCATCATGTATCAGCTCGTTACCAACGAGATTGCATTGGCTTCGGCAGCAGGTAGGTCATTTATTAAAGAAGATTATGGATGTCACGATTTTGTAGTAGTGCATTCAACCAACTGACTGGATGTCTTATGCATGTCAATTATGATAACGATGCATAATAATATTTGTGTAAAGAAGAATACGTGTTATAAAATATAAAACTCCATATAAATTGCTATGACTCTAATGAAAATTGAAAAGGCCGAGCCTCCTCTATTTGCTTCGTAGTTATAGTTATATACGTCTGAGAAAGTAAAGTGAAATTCATTGATTACGAAGTTGAAAGTGCTTATGAAGCTGAGTTTCGACATTGGTTTTATTATGATTTATGCACATTTGTTAACAATTAAAGTTGAAGTCCTCACAGAGTCCTTATTTAAACTTGTTATATATATTTTCCAATGAATAGTCACAGGTCGGGCCCCAGCTAAGGACAGCCAGTTCGTGATGCTGGCTTGGAACCAGAAGGGGGCAGCCGAGAAGGAGGAACTGAATCTGACCCGGGAGATGATGATGAATACGGCCCTGGTGAAGCTGCAGGAGATTGATCCTAAACACTTCCGGTCTGAACTCTTGGCCATCCAGAAAGCAGCCAAGGCAGAACGGGACCACGAGGCCAGTAACCGGAAGGACGATACCTCAGTGATGATGAGTTTGAAGTTCGCTGCATAAAGTGCGGGGAGCTTGCATGCTTCTCCGTTGATATCAAAACCATCAAGGAGACCAACCATGTTGTTCTTGATCCTGATTTCGAATCCAAAATCAATGCCACTCCCCGTCCAAGACCTTGTCAGATGGGTGCTGATATGCAGAAGACAAAGAAGATTGCCTGCAAAACGCGTGGCTTAGATTGGGGAATCGGAGTCATCTACAACAATTTGGTGTTTGCTGTCATCAAAATTCAAAGCTTCGTTGTGGTAGATACCATGAGGAGAAGAGATTCTCCAAGAAAATGGAAAAATGTTCCCTTCGTTGTTAATGAGATTACTGATGACGAGAGGAAAAATTATCTATCTCTCGATATTTAATCGAATGATTTTAATGCCCCTTTGCAAACACTTAGTCAACTTCTTCCGACAAGTCATAACCGGCACCAGTCTATCAAACTGGGTAATGTAAGCATTGCTGCATATCATCGTCTGTTCTGTGTCATTGATTTCTGATTGCACTACCAAGTCCAGGTGCGCTGCTAACACGTAATGGAACACGACTTAAATTGTCCAAATGATAAAAACTGGCGCCAGTTATGCTTTACTGAAAACCATCTGTCTGTAATTTCTTTACCCATTGAGGTTACTCTCTTCAGATTTCCGATCCTTACCTCTTATCCACTATAAAGACTTTCTCGTCTTGAAAGGGAGTGTATTGATTGGTTGCATTTGAATCTAGTTGTGCATTCAGCGACACCTTTCTATATGTGACATTTGCCAATGACGAGTCATAATCTTATTTTTGGAAACAGACACGTTTTATCTATTAAAGGGGCAATAGCACGTTTATTTGCTCAAATAAGTCGATGAAATGTATTTGAAAAATAATTTCACCAATCGTAAAACACCCTTTCTCTCTTCAGAAAATCAAAAATGAGTGTACATGGGTCAGTAAAGTCATGGGATCGTTTTTGTCATTCAAAATAATAAAATGTGTTCACAATAAAATGGCCGCCATGCAATTTTTGCTTTATACGCAACACCCTTATCACTACTACGGATAATTGGTTTGTGTTATAGGATGTTTTACCCTCTAAAGTACATTTAAATGGGACAAACTATCATTATAAATAGGAAATTTGAACAAATAAATTTAGCAAAAAACGTGCAACTGCCCCTTTAAAATAGTTGATCATAAACATTTTGATCAATAAAGAAGACACATCAGGGACAAAAACCGAGAATAGTTTATTTTTTGTTATTTACGTCCGTCACATTTGAAGGACATATGCTTATGAGCAATACCCTTTACAGTAAAATGCTATGATCTATGTAGTCACTCGGACGACAAAGCGGACGAAAGCTGTGTTTTCATTGGATAAGAAGATGATCTACAGTGTGAGGTACTCCTTTTTCTGGAATTGAGATATATGGCCAAATATAACAGAGGTTGGAATTAGAAATCTGAAGGGAGTAACCTCTGTTGGAAGACAAGACTGTCCTTATGAGTTTGTGTCACATATATTCTAAAGCTTGTTCTGTAGCTTATATCATTTCTAATCTGTGATGTGCATACTTCTGTTGAATTGATACTTTAGGATTACAATGGTGACTACTAAGTTCTAGTTTGTTTCATTGTAGATCGAACAGATAAAGTACTAGTTTGGTATGTATTAATATATTTGTTTGTCTAGCATGTTTTTGCATGTGTAAGCGTCCCATTGATGTCGGATATTATAAACTTGATTTATGTACCAGTGAAAAGCCATATTATCCTGTAATGTCCATCCTCTAATATTCTTATATCAACGCTAAAATGTTTTTTAAAGTGACAGTAGCACTTTTATCGGTGAAATAAGTCGATGAAATGTATTTGAAAAATAATGTTACAAATAGTAAAACATCCTTCCCTATTCGGAAAATCAAGTTAAAAAGGAAGCGTATGGTTACGTAAAGCCATGGAATAAGTTTCTGTCATTTGAAAAAATAAAATGTGTTCACAATTGAATGGGCGCCATGTAAGTTTTGCTTTATACGCCACCCGTTTTACCACTGCGGCAAATTGATGTATATAATTTAACATTTTTGAGTAAATGTCATTTTTTATACTTACCTGGTTGAAAAACCAACATTGCCCAACGCTTCCCCCTGAAGCGTTCCTCAACATATATCACACAGAATTAAAAAGGGACGCTACCCGGTAAGGGTGGCGCTCGTGCCACGTGACATCGGTGACGTCATCATTCCCTAGTACAAGCGAGCACAAAACCCAAACCCAGGAGGGGAGGAAGGGCGGGAACTAACGAGCGTTGGTTTTTCAACCAGGTAAGTATAAAAAATGACATTTACTCAAAAATGTTAAATTTTTTACATACTTATCAGGTTTGAAAAACCAACATTGCCCAGATTACCACAGCAAGGAGGTGGGCTGAACCGAGTCACGTGCGCCACCGAGACGCGTCGCTTTACCCTTAGGCTGGCACGCCGGAGCACTGGATGGTGTGAAACCATGAAAGGTGGACAACCATCCATGCTGCGTGCGGCCCAAGAGAACTCACGCGGATTCTTAAATTGAGTGTACAGAGGTCGACGCCGTCCTAAAAAAGACAAACCTACACTCAACCTCTATGTGTCCGCCCCTCACTCGTTAAGTAGGGGGGGGTAGAGTAAGAATCCTGGTACTGCTGTCATGCAAATACCCCGGTTGGGTTAACAACTGCACTCATAGGCAAAAAAACAACCAACCACAAGTATAATAACAACAAGTTTTATTGTACACAACCAAGTGAATACCAAAACAAGTACAAAACAGCGTGGATGCGCCCACCCCCGCTAGGGGTAAGGTGCGTTCCGTCGTACGACTGAAAGAGGTGCCGCGGTCCGCTGCTGGGCGAACACCTGAGGACCCAACCTTGACACACCTGCCAAGTCCTCTGTGGACACTTCCCGTAAGTAGTGGTCAGCAAGGACCAACCCCGACTTCCAAAAACATCCAGCCAGAATGTCTGACCCGGCGATGTTGCAATGAAAAGCCATCGTAGCAGATACTGCTCTGATCTCGTGGGGATTAGCGCGAGACGGGGGAGGGAGGTCAGCCGCCTTGAAGGCGTTGATTACTGCTGACCGCAGATACACCCCCAAAGCCCGTCTGTCAAGCTCCTTGACAGTCCGTGGTGAGTGAGGCAGAAACAACCGACGCCTCCCTTGTCTGATGCCCATTGTCCGTTCTGCATAAATGCGGAGCGCGCGGATAGGGCAAAGGGAAAGGTCCGTGACCTCTGACGAGTCGGTTTCAGGACCTAATGACGGTATAAGAAAGGTCCTTCCCCTCTCATCCGCGGCCTGGTTTTTACAGACAAAGTCTGGGGCCAGGCCCAACGTTGCAGACCCTCCGTCTCGGCGCTCGAACCTTAAAAGGTCAGCGTGAAGAGCGTGGAGCTCTGATATCCTCGCAGCTGAGGCCATTGCGACCAGGAAGGCCGTCTTGACAGTGAGACGAAGGAGGGTGGTATCCGACAGGGGTTCATAAAAATCTGAACGTAAGTGCCCAAGCACTATCGCCAGATCCCACTCAGGTGGTCTAGGCTTGCGCCGACCGTCGACCTGACGAAAGGTCTTAACCAGGCCCTTCAGAACCGAGATGTCGAGTCCCGGGGAGCGTTTGCGAACTACCGACATGATCGCCGCCAGATTGGTATTGATCGAGGAGGCTTTGAGCCCTCTCTCGTTCCTCATGTACACCAAGTACTCGGCAATCTGGGGCAGTGAGGACGCCTCCGCTTCAAAGCCCTGCTCCTCGCAGAACGAGGCGAAGGCACGCCACTGGAAGTCATAGAGCTTCCTTGTGGTCGGCCGTTGAGCTGTTGCTATGGCCTTGGCCACCCGTTTAGAGTACCCGCTCCGCCTTAACCCCTTTTTGATAAAGCCAGACGTGAAGATTGAGGACCTGCAGGTTCTCGTGTACACGTCCGCTTGGGTTGCTCCGGAGCAGGTCCCCCCGGAACTGGCTCCTGCAGAGGAACGAACCAGGCACGAGGCCACCAAGGATCTTAGAGCGGTGCATACCTTACGCATCTGTCCACGACAGCAAGAGGCAGCGAAGGCGAGGGTATAAGCCCCGAACACCCTATGAGAACCTATCCGCAAAGAGTAGCACGGGAGGCCCCGCAAACGAGTGCAACTAGAAGAGAAGCTAGCATCCGAGACGGAGGGCGCAACACTACCTTGCAACCCATCTAGCCCTGAGACGGACCCTCACAAGTGGAAGAGCGTACACTCCCACACTAACCGGGACACTAACCTTCATGGTAAGTTGGTCACAAGGCCTAGGAGCGGAGGTTCGCAAGGCAAACCCTCAAACGCTAACACGGCTCACGATCAGCCCACGAGGCAACACGCGTAACTAGACGCTGACCCTCATGTAAGGAAGTCGCAAGACGAAGGCTAGTGAGAGTAACTGTCACTCTCAAGGCAACCCGCCCCAGAGGCAGACGCTCCCAAGGCGTACCCTCTCATTCTAACACAACTTACAAGGTGACATGCGTAGCGAGACGCTGACACTCAAGTTGAAAACTGGCGCGAGTGAAGCTCACTCGCAAGTCAACCCGCACCAGAGGCGTACGCCCGCAAGGCGTACCCTACACGCTAACACAACTCCCGAGGCAGGCCGTGTAGCGAGACGGTAATCCTCCAGTTGAAAGCTAACGAAAATAACACTCACAAGACAACCCGCCCACTACAGGCGGACACTCGCCAGGCGTACCCTCACGCTCTAATGCAACTCATTAGACAGGCTGCGTAGCAAGACGCTGACCCACAAGTTGAAAGCTAGAATGAGTAACACACACTCGCAATGCAACCCGCCCCAAGGCGGACGCTCGCAAGGCGTACCCTCACATACTAACACAACTCACAAGGCAGGAAGCGTCGTGAGACACTGACCCTCAAATAGGAAGCTCGCGAGAGTAACCCTCACTCGCAAGACAACCCACCAAGGTGTACGCTCGCAAGGCGTACCCTCACATGGTGAGACTCATTCGCAAAGAAACTTGCAAGGGACAAACTAACCCAAGGCAGCGTACTGAGATGCTGAACCTCAATTAAAATGCTCGCCTGAGAAACACTTACTCGCAAGGCGTGCCTTCATATGCTAACACAACTCATGAGGCAGACAGCGAGATGCTGACCCTCAAGTTGAAAGCTAGCGAGAGTAACACTCGCTTGTAAGGCTCATACCAACACAAGGCAGCGTAGTGAGAGGCTAAACCTCAAACAGAAAGTTCGCCTGAGTAACACTTACTCGCAAGGCGTACACTCACAAGCTAACACAACTCATGAGGCAGACAACGGGATGCTGACCCTCAAGTTGAAAGCTAGAGAGAGCAAAATTCGCTTGTATGGCGCAAACTAACACAAGGCAGCGTACTGAGACGCTGAACCTCAAATAGAAAGCTTGCCTGAGTGCCACTTACTCGCAAGGCGTGCACTCACATGCTAACACAACTAATGAGGCAGACAGCGAGATGCTGACCCTCATGTTGAAAGCTAGCGAGAGTAACACTCGCTTGTAAGGCACTAACTAACACAAGGCAGCGTGCTGAGACGCTGTATCCCAAATAGAAAGCTCGCCCGCGTACCACTTACTCACAAGGCGTGCACTCACAAGCTAACACAACTCATGAGGCAGACAGCGAGATGCTGACCCTCTAGTTGAAAGCTAGCGAGAGTAACACTCGCTTGTAAGGCACAACCTAACACAAGACAGCGTAGTGAGACGCTGAACCTCAAATAGAAGGCTCGCCTGAGTATCACTTACTCCATAGGGATGAACCCACATGCTACTCAACTCACGAGGCAGGCAGCGTAACGATACGCTTATCCTTATATAGAAGGCTAATGAGCGTATCACTCACTCGCCAGGAACCTCGCAAGACGTACACACACTCGCAAGGAAACTCGCAAGTCGTACACTCACCTACTACCACAACTCACGAGGCAGGCAGCGTAGCGAGACGCTGACCCTCAAGGTAGAAGGCTAGCGAGAGTAACACTCACTCGCAAGGCGTACCCTCACATGTTAACCCCACTCACGAGGCAGTCAGCGTAGCGAGACGCTGACCCTCATGTTGAAAGCTAGTGAGAGTGACCCTCGCAGGACAACCCGCCCTATAGCAACCTGTGACCCACCCACAACGGGCCAGCGTAACAAGACGCTAAGCCATAAGGATAGGGCTGGCGAACGCATCACTCACCCGCAGACGAGCCCGATCCTGGGAGCCAACACTTGCATGTCGGAGGACGGACCCCAACCTTCTGACACAACCTGCAATCAACTCCGCGAGTCGGAGAATCATAGTCGCAAGGTTAGGTGACAGGAGAAGGCTCGCTCACACGCGAGCATAACCCGCCAAGCGGGTTAAGGCATAACTAACGAGAGTCAGCACTCATACGCAATCAAGCTCGTCCCTGAGGTCTAAGCTCGCAAGGCGGAGAGCGAACACTCACACGCAAGCATAACCCGCCAAGCGGGTCAAGGCATGGCTAACGAAAGTTAACGCTCACACGCAAGCAAGCCCGATACTGAGATCGACGCTCGCAAGGCGGAGAGCCAACACTCCCACGCAAGCATAACCCGGCAAGCGGATCAAGTCATGACTAACGAGAGACAACACTCACTCACAAGCAAGCCCGACACTGAGGTCGACGCTTGCAAGGCGGAGAGCGAACGCTCACACGCAAGCATAACCCGCCAAGCGGCATGGCATGTTACGCTGGCATGACTAACGGGTCGTTAAGAACCGACTTGCGGAACCCGTATCGGCAACAAAAACCCGCGAGAGGCCCAGGCGGACCGTGAGTGAGTGAGACAGAAAGTGAACCCCCAAGCGTAACTCAATTCGTTAACCCGAGACGGCAATGAATGAACCCTATTCACAGGCGAGTTCACGCTTGACGAGTGTAGGACTGTACACTTAGTCACTTAACACTTAACCACCTGCCACACACTCTCGTCACCTGACAGGCGAGAGCAGGTGAGTTGACACTCACTCGCTAAGGAACTCACGCTTGGCGAATGTACGTCCGTACAAACACACTATCACCTGACACGCGAGAACCGGTGAGTAAACACCCACTCGCTAACGAGTTCATGCTTAGCGAATGTACTCCTGTACAAACACACTCGTCACCCGACAGGCGAGAGCAGGTGAGTCGACACTCACTCGCTAAGGAGCTCACGCTTGGCGAATGTACGTCAGTACAAACACACTATCACCTGACACGCGAGAACCGGTGAGAAACCACCCACTCGCTAACGAGTTCACGCTTAGCGAATGTACGCCTGTACAAACACACTCGTCACCTGACAGGCGAGAGCAGGTGAGTTGACACTCACTCGCTAAGGAGCTCACGCTTGGCGAATGTACGTCCGTACAAACACACTATCACCTGACACGCGAGAACCGGTGAGAAACCACCCACTCGCTAACGAGTTCACGCTTAGCGAATGTACGCCTGTACAAACACACTCATCACCTGACAGGCGAGAGCAGGTGAGTTGACACTCACTCGCTAAGGAGCTCACGCTTGGCGAATGTACGTCCGTACAAACACACTATCACCTGACACGCGAGAACCGGTGAGTAAACACTCACTCACTAACGTGAACACACTTAGCGAATGTACGCCTGTACAAACACCCTCGTCACCTGACAGGCACTAACACCTGACACGCGCGGGCCTGTGAGTAACCACTCACTCGCTTATGAGTTCACGCTTAGCGAACGTACGCCTGTATAACCACAGGTGAGGAGACACTCACTCGCTAGCGAACACACGCTAGGCGAATGTACTTCTCGCTCGCGAGCTCACACTAGGTGAATGCTCGTTCACACGCTTGGCGAGTGCTCGTTCACACGCGTATGCTCGCACAGCGGAGGGCATACCCCCACCCCGTTCACTAACCCACCAGGTGAGCGAACCAAGGTGAAAGCGAAGGCTAGCGAGAGCCTACGCCAACCGAGAGGCGAGAGACCAACCGACAGTCAGTCAAGCAATATACACGTGCACGACTAGCACGTGCAGCCCGAGCAAGACAGGCAGCCTGGCAAGGCGAGAAATGCACCAAACTGACAACTCCAAACCCGACCCAAAAGTCAACTAATTGGCGAAAATTAGTTCAGCAGTTGGTCAGGAAAGGACAGAAAGGTACTTATAACAATAACTCTGAAGATATGAGGAACTAGGAAGACTTAAAAAGCCTATAAAGTAGCGAAATTAGTCGAGAACAGAACACACGCGTGACCGTATGCTCGCTCAACAAATAAGGGAATGATGACGTCACCGATGTCACGTGGCACGAGCGCCACCCTTACCGGGTAGCGTCCCTTTTTAATTCTGTGTGATATATGTTGAGGAACGCTTCAGGGGGAAGCGTTGGGCAATGTTGGTTTTTCAAACCTGATAAGTATGTAAAAAATAAGATGTTTTACCCGCTAAAGTAAATATAAATGACAAAAACTATCATTATAAATGGAAAATTTGAAAAAATAAAATTGGCACAAAAACGTGCTACAGCCCCTTTAACGAGGCAGTAGCATGTTTTTTCGCTGAAATAAGATGATGAAATGTATTTGAAAAATACATTTCACAAATAGTAAAACCCCTTTCCCTCATCAGAAAAATCAAGTTATAATCTTGAAACCTGTTTTATGTTCAGGAAATGAATGCATAAAACCAATTTTATCTCTATTTACGTGAGTTCTTTTGGCTAAGGTAATACATTTACCATATATAAACATCACTCCTTCAAAGCCATTGACGATGATATACATTTCATACCATTGCTAAACGTACAAGTGTGAGATACGATAAGATACATCTTTATTGCCCTGAGAAGGGAATATACATTGTCATGACCTGAGCAAAAAGGAAGTACATAAAAACGTAAAAATATCTAAAAAGGCTAAATATACAATGATAACAATTTACAATATAATCACATGGTATATAGATATAACTGTCGCGGTGTAACTAGAGATTTAAATAGTGAATGCTTGTTGGAATGAATGACATTTTTATGCGTTTCAACTTCCCATTTGGTACTCGGTAACGACGTCTCGATTAAGGCAATTCGTAGCAACTATTCAGGCGATGATCTGTATCGGATAGTACCTTTTCTCCTAGAAGCATGTGACGATGGGAATAAACTGCTATCAACTCCCTGATATTTTTTCCTGCAATACTTTTCGCAGTCTACATTTATCCTGCAAAATCAAAATGCCACACCATGACTGTATGTTAAAATTGAGAACAGATTTGATACTACTTGAATACAACATAGACAACACGCTGAACGTGGAACGTGGGAGGACTTCAGTTTACGTAGAAAGTGAAGTCGTGTTTGACCCTTCTTGTATACATAGTCCACATGTTGTGAAAAGGTACTATAGGCTTGTCGTCAAGTATATGTCAATTAATAGTTGCCAAAAGAACGCCGGCTACAGCCATGATTATTTTGGGGTTTATACCAGGTAAAGTACAAATTCGTGTAGTTTCCGGGGCGAATTCATCGTGGGATCTAACTCGCTTCCCCAGAGTCAGGCACCCTTCGACAGCATTGACCGTCTCAACATTTGATTCACTGTGTCAGCGAGACGTCGTCGACAACGAGGTCCAATAAGCTGATATAAGACGATATCGTATTCATTCAAAGCCGAAAACAGGCCAACATTGCTTTTATAAGATGATATAAAACATGTTATGGGTCAGCTATTTGATGGTGACCTAGTGACCCAATAATAGAAGTACTTTTTGTGAAGGATATATGACACGCCAGAGAAAAAGCGTAAAAAATCCCTACGGTTGACAGCATCCATCCGTGGAAGAAAGGGATAGGACTGATAGACCAGGGAAGGGTATACGACATTCACTATGGGGTCTTGCAAATCAACCAACGTTCGGTCGTATATCATTCTCATTGCATCGTTTTTGACCCAACTATTCAACTGTTCCATGGCTTATGTAATCGGAGTGTATTACATATCTTTGGACGAGAAATACCCGGAATATGCCGATGTAACCCCTTGGATAGGATCGGTGTATATTGGAATGTTTGCCTTGGGAGGTAAGTTAAACCATTCTCTTCCCACAGAGGTTACTCCCTTCAGATTATCGATCCTACCCTCTATTGTTTTAGGCTTGAAATCGGGGGGGGGGGGGGGGGGGGGGGGGGGGGGGGGGGGGCGGTGGGAAGGAGGGAGTGTCAACCAGCGACGCCGTTGTAAAAGTGACATTTGCCAATGAAACGTAATAATGATACAATAAACGATCGGCCAACGTTTTCTCGTTTTCCTGTGTTTTCTGTGTTTTCCTCGAACTATGCTTTTGGATTTTGTGAAAACTATTGATCATAAACATAATTATAAATGAAGAAGACCAAATCAGAAACAAATACCAAAAACAGTTCATTTGCGTTATTTACATCAGACATATTCGAATGACATATGCTAATGAGCAAGACCCTTCAGAGTAAAATGCCTCGATCTTTGAAGTTACCCTTTCGACATGGCCAATTAAAGATGAGTTTTCAATGGTTAGGGAGAAGGGGTACGGTATGAGATTTCTCTTTCCACCGCTAGGGGACTTTGGTTCTGCTCTCGATTTCCAGCGAAAAACAACAGAGGGTAGGATCGGAAATCCGAAGGGAGTTAAACCTTTGTTGGAAGAGAATGAAGTCAACCATAACACTCTACTTCCTTCGTCTCACATCGCAAACGGCTCACGTCTACACTATATTTAACTGAGGGATAGAAAACATATAACAAGGTTACATTTGGGATAAAACTACCTTCAATAGTATAAATTATTGTACTTTTTATGGCCGAGTCTCATTCGAACCCACACCCTCACAGTAAGGCAACTATCGCCATATTACCATTTTGCCTCGAGGAAAGCTGCTGGCAGGGTTAGTGCTGGCGATAGTTGCCTTACTCTGCGGGTGTGGGTTCGAATCCCGCATGGGACTCGGCCAGAAAAATTACCTGAATTTGTACTATGGAAGGTATTTTTATCCCAAATAAACATATAAATAAGGATGACTTTGAATATAGGTACTACATAGGTAATCTCACTCTCATTTCACCATTGCTGTCGTTATGCTAGAGGATTACATTGTATGGATGAATCGAGTTCGTCCAAGACAAGAAATTCTGCAATATCACAGGTGCTCCAGATGGCAACCCCGGACATATGGTCAACACCTTAGTTAAAATCCTGTTCATATTATCACATTTAGCTAAGATGTCAAAGTTTAGATAACAAATAACAAATCGCAGTCAAGACCATTTCTCCTGTGTTCAAAAACCCAAACCGCAAGTTTCCCTGTTTTCCTATTTCTTTTATCAAAGTGATCATGTTAGATCTTGAAACAAACCAAGTCAGGGCTTTATTAATATACACATTTTAATAGTCATAATTGTTTTTTAGACCCATTTTAGTTTCTAACATGTTTTTGGTCTGCTCAGTGTTTTCCACTATATACAACACAACAACCGGTTTCTTGTCCATCACGAATCACCTTAGATTCAACAGAGAACAGGTGGTTTTGAAAAATAGAAATCAGGAATGTATTTCCTTCTGTAAACGGAATAAAATATACAAAGATGCTTGAAATGAGTTTCGTTTTCAACTGCTGATTTACATAATGGACACATTCTTCTGCTTTTTTCGATGTACATTTTTCTGCCTTTATTTATCAATAAGTCTAATAAACTAAGTCTAAATTTGACGAAACTATTTCTTAAATCATTAGAATATAAAATAGATAACTATATTTACGGTGGGAAGGAGGGAGTGTCAACCAGCGACGCCGTTGTAAAAGTGACATTTGCCAATGAAACGTAATAATGATACAATAAACGATCGGCCAACGTTTTCTCGTTTTCCTGTGTTTTCTGTGTTTTCCTCGAACTATGCTTTTGGATTTTGTGAAAACTATTGATCATAAACATAATTATAAATGAAGAAGACCAAATCAGAAACAAATACCAAAAACAGTTCATTTGCGTTATTTACATCAGACATATTCGAATGACATATGCTAATGAGCAAGACCCTTCAGAGTAAAATGCCTCGATCTTTGAAGTTACCCTTTCGACATGGCCAATTAAAGATGAGTTTTCAATGGTTAGGGAGAAGGGGTACGGTATGAGATTTCTCTTTCCACCGCTAGGGGACTTTGGTTCTGCTCTCGATTTCCAGCGAAAAACAACAGAGGGTAGGATCGGAAATCCGAAGGGAGTTAAACCTTTGTTGGAAGAGAATGAAGTCAACCATAACACTCTACTTCCTTCGTCTCACATCGCAAACGGCTCACGTCTACACTATATTTAACTGAGGGATAGAAAACATATAACAAGGTTACATTTGGGATAAAACTACCTTCAATAGTATAAATTATTGTACTTTTTATGGCCGAGTCTCATTCGAACCCACACCCTCACAGTAAGGCAACTATCGCCATATTACCATTTTGCCTCGAGGCAAGCTGCTGGCAGGGTTAGTGCTGGCGATAGTTGCCTTACTCTGCGGGTGTGGGTTCGAATCCCGCATGGGACTCGGCCAGAAAAATTACCTGAATTTGTACTATGGAAGGTATTTTTATCCCAAATAAACATATAAATAAGGATGACTTTGAATATAGGTACTACATAGGTAATCTCACTCTCATTTCACCATTGCTGTCGTTATGCTAGAGGATTACATTGTATGGATGAATCGAGTTCGTCCAAGACAAGAAATTCTGCAATATCACAGGTGCTCCAGATGGCAACCCCGGACATATGGTCAACACCTTAGTTAAAATCCTGTTCATATTATCACATTTAGCTAAGATGTCAAAGTTTAGATAACAAATAACAAATCGCAGTCAAGACCATTTCTCCTGTGTTCAAAAACCCAAACCGCAAGTTTCCCTGTTTTCCTATTTCTTTTATCAAAGTGATCATGTTAGATCTTGAAACAAACCAAGTCAGGGCTTTATTAATATACACATTTTAATAGTCATAATTGTTTTTTAGACCCATTTTAGTTTCTAACATGTTTTTGGTCTGCTCAGTGTTTTCCACTATATACAACACAACAACCGGTTTCTTGTCCATCACGAATCACCTTAGATTCAACAGAGAACAGGTGGTTTTGAAAAATAGAAATCAGGAATGTATTTCCTTCTGTAAACGGAATAAAATATACAAAGATGCTTGAAATGAGTTTCGTTTTCAACTGCTGATTTACATAATGGACACATTCTTCTGCTTTTTTCGATGTACATTTTTCTGCCTTTATTTATCAATAAGTCTAATAAACTAAGTCTAAATTTGACGAAACTATTTCTTAAATCATTAGAATATAAAATAGATAACTATTTTCCTGGCTGAAGTAAACTTTTAAATGTCCTGTAAGTATCGTATCTTGAGCCATCATAAAGGATGGAATGCCAAGCTTTAAACATATAAATAACTTGAAATTTAAAGTTATATAAAAAGAAATTAATATTGTTTGGTTCATCCAAACAAAGCCAAAACCGCGAGAGAACAAAAGGTTTCTTACATGGTATGCCCAAATGGTTTTACCAGTATTGTCTAAATGCAAAATCATGTTATAAGCTAGCTTTGATATTCTATGTTCGTGAATACCAATATTTGTTTATCCACTATATTAGGTATTTTACCTGATAATTTATATATAACATTCGCCGTTAACCATGCAGTTTTGAGTTGATAAACCAACGGATAAATATCATTTACATGCTAAAAGGTGAATTTTTTCTAAGCAGTAATATTTTTGATATCCCCAAATATCAGATCCATATAACATTATCGGTTGTATCGAAGAGTTTAAAAAATACGTTAGGGGAAGATATTCCGATTTGAAATGAAACAGACAAACAGACAGACAGACATTTTATTCAGTATAAAGGCCAAAGACCCACAATACAATTTCATTACAAATTTGGAACAAGCGCACATAAAATATAACTGGTTTATGATTTTACAATTGCAGCTCTAGTTTTACATACACATTTGAGAAAGTTAACAACATTCATGATAATACCTTTATCTTTACTGCTAAGAATGTAGATTAAATTGTGTGTGCTTGATGTATTGTATTGTATTGTATTGTATTGTATTGTACATCAATGGAGCAATAAACTTATTTCTGGCAACGTCATACAGTTAAAATAAACAAGAACGTGAATTTCATCTTCAATGCAGTAAATATTGTCTACTTTACAGTAAGTACAGACTCTGTCAGCCATTGGTACATTGTTGTATCTTCCTATTTCTGTACCTAACCCAAAATTTTGCTAAACGGAATTTTAAATAGGGAGATATGGATAATGATAGATAGCTTTCTACATGTAATGAATCTGAAAGATTGTGAATATTTGCATAATAAACATACATGAATAAAGCTTTCTTTGCTCTTGATACTAAATCTTCAACGCCTTTTTAGTGCAGGTAAACACAATTCCAAAATCTTATATTGACTGTTAATCTTAAGTTGTAATCCATTCTTTTGTGTAACGTTCAAGTGTCTGACAATAAAATGACATCATGAGAAAAAAAGAAGCGTTTTTATTTCAATTATAACTGAGAATATTTCAATACCATGCTTTCCATTAATAACGATCTCATAATTCATTGATGAAAAATGTAAACAACATTGGACTTAAAATACACCCTGTAACGTTCAAGTGTCTGACAATAAAATGACATCATGAGAAAAAAAGAAGCGTTTTTATTTCAATTATAACTGAGAATATTTCAATACCATGCTTTCCATTATTAACGATCTCATAATTCATTGATGAAAAATGTAAACAACATTGGACTTAAAATACACCCTGTCTTAATCCAATAGTCTATAAAATCACTACAAGAACGCACACAAGATTTTATGTTAGCATACATGGACTTTAAAACAGTTTACATTTTCCCTTCTGATTTCTGATATTGGTGTTTCTAAAATCATTTTATCTACGCATGTGTAAACTCCTGATGATGAACTAAGCAAGTCGTTTAACACTTCGTAATCTTGACTGGTGTCAAATACAGATTCTTTCGAAACTTTTGACAATGAGGTCGGTTATGTAAATAACGTATCTCTTTCCAGGGGGACTTTAGATCGAATTGTTGAGTCCATTTTGCTTTTCTTTACGCAGGTTTGTTTTCAAGTTTCGACAACAGGTCTTATGTTTACCGATTCTGTGCGTTTACATCGAAACACTCGCAGATCCTTGTTTGTTTTGCGCCTTGGTAGATGATTTGCAGTTCTACAGTTAGTTGGGGTGTTTTTCAAACATAAATATCAATATATTTAGCTCATCAGGCCTGAAAGGCTTATGGCATGGGCCGGCGTCCGGCGTCCGGCGTCCGGCGTCTGTGGTCAGTCATTCGTCGTCCGTAAACTTTTCTCTCTTTCGACTTCTCCGCCCGAACCGCTACACCCCCAAAGCTGTAATTTGGTGGATGTATACCTGGCACCTAGGGGGGTCAAAGTTTGTTCATCAAGAATTCCAACGCCCACAAATATGGCAGCCAGAGACATCTAAAGTGAAACCTTTAAATGACTTCTTCTCCGAACGCGTTAACATAGGCATGTTTAATTTTTGGTTGAAATACATAATGAAATATTAACTTTGCAGGAGGTTCCCCCTTAAAGCTTCAAACGACTTCTTCTCATGAGCCAGCACAAGGAGATATCCACAAACCTTGGCACTAGTTTCTTTAAAAGATGGAGATTATGATTTGTACATGTTAATACTGACACTTTGATACTTTGATTTTGAGGATATCTAAATTTTATGTTTAGTGAATATCAAGAGTACCCAATTTCAATGTTTTTCTATTTTCTGTGTATTTAGCAGGTGGGATCGGGTTTCCCTGCAGCCTAGTAACTGGTTGAGAGTCTTCAGCTAGGTGGGATAGCATGGACAGGGGTGGTGGACCTAGTACCTTGTTAAGTAAAACATTTAAGATGGGAACTGTTTTTTTTTAATGTACATATATAGGTAATTTGGATAACACTTGTTGAATTGTCGTCTGAGAATTGTCTATGAGAATCTTGACAGTGATCCAACCAGAATTTAGTTTATAAAAATTATTTATTGATCATTTACATTAGCATTCAAGTCTATGGACATAATGTCAGCGCCAGAATACTTGTTGCGTCACTCTGTAGGATTCATTAATAAGGTATATTCAATTGAGATGGGATTTGTATTGTTTCTCTCCAAATTTAATTAAATTTTGTTTGATGATTCGGGGAATATGTTTATTCTATTTAAATTTGGAGGATCACCTTTTCTTCATTTTATCAAAATGAAGTGTTGAGTCAAGTTTTTGTTATGCACTGACAATTTCAAGACTGCAATTTTTCAGAGCTAGTAGTTGTGCACTATATTACTTTAAATGAACAAAAAGGCACTAGAATGCTGAAATCTAGTTTAGACGTATCCTTTGAAGCATTTATAATTACATAATATCAATCTCTTATTCTGATTTTAGCAGTTGTTAAACAATTCACTCAACTCAAATCATCAACCTGAGATGAGATGAATTTCTGATGAGCTACAGAGCACATGGTGTTTATGATCATATAAATTCAGACTTTGAAATTAAAGCGATATGCTCTCTGCTGATTGGATTAAACAAGGTCATGTGACCGGTATACATTCTCATAAACACAAGACTGACAGCTGAAAAGGATAACCTTCATAACCTGACGTTTGCAAAAAATAAACTGCGGTACTACTTTATCACTGTATCATTGCGCAATTATTACACTGTTATCACATGCTCTTTTCTTGATTAAACTTTTTAAAAACCTTACGAAGTGAATTCTTATTGTAGTTTGACTTGAAAGTTGATTAAAACAGCATTTTAGAACCAAAACTTAAATACTTTAATCATATTTCTTGTGAACTACGTTTTGCGCGTGGTGACACATAAGTGATGCGGTATTATTGTTGGCGGAGCTTAGCGCATGATCTAAGAGAATACTTTAAGGGACACTACGTCCGTGATAAAAATGGGTCCCTTGGCTGTAAGCCTTGGCTGTAAGGAGGCATGCTAATTACCCTTTGTTTATTTCTATGGGACCCATTTTTATCACGGACTTAGTGTCCCTTTAACATTTGTTTTATCATGCACTGTACACTTTTTGCAGAGGTATACTTTAGTTCAAGTTAAACTGTAGTATAAATGCAGTCGACAAGCTCCGGCATTTATACCAGTTTAACTTGCACCTTTCAAACCGTTTATAAGCCAGTGAACAAACACATTATGAAATCTATTTCTTAAATGTACAAGCTGATCGATAGCACCATCCATATCGACATCAAGCATTGCCGACTACATTTTGTCAGATAAAGTATTTAAAAATTTTTTTTTAGGAAATTGTTCCAAACAATTCTTTATTTTTCACAACAGCCACTTTCTAAATCAGTTTGAATGAACAAATTTGGAAATTTACAATACAACTCTAATGGAAAATGATCTGAGTCAATGCGGTCTCCAATGTTGAACATCTCAATAAACTCGGAAAACTCTGGTGAGCAAATGAAGTAATCATTCACGCTCGAACCCTGATGACTACAAAAACTATATTCACCAAGCGTATCTCCATACGCTCTACCGTTGACAATGAATAACTGAAGTGCATAACAAATATCTAATAAAACACGACCCAACTATTTACAACTTTATCATTAGATTTACGGTCATCCAGTGCGGTATCGCCTTCTTCGCTACATCTAAAATGTTCATTTCCAATATCATCATCAACAGTTACGTGCTGGCTATTTCAATCGCCTTTACATGCATTCATATCCCCACAAAGAATTGTGAACGAATCGCTGCATTCTCTTCCCACAGAGGTTACTCCTTCAGATATCCGATCCTACCCTCTGTTCGCTTGAAATCGAGAGCAGAACCAAAATCCCCGAGCGGTGGAAAGAGAAATCTCATACCGTATCCCTGCTTCTTGTCCAATGAAAACTCATCTTTAATTGGCAACGTCGACAGGGGAACTTCAAAGATCGAGGCATTTTACTTTGAAGGGTCTTGCTCATTAGCATATGTCATTCGAATATGTCTGATGTAAATAACGCAAATGAACTGTTTTTTGTATTTGTCTCTGATTTGGTCTTCTTTATTTATAAGTATGTTTATGATCAATAGTTTTCACAAAATCCAAAAGCATAGTACGAGGAAAACACAGAAAACACAGGAAAACGAGAAAACGTCTGCCTATCGTTTATTTTGTCATTATTACGTGTCATTGGCAAATGTCACTTTTACAACGGCGTACAGAGAGGGTAGGATCGAAAATCTGAAGGGAGTAACGGAAGAGAATGGAATCACTGATGTCTGGAAGGTTTTCAATAATAAACTGTTCAATTTGTTCAATGTAACATGTGCACATTTTGCTTATAGAATGGTCTATATCAACACATACACCACCAGAAAGTCTGCGTTTGTATATTATTCCACCGATTTTGTTAGCAAGTTACAGCCAAAACAGCAAAAGCAAATTCAACCAAACTTTACATGCTGATAGCCCTTACTATGGAATCGCGAAAATAAGCTTTGGGCCCAATCGCCCCAGCCATTAAAGGTCCAGTTTGAATTGATTCGATTTTTAACATGGGAACATCTTTCAAAATGCACTTAGAGAATTGGAACTTTTTACAAAAGATGCGCAATGACCATGCGGTCAAAAAGGTAAACCATGGCGAATTCCTACGTCAAGTGATGTAGCCGCCATATTGATTTTAGACACTTTTTCATTTTACTGACCCATGCACCTTTGACAATCTTCTCCTCTTAATATACTAGCATCTTAGAGCTCAAACTTGCATATATGTGCAGCTAAAGATTTGGTGATTAAACGATAGTCCAAAGCATTAGCGAACATTTTTTCACAGTGACCTTTCAAAAACCTTTAGGGAAGATAACTCAAAAGGCTGACCCCCGAATTTCACGATTTTTTAAGCAGAGTAAGGCAGGACTATGACCTTTATGAATCAACAATAAAATCGAAGCTGAATAGTCATTTCCGGTTGTGAGAACGGGAACAAAATTATTGATTATAACACTGACAATTAACATGGGGAGGGGGGAGGGGGGATTTTCAAAATGCACTTAGAGACTTGAAATTTTTTCGTTAGACTTACGGTTTCGTCGCTATTTGTAAACTATTTACAACAGAGACAAAGGATGTCAGGTCACACCCATAGACAGTTTAAAAGTAGCAATTCTTCTATTATATGTTTGCACTCATTCTCTTCCCACAGAGTTTAGTCCCTACAGTTTTCCGGTTCTACCCTCTGTTACATTACGCTTGAAATCGAGAGCAGAACCAAAGTCCCCTAGCGGTGTAAAGAGAAATCTCATACCGTATCCCTGGTTCTTAACCAATGAAAACTCATTTTTGATTGGCCATGTCGACAGGGTAACTTAATAGATCGAGGCATTTTACTCTGAAGGGTCTTGCTCATTAGCATATGTCATTCGAATATGTCTGATGTAAATAACGCAAATGAAATGATTTTGGTATTTGTCTCTGATTTGGTCTTCTTTATTTATAATTATGTTTATGATCAATAATTTTCACAAAATCAAATAGCATAGTTCGAGGAAAACACAGAAAACACAGGAAAACGAGAAAACGTTGCCCTTACGTTTATTGTATCATTATGACGTGTCATTGGCAAATGTCACTTTTACAACGGCCCCGCTGATTGCACAACTAGATTCAATTGCAACCAATCAGAACACTACCTTCCCGCCCACATTATCGAGCGTAATGTAACAGAGGGTAGAACCGGAAAACTGTAGGGACTAAACTCTGTGGGAAGAGAATGGTTTGCACTCGGATTCAGCCGAAACTACGAGGGTTCACATTCTGAAAATAATGGTACTGATAGCCCTCAGTATGAAGTCAATGTGTGTAACGTTTGGGCCTCATTGGCCCCATCATGCAAGGTCCAGTTGGAATCTAATTCTCAATTTTTAACATGGGGAAAATTTAACACCTGAAATTCCGAATCCATTCTTTTTGAGAACTGGCCTTGATTTCAGAACTCGAATCTTATTTTCGGACACTGTGGGTTTAACACTAATGGAACCGGACGTGGTGGGTAAATGGCCCATTCTCGCTCTATACACTTCTATTGACACCATAATTTTTGTCTAAGGGGTTCACTCTTTGTTAGTGTAGGATTCCAGACAAAAGGAGAATGTCGATTGTTTGGAGTTGTGAAATAATGACAAAAAAATTTTCATCGAATTGAATCGTGTTGTCGGCATGACGGAACGTAACTCTTAAATGAATGACAAGGTCCTGGTCTATTTCAGTGTTTTTTGTGAAAACATTATCTGTTCTTGTTTCTGCAGAAAAACAGATTTTTTTAAATCGTTTTAAAATTACGATAAAGTGGGGACCATGGCATGCATGTTGCAGGTTGAGATGAAAGTGTGGCCTGGAGGGTTTGGACTTATGTCCATAACAAAACACCCTATCTCTTTTAATAATTGGCCGATTTTGATGAAATAAAGTGTTATAGAAACTAGAATCATTGTTCTTTCCCATCAATGCAGCCATTGTAGTTTATCATGTCATGTCATGAAACCACATGTCTGAAAACTTGGTCTAAATCGGCGATTCCGCCATATTGGCTTTAGGACACACCTCGGTAAAAAGGCAACAGTATAGTTAATCTATGTCCAAAACTCATGATACAAAGTGATTTAGAAACAAGAGTCAATATTCCTTTCCAATAATATACTCATGCCATTTTAAAATGTGGATGCAAGGTGCAACCACAATTGTGGTTGCAGTCCCTATATAGTAACTGCAACCACATATTTTTCACCATGAAATGTAGGATATTTTAAAATGTGGATGCAGGGTGCAACCACAGTTGTGGTTGCAGTCCCTATATAGTAACTGCAACCACATATTTGTTACCATGGAAAGTAGTATATTTTAAAATGTGGATGCAGGGTGCAACCACAATTGTGGTTGCAGTCCCTATATAGTTACTGCAACCACATATTTTTCACCATGTAAAGTACACATTGTAGTAGAAAATGTGGATCTTCCCGTGTAAGATCAGTGGCAAAATGAATAAGAAGGAAAACGAAATGTCACTTGACTTCAGATAATATTGATGGGAAAGATTCCTGGATGTCAGGCAAAGATTATATATTGTCAAACAACACCTACGTTTCATTTATTAGTAGAATTAATCTTGGTAGGATTACATGAAAACAGGTACAGTCAACGAAGCACGATCGCTAGCTTGCCGTGGTTGAGCAGACGAAGGAAGCTATTTGTATCATTCTTTCTGATTGGATTAAACTTGATGGTCTTTAGGAAAGGGCCAATCACAGAATTTGTCTCTCTTTGCTATGTTAAGACATGAGTGAATGAAGCGCATCGGTTATGGTAGGCCATGATTTTACGTGTCGTTACTTCAAATATGTTAGGGGCGTTTAAATATGTGGTCGCACTCTGCATCCACATTTTTTAAGACCAGACTTATAGACAGTAAGGATATTCGTTATGGTTGAATCTGTTAATCAAGTGTTTCATTAGTAAAACAAATGTGGTTGCAGTTCTTATATAGGGACCGCAACCACATTTCAAAACACCGATTTGGACATCTTTCCAGATGTGGCTTCACCCTGCAACCACATTTTAAAATGTATTGATTATATTGACATGAAAGAACAATGACTTAAGTTTCTATTTTCCGATAATGTGGTCTGTTTACCGAGGGGTGTCTTCCTGGCAAAATGGATGACTCGCCAAGTTTTCCAAGATCTGGTTGCAGGTCGGAACCACATTTTAAACTGACGCCACTATATTGAATAAAAAGATACACTTTATTTCATTAAAATCGGTCAATATTTAACTGAGTTAGACTGTTTTGAAATAGCCATAAGTCTAAACCCTCCATTTGCGGTTAGGCCGAAAGTGTCATACCTGACTTCTGTCCCTTTATCTCATTTGGGGATGCTTGGTTCGAGCGATCTAGCACTGGACTGAGCAAACATCGGAACTACAGGCTATATAAGTAATAATAGGAGACGGAACCCTACCTACTACAGAAATCACAGTAGCGCCCTTGCTCAGTTTCGATATTGAGTGGCGCCGCTCCAGTTTGAGATTTAGGAAATGCATGTTTTAATCTTCTGTCCCGTTTATAAGGATATAAGATGTGAACTTTATGAGGTACGTTCAAGGAAACTTGTGCATTTTAACACTTTATCACCTTTACAGAAGTTTTACACTATTATAAGTGACCCCAAGTTTACCTTTGACAGTGCCAAGACCTGCCATAACATTTTAACTTTAAGAAGAAATATTTTATATAATCAATATGTATTTTGTATAAATGTTTTATTGTTCTTTTATGTCTTCTTATAATTAATATGATTTCAGCCCCCCTGGCCGGTGTGGTTACCAAGGTGTTCAGCTGTCGAACCTCTGTCATGCTCTCTGGTCTCCTGGGACTTATTGGGCACTCCTGTAGCAGTGTGGTGACTGATGTCAGATATCTCTTTGTCACTCTGCCTCTCCTTGCAGGTAAGAAATGCCTTTATCGCCTATTTCACCTCTTCTTAATCTATGCACCGGTCATTCTATCTATCTTATTTATGACCAAAGCAAATATTTGAAATGACCTATGTTATTTTTTTAAATGACCAATGTTAATATTTTAAATGATCAATGCTAATTTTTAAAATGACCAATGTTATTATTTGAAATGACCTTTATTATTATTTGAAATGATCAGTGTTAATATTTAATTTTCCAATGTTATTATTTGAAATGACCAATGTTGTTATTTGCAATGATCAGTAGTATTATTTGAAATTTTAATGTTAATATTTGAAATTATCAATGTTAATATTTGAAATAATCAATGTTATTATACGAAATGACCAATGTTAACATTTGAAATGATCAATGTTATGTTTTGAAATGATCAAAGTTAATATTTAAAATGACCAATGTTATTATTATAAATTGAAATCATCAATGTTATTTTTTTAAATGACCAAAGTTATTATTTCAAATGACCAAAGCTATTATTTGACCAATATCAATAATTGAAATAACCAATTTTATTATTTGAAATGACTAATGTTTTAAAACTTCCAGGTTTAGGTGGAAGTTTTGGCTACGTAGGTTCCATTTCCATCCTTGGGTACTACTTCCCTGACAACACAGCAATGGCTTCTGGGTTCGTCCTCGCTGGTATAGGACTTGGAATGTCTGTACATCCTTCCCTTGCTCGATACCTTATTGATTACTATGGACTGTCAGGAGCTTTTCTTATATCAGGAGGTATGGCTGCACAGTCCTTAGTTTTTGGACTCTTGATGAAACCTACAAATAAGGAAAGAGAACATAACAGAAGTCTTGGAGGTACGAAAACAATTTTGAAAAATATAATGTGCGGCAGCTGTCTAAATGCCAAGGACATCGTCAGAGATCCAGTCTTTACATTATTTTTAGTAAGTGTCCTGTTCTTTGGATTAGGCTATACAACAACTTTAACTTACATGCCAGATTACTTCAAATCGAGAGGAGCTTCATTTGAAGAAGCAGCCTTCAGTGTTTCTATGCAGGGTATTGCAAATTTAGTTTCCAGATTGATGATAGGGTTTGCATCCAGTGACAAGAATATTGGAGGTGGACTCCTTTACCCAGGTGTTCTCAGCATTCTGGCAATCATCTCCTGCTTCATCAGTGTGTTCGCAGATTCAGTAGGAGGAATGTATGCCTATGGGTTTCTTCTAGGATTGTACACAGGGGGTGTCTCAGTAATACACAGCGTCAGGACATTTGAGATTGTTGGTGTTGATCGTTTCGCTCATAGTTTCGGTCTGGTGATGTTCGTCTATGGACCTGGTTTGCTGCTTGGACCTCCAATAGCTGGTAGGTAGAATCTGTTAACAATACAATAGCAGGTAGGTGTAATCTGTTAACAGTACAATAGCTGGTAGGTATAATATGTTACCAGTACAATAGCTGGTAGGTATAATCTGTTAACAGTACAATAACTGGTAGGTATAATCTGTTAACAGTACAATAGCTGGTAGGTGTAATCTGTTAACAGTACAATAGATGGTAGGTATAATCTGTTAACAGTACTATAGCTGGTAGGTATAATATGTTAGCAATGCAATAGCTGGTAGGTGTAATCTGTTAACAGTACAATATCTGGTAGGTATAATCTGTTAACAGTACAACAGTTGGTAGGTATAATCTGTTAGCAATGCAATAACTGGTAGGTATTATATGTTAGCAATGCAATAGCTTGTAGGTATTATCTGTTAGCAGTGCAATAGCTGGTAGGTATAATCTGTTAGCAATGCAATAGCTGGTAGGTATAATCTGTTAGCAATGCAATAACTGGTAGGTATAATATGTTAGCAATGCAATAGCTGGTAGGTATAATCTGTTAGCAATGTAATAGCTGGTAGGTATAATCTCTTAACAGTACAATAGCTGGTAGGTATAATATGTTACCAGTACAATAGCTGGTAGGTATAATCTGTTAACAGTACAATAACTGGTAGGTATAATCTGTTAACAGTACAATAGCTGGTAGGTGTAATCTGTTAACAGTACAATAGATGGTAGGTATAATCTGTTAACAGTACTATAGCTGGTAGGTATAATATGTTAGCAATGCAATAGCTGGTAGGTGTAATCTGTTAACAGTACAATATCTGGTAGGTATAATCTGTTAACAGTACAACAGTTGGTAGGTATAATCTGTTAGCAATGCAATAACTGGTAGGTATTATATGTTAGCAATGCAATAGCTTGTAGGTATTATCTGTTAGCAGTGCAATAGCTGGTAGGTATAATCTGTTAGCAATGCAATAGATGGTAGGTATAATCTGTTAGCAATGCAATAGCTGGTTGGTATAATATGTTAGCAATGCAATAGCTGGTAGGTATAATCTGTTAGCAATGCAATAGCTGGTAGGTATAATCTGTTAGCAGTGCAATAGCTGGTAGGTATAATATGTTAGCAATGCAATAGCTGGTAGGTATAATCTGTTAGCAATGCAATAGCTGGTAGGTATAATATGTTAGCAATGCAATAGCTGGTAGGTATAATCTGTTAGCAATGCAATAGCTGGTAGGTATAATCTGTTAGCAATGCAATAGCTGGTAGGTATAATCTGTTAGCAATGCAATAGCTGGTAGGTATAATATGTTAGCAATGCAATAGCTGGTAGGTATAATCTGTTAGCAATGCAATATCTCTTAGGTATTATATGTTAGCAGTGCAATAGCTGGTAGGTATTATATGTTAGCAATGCAATAACTGGTAGGTATAATCTGTTAGCAATGCAATAGCTGGTAGGTATTATATGTTAGCAATACAATAGCTGGTAGGTATAATCTGTTAGCAATACAATATCTGGTAGGTATTATATGTTAGCAGTACAATAGCTGGTAGGTATTATATGTTAGCAATGCAATAGCTGGTAGGTATTATATGTTAGCAGTACAATAGCTGGTAGGTACAATCTGTTAGCAATGCAATAGCTGGTAGGTGTAATCTGTTAGCAATGCAATAGATGGTAGGTATAATCTGTTAGCAGTGCAATAGCTGGTAGGTATAATATGTTAGCAATGCAATAGCTGGTAGGTATAATCTGTTAGCAATGCAATAGCTGGTAGGTATAATATGTTAGCAATGCAATAGCTGGTAGGTATAATCTGTTAGCAATGAAATAGCTGGTAGGTATAATCTGTTAGCAATGCAATAGCTGGTAGGTATAATCTGTTAGCAATGCAATAGCTGGTAGGTATAATATGTTAGCAATGCAATAGCTGGTAGGTATAATCTGTTAGCAATGCAATATCTCTTAGGTATTATATGTTAGCAGTGCAATAGCTGGTAGGTATTATATGTTAGCAATGCAATACCTGGTAGGTATAATCTGTTAGCAATGCAATAGCTGGTAGGTATTATATGTTAGCAATACAATAGCTGGTAGGTATAATCTGTTAGCAATACAATATCTGGTAGGTATTATATGTTAGCAGTACAATAGCTGGTAGGTATTATATGTTAGCAATGCAATAGCTGGTAGGTATTATATGTTAGCAGTACAATAGCTGGTAGGTACAATCTGTTAGCAATGCAATAGCTGGTAGGTGTAATCTGTTAGCAATGCAATAGATGGTAGGTATAATCTGTTAGCAGTGCAATAGCTGGTAGGTATTATATGTTAGCAATGCAATAGCTGGTAGGTATTATATGTTAACAGTACACTAGCAGGTAGGTATAATCTGTTAACAGTACAATAGCTGGTAGGTATAATCTGTTAACAATGCAATAGCTGGTAGGTATAATCTGTTAACATTACAATAGCTGGTAGGTATAATCTGTTAACAGTACTATAGCTGGTAGGTATAATATGTTAGCAATGCAATAGCTGGTAGGTGTAATCTGGTAACAGTAAAATATCTGGTAGGTATAATCTGTTAACAGTACAACAGCTGGTAGGTATAATCTGTTAGCAATGCAATAACTGGTAGGTATTATATGTTAGCAATGCAATAGCTGGTAGGTATTATCTGTTAGCAGTGCAATAGCTGGTAGGTATAATCTGTTAGCAATGCAATAGCTGGTAGGTATAATCTGTTAGCAATGCAATAACTGGTAGGTATAATATGTTAGCAATGCAATAGCTGGTAGGTATAATCTGTTAGCAATGCAATAGCTGGTAGGTATAATCTGTTAGCAATGCAATAGCTGGTAGGTATAATCTGTTAGCAATGCAATAGCTGGTAGGTATTATATGTTAGCAATGCAATAGCTGGTAGGTATAATCTGTTAGCAATGCAATAGCTCTTAGGTATTATATGTTAGCAGTGCAATAGCTGGTAGGTATTATATGTTAGCAATGCAATAACTGGTAGGTATAATCTGTTAGCAATGCAATAGCTGGTAGGTATTATATGTTAGCAATACAATAGCTGGTAGGTATAATCTGTTAGCAATACAATATCTGGTAGGTATTATATGTTAGCAGTACAATAGCTGGTAGGTATTATATGTTAGCAATGCAATAGCTGGTAGGTATTATATGTTAGCAGTGCAATAGCTGTTAGGTACAATCGGTTAGGAATGCAATAGCTGGTAGGTGTAATCTGTTAGCAATGCAATAGATGGTAGGTATAATCTGTTAGCAGTGCAATAGCTGGTAGGTATTATATGTTAGCAATGCAATAGCTGGTAGGTATTATATGTTAGCAATGCAATAGCTGGTAGATATAATCTGTTAGCAATGCAATAGCTGGTAGGTATTATATGTTAGCAGTGCAATAGCTGGTAGGTATGGACTTTTGTTGAAAAACGAAATTGGATTTCTCACTTGTGTAGTACCTGAAACTGATACCATATGTCATCTTCACAATCACGCTTCAATTCAATTTTCAAATATCAGTATGGGTATGGCATTTAAAAAAGTTGTATATGATATTTTGATGAATAAGATAAGACCATGATAGTGCAATCAAATTGGTTTGTTTAAATTAAATATGAAACGTGTGTTAACGTGTGTTGATATACTTGTATGGAATGTTTGATGTGTTTCAGGTTGGATTTACAGAGCGACCCGTGTTTACACTGATATCTTCATTTTCTCCTGTAAGTACCACAACAATTGGGACAATTCATTTTCTCATATAAGTAACACAACAATTGGGACAATTCATTTTCTCATGTAAGTAGCACAACAATTGGGACAATTCATTTTCTCATGTAAGTACCACAACAATTGGGACAATTCATTTTCTCATGTAAGTATCACAACAATTGGGACAATTCATTTTCTCATGTAAGTATCACAACAATTGGGACAATTCATTTTCTCCTGTAAGTAGCACAACAATTGGGACAATTCGTTTTCTCCTGTACGTATCACAACAATTGGGACAATTCATATTCTCCTGTAAGTAGCACAACAATTGGGACACTTCATTTTCTGCTGTAAGTGTCACAACAATTGGGACAATTCATTTTCTCCTGTAAGTATCACAACAATTGGGACAATTCATTTTCAATCAATCATGTTTATTCAGTAGTGCAGGCCACATGGCCCATGGTACAATTGTATTTGAACAAGAGAAAAGTAGTTGTCACATGACCATAATTATAATGATCTTAAACTGAACATTTTACAAAGGTATATTGAAGTTAATCGAAGTATATTTATATCATGCGTGTTAAATATTAGTTGCAATGTCAATTTGGCATTACAGTAATGTTTGATGGACATGAGGTATTCATTTCGGATATGAGTATATCTATTACATATACAAAATACATGGTATTCATTTTCAACAACATTATGATTACAATGCAAACAAATTGAATCTGTATCAGAAATATCAGTATACTTCTTATTACGCTGATGATTTACTCTAAAGTCATGCAGAGAAATGCGAAATTTGCACATGGATCTGACCAATTGACGATTATTAAGCTCATGAATATATTTTTCGCATTGGAAGAAATCTTTTATATTTGAATAATGTGACAGGTAGGATGATAATTCAATATTTTCTTTCCATGATTGTATATAAATGTCAATCAAACGTCTTTTAAAAGTTGATAAAAATACAGTGGCATCACCAACATCTTGTACAATCCAAACATAACTAAATCCATTAATAAATAATATCTCACGAACATGAGAAACCCAATTGACTTTACCATTTTCATCTTGTATCTTAAGCATCTACAATTCATTTTCTCTTGTAAGTATCACAACAATTGGGACAATTCATTTTCTCCTGTAAGTATCACAACAATTGGGACAATTCATTTTCTCCTGTAAGTATCACAATTGACTCAATTCATTTTCTCCTGTAAGTATCACAACAATTGGGACAATTCATTTTCTCCTGTAAGTATCATAACAATTGGGACACTTCATTTTCTCCTGTAAGCATCACAACAATTGGGACAATTCATTTTCTCCTGTAAGTATCACAACAATTGGGACAATTCATTTTCTCCTGTAAGTATCACAACAATTGGGACAATTCATTTTCTCCTGTAAGTATCACAACAATTGGGACAATTCATTTTCTCATGTAAGTATCACAACAATTGGGACAATTCATTTTCTCCTTTAAGTAGCACAACAATTGGGACAATTCATTTTCTCCTGTAAGTATCACAACAATTGGGACAATTCATTTTCTCCTGTAAGTAGCACAACAATTGGGACAATTCATTTTCTCCTGTAAGTATCACAATTGGGACAATTCATTTTCTCCTGTAAGTATCACAACAATTCGGACAATTCATTTTCTCCTGTAAGTATCACAACACTTGGGACAATTCATTTTCTCATGTAAGTATCACAACAATTGGGACAATTCATTTTCTCCTTTAAGTAGCACAACAATTGGGACAATTCATTTTCTCCTGTAAGTATCACAACAATTGGGACAATTCATTTTCTCCTGTAAGTATCACAACAATTGGGACAATTCATTTTCTCCTGTAAGTATCACAACAATTCGGACAATTCATTTTCTCCTGTAAGTATCACAACAATTGGGACAATTCATTTTCTCCTGTAAGTATCACAACAATTGGGACAATTCATTTTCTCCTGTAAGTATCACAACAATTGGGACAAATCATTTTCTCCTGTAAGTATCACAACAATTCGGACAATTCATTTTCTCATGTAAGTATCACAGCAATTGGGACAATTCATTTTCTCATGTAAGTATCACAACAATTGGGACAATTCATTTTCTCCTTTAAGTAGCACAACAATTGGGACAATTCATTTTCTCCTGTAAGTATCACAACAATTGGGACAATTCATTTTCTCCTGTAAGTATCACAACAATTGGGACAATTCATTTTCTCCTGTAAGTATCACAACAATTCGGACAATTCATTTTCTCCTGTAAGTAACACAACAATTGGGACAATTCATTTTCTCCTGTAAGTAGCACACCTATTGGGACAATTCATTTTCTCATGTAAGTAGCACAACAATTCGGACAATTAATTTTCTCCTGTAAGTAGCACAACAATTGGGACAATTCATTTTCTCCTGTAAGTATCACAACAATTCGGACAATTCATTTTCTCCTGTAAGTATCACAACAATTGGGACAATTCATTTTCTCATGTAAGTATCACAACAATTGGGACAATTCATTTTCTCCTGTAAGTATCACAACAATTGGGACAATTCATTTTCTCATGTAAGTATCACAACAATTGGGACAATTCATTTTCTCCTGTAAGTATCACAACAATTCGGACAATTCATTTTCTCCTGTAAGTATCACAACAATTGGGACAATTCATTTTCTCATGTAAGTATCACAACAATTGGGACAATTCATTTTCTCCTGTAAGTATCACAACAATTCGGACAATTCATTTTCTCCTGTACGTATCACAACAAATGGGACAATTCATTTTCTCCTGTAAGTATCACAACAATTGGGACAATTCATTTTCTCCTGTAAGTATCACAACAATTGGGACACTTCATTTTCTCCTGTAAGTAGCACAACAATTGGGACAATTCATTTTCTCCTGTAAGTAGCACAACAATTGGGACAATTCATTTTCTCCTGTAAGTATCACAATTTGGACAATTCATTTTCTCCTGTAAGTATCACAACAATTCGGACAATTCATTTTCTCCTGTAAGTATCACAACAATTGGGACAATTCATTTTCTCCTGTAAGTATCACAACAATTGGGACACTTCATTTTCTCCTGTAAGTATCACACCAATTCGGACAATTCATTTTCTCCTGTAAGTAGCACAACAATTGGGACAATTCATTTTCTCATATAAGTAACACAACAATTGGGACAATTCATTTTCTCATATAAGTAACACAACAATTGGGACAATTCATTTTCTCCTGTAAGTAGCACAACAATTGGGACAATTCATTTTCTCCTGTAAGTATCACAACAATTGGGACAATTCATTTTCTCCTGTAAGTAGCACAACAATTGGGACAATTCATTTTCTCCTGTAAGTATCACACCAATTCGGACAATTCATTTTCTCCTGTAAGTATCACAACAATTGGGACACTTCATTTTCTCCTGTAAGTATCACAACAATTGGGACAATTCATTTTCTCATGTAAGTATCACAACAATTGGGACAATTCATTTTCTCATGTAAGTATCACAACAATTGGGACACTTCATTTTCTCCTGTAAGTATCACAACAATTGGGACAATTCATTTTCTCCTGTAAGTATCACAATTGGGACACTTCATTTTCTCCTGTAAGTATCACAACAATTGGGACAATTCATTTTCTCCTGTAAGTACCACAACAATTGGGACACTTCATTTTCTCATGTAAGTATCACACCAATTGGGACAATTCATTTTCTCATGTAAGTACCACAACAATTGGGACACTTCATTTTCTCATGTAAGTATCACACCAATTGGGACAATTCATTTTCTCATGTAAGTATCACACCAATTGGGACACTTCATTTTCTCATGTAAGTATCACACCAATTGGGACACTTCATTTTCTCATGTAAGTATCACACCAATTGGGACACTTCATTTTCTCATGTAAGTATCACACCAATTGGGACAATTCATTTTCTCATGTAAGTATCACACCAATTGGGACAATTCATTTTCTCCTGTAAGTATCACAACAATTCGGACAATTCATTTTCTCCTGTAAGTATCACAACAATTGGGACAATTCATTTTCTCCTGTAAGTATCACAATTGGGACACTTCATTTTCTCCTGTAAGTATCACAACAATTGGGACAATTCATTTTCTCCTGTAAGTACCACAACAATTGGGACACTTCATTTTCTCATGTAAGTATCACACCAATTGGGACAATTCATTTTCTCATGTAAGTACCACAACAATTGGGACACTTCATTTTCTCATGTAAGTATCACACCAATTGGGACAATTCATTTTCTCATGTAAGTATCACACCAATTGGGACACTTCATTTTCTCATGTAAGTATCACACCAATTGGGACACTTCATTTTCTCATGTAAGTATCACACCAATTGGGACAATTCATTTTCTCATGTAAGTATCACACCAATTGGGACAATTCATTTTCTCATGTAAGTACCACAACAATTCGGACAATTCATTTTCTCCTGTAAGTATCACAACAATTGGGACAATTCATTTTCTCATGTAAGTACCACAACAATTCGGACAATTCATTTTCTCCTGTAAGTATCACAATTCGGACAATTCATTTTCTCCTGTAAGTATCACACCAATTGGGACAATTCATTTTCTCCTGTAAGTATCACACCAATTCGGACAATTCATTTTCTCCTGTAAGTAGCACAACAATTGGGACAATTCATTTTCTCATATAAGTAACACAACAATTGGGACAATTCATTTTCTCATATAAGTAACACAACAATTGGGACAATTCATTTTCTCCTGTAAGTAGCACAACAATTGGGACAATTCATTTTCTCCTGTAAGTATCACAACAATTGGGACAATTCATTTTCTCCTGTAAGTAGCACAACAATTGGGACAATTCATTTTCTCCTGTAAGTATCACACCAATTCGGACAATTCATTTTCTCCTGTAAGTATCACAACAATTGGGACACTTCATTTTCTCCTGTAAGTATCACAACAATTGGGACAATTCATTTTCTCATGTAAGTATCACAACAATTGGGACAATTCATTTTCTCATGTAAGTATCACAACAATTGGGACACTTCATTTTCTCCTGTAAGTATCACAACAATTGGGACAATTCATTTTCTCCTGTAAGTATCACAATTGGGACACTTCATTTTCTCCTGTAAGTATCACAACAATTGGGACAATTCATTTTCTCCTGTAAGTACCACAACAATTGGGACACTTCATTTTCTCATGTAAGTATCACACCAATTGGGACAATTCATTTTCTCATGTAAGTACCACAACAATTGGGACACTTCATTTTCTCATGTAAGTATCACACCAATTGGGACAATTCATTTTCTCATGTAAGTATCACACCAATTGGGACACTTCATTTTCTCATGTAAGTATCACACCAATTGGGACACTTCATTTTCTCATGTAAGTATCACACCAATTGGGACACTTCATTTTCTCATGTAAGTATCACACCAATTGGGACAATTCATTTTCTCATGTAAGTATCACACCAATTGGGACAATTCATTTTCTCCTGTAAGTATCACAACAATTCGGACAATTCATTTTCTCCTGTAAGTATCACAACAATTGGGACAATTCATTTTCTCCTGTAAGTATCACAATTGGGACACTTCATTTTCTCCTGTAAGTATCACAACAATTGGGACAATTCATTTTCTCCTGTAAGTACCACAACAATTGGGACACTTCATTTTCTCATGTAAGTATCACACCAATTGGGACAATTCATTTTCTCATGTAAGTACCACAACAATTGGGACACTTCATTTTCTCATGTAAGTATCACACCAATTGGGACAATTCATTTTCTCATGTAAGTATCACACCAATTGGGACACTTCATTTTCTCATGTAAGTATCACACCAATTGGGACACTTCATTTTCTCATGTAAGTATCACACCAATTGGGACAATTCATTTTCTCATGTAAGTATCACACCAATTGGGACAATTCATTTTCTCATGTAAGTACCACAACAATTCGGACAATTCATTTTCTCCTGTAAGTATCACAACAATTGGGACAATTCATTTTCTCATGTAAGTACCACAACAATTCGGACAATTCATTTTCTCCTGTAAGTATCACAATTCGGACAATTCATTTTCTCCTGTAAGTATCACACCAATTGGGACAATTCATTTTCTCCTGTAAGTATCACAACAATTCGGACAATTCATTTTCTCCTGTAAGTATCACAACAATTGGGACAATTCATTTTCTCCTGTAAGTATCACAATTCGGACAATTCATTTTCTCCTGTAAGTATCACAACAATTCGGACAATTCATTTTCTCCTGTAAGTATCACAACAATTGGGACAATTCATTTTCTCCTGTAAGTATCACAACAATTCGGACAATTCATTTTCTCCTGTAAGTATCACAACAATTCGGACAATTCATTTTCTCATGTAAGTACCACACCAATTGGGACAATTCATTTTCTCATGTAAGTATCACACCAATTGGGACAATTCATTTTCTCCTGTAAGTAGCACAACAATTGGGACAATTCATTTTCTCCTGTAAGTATCACAACAATTGGGACAATTCATTTTCTCCTGTAAGTATCACAACAATTGGGACAATTCATTTTCTCATGTAAGTATCACAACAATTGGGACAATTCATTTTCTCCTGTAAGTATCACAATTCGGACAATTCATTTTCTCCTGTAAGTATCACAACAATTCGGACAATTCATTTTCTCATGTAAGTATCACACCAATTGGGACAATTCATTTTCTCATGTAAGTATCACAACAATTGGGACAATTCATTTTCTCCTGTAAGTATCACAATTCGGACAATTCATTTTCTCCTGTAAGTATCACAACAATTCGGACAATTCATTTTCTCCTGTAAGTATCACAACAATTGGGACAATTCATTTTCTCATGTAAGTATCACAACAATTGGGACAATTCATTTTCTCCTGTAAGTATCACAATTCGGACAATTCATTTTCTCCTGTAAGTATCACAACAATTCGGACAATTCATTTTCTCATGTAAGTACCACACCAATTGGGACAATTCATTTTCTCATGTAAGTATCACAACAATTGGGACAATTCATTTTCTCCTGTAAGTATCACAATTCGGACAATTCATTTTCTCCTGTAAGTATCACAACAATTCGGACAATTCATTTTCTCCTGTAAGTATCACAACAATTGGGACAATTCATTTTCTCCTGTAAGTATCACAATTCGGACAATTCATTTTCTCCTGTAAGTATCACAACAATTGGGACAATTCATTTTCTCATGTAAGTATCACAACAATTGGGACAATTCATTTTCTCCTGTAAGTATCACAACAATTCGGACAATTCATTTTCTCATGTAAGTATCACACCAATTGGGACAATTCATTTTCTCATGTAAGTATCACAACAATTGGGACAATTCATTTTCTCCTGTAAGTATCACAATTCGGACAATTCATTTTCTCCTGTAAGTATCACAACAATTCGGACAATTCATTTTCTCCTGTAAGTATCACAATTGGGACACTTCATTTTCTCCTGTAAGTATCACAATTCGGACAATTCATTTTCTCCTGTAAGTATCACAACAATTGGGACAATTCATTTTCTCCTGTAAGTATCACAATTGGGACACTTCATTTTCTCCTGTAAGTAGCACAACAATTGGGACAATTCATTTTCTCCTGTAAGTAGCACAACAATTGGGACAATTCATTTTCTCCTGTAAGTAACACAACAATTGGGACAATTCATTTCCTCCTGTAAGTATCACAACAATTGGGACAATTCTTTTTGCATTGAAGCTCATCTCAAAACCATTTCCTCCTTTGTATGATTGTTCTTAGAATATCATTTAATGCACACACCTTCTGAGGCCTATTGATTTATTACGAAAATTAAATGATAGACTAAGAATAAATCAATCATTTGGACTAAATAAATACACAAAATCTGAATGATATAATCGTTTTTTAGCCAAACTATAAACAATTTTAACTCATCATACAATAATCCTTAGAAAAGTTTATAAACCACTGCACAAGTTTGCCTTGGATAACACAAACCATTTTGATCATGAACCTTGCAGTAAACAAATGATGAATTTCTATTTCACTTACATTTTCTCTTTCAGCGTGCATGTTTGGCGCCACGGCAGCTCTTGGGTTTGCATCGATGATGTTTTCCAGACCTACAACTTACAATGAAGACAGAGCAGATATCGATATTCAGACTGTATCTAACAGCAACCTGGATATAACTGTCAACCATTCTATTGAGACACTATCAACCAACTGTGGCGAGGATATCCGAATGTAATGATACAGAGGAAAGTGTACACAATTGGTACAGAATGTTGAGGAACTACTTCGCTGTTGGTCCGTTGCTTTGAATTACTTTGAAGACCTTCTCTCGGTAGCAAAATCAATTCAAAGAAATACGTTATAAATAAATTATTTATGAACTAAAGACAAACTTATCGATGTATATTATTTTTTTAATACCAATTTTGTATTTTGTATTATGTTCTAATTGGAATAAAATTTATACACAATTTATTATAAAAATAGTTTTTGTAACTTCAGTTTCTTAAAAACACATTTTGTCACAAGCAATTGCAATATTCTTGAAAAAGGTAAAGCATAACAAAAATAATTTTTTTAATGATCTTTGATAGGATATAAACCAATGCTCAACAGAAATTATACAATTGATTTGAAGAAGCATGACAAAAACAGATGAAGATAGACACTTAAAATCTTTTTATATCAGTAGAGTGGCGTTTTAAGATAATGTACGCACACAATCCTTTCAATAAAACAGAAACTGAATGCCCAAAAGAGGTACAAAGACACATTGGGTCAAAAATTTATAATTCTCACTATTACTGTCAAGCTGTATATGCTGAAAATGAGATCGTTAATAATGGAAAAGTCCTTGGACACGTGTTCAATAACGAGTATGTCCACCTTGGGCACCAATACATGCCAGAGCCCGCCGCCGCATCAATGACCTCAAACGCCGAATGACGTTGGGAGTCAGTCGCTGCCATTCATCATTTGGACACTGTTCTAAGGCTTGAAGCTTGTCCGGTTGTGCTGGTCGTCTCCCGACTTGACGGTTTAGGTGATCACACAAGTTTTCAATGGGGTTCATGTCCGGTGAATATGCTGGCCAGGGCAAGACCTGAATGTTCGGGTCGTTCAGAAAGTCTTGTGTTAGCCTAGCCATATGCGGTCGAGCATGTGTCCTGCTGAAAGATAATCCCACGTGGTTGTTGTTGAATGAATGGCTGCATGACTGACCGCAAGATCTCATCACGATACCTCTGTGCGTTAAGGTTGCCATGAATAACAATCAGCCTCGTTGTTTGTTTGATCACCGCAGATACCTCCACAGATTTTCACGCCACCGCCTCCAAATGGTACAACTTCCTGGACAGTTTGGCACTGCCGACCATCACACCATAACAAAACAAACCTAATCTCACCCGAGAACAGAACACGGCTCCAATTTCGACGTGCTCGAATACCATGCTGTGTGTCTACCGATCCGATGTCCCAATTCCATCGCTGCCGTTTCCGTTGCGGTGATGAAGCGGTTTCTCGGGTGAATACCCCGGGTGTGACGGTCTTCCACGGGCGTGGTGACCCGGGGTCTACCACTTCTAGCCCTGTCTAATGTCTGACCCGTCTGACGAAATCAATGCATTAACAGGGAAACGCAAACACGCGTGCAGCCAAACGTTCTGGCAGTGTCTCTCTCTCTCTGTATTGCCGTTAACCTCGGCAGTTTATGTGCCTTTTGTTGCTGCCTTCTTGATGTGCAATGTCATAAGTATCATCAAGTGATTTTGCACGTGCATTACATTGGATGAGACTTAACGTCGTTTTTGGAAAAATCACGTATTGCATGAAAAATCTCACTATACTCCACTTATTGTCAATGAAAACATTGTGTTGTGTTCCTGCGATATGTTTAATAATCATTTGTTTTTATAATCTAGGTATTAATATAATTGTGTATATATATGTTCATTGTAAACAATATAAAGCATTGTATATTGCATATATTCCCTGAAGGAAATGATATATACAATGTACTTTGAGATATCACGTCCCTCTCTGCAGAAGTTTTAGCCAATAACTTGCTTTTGTTCTGGACTTCCCTCAAAGACTAATTCATATTCAAACTGTGAGGCTTCCACAACTTTCAAGATTTGCTATCAATGAAATTTGCTCCGTATGAATCCTCTAGATGTGAAAATATTTATCTTCAAATTAATATGTGTTCCAAAATGTTTGTGAACATCAAGATGGGAAGTGACAAACAATTTGAAAGATGTTTCCAGAGGTTGTCAGCCTTGATCTACAGTTTATTTCAGTGACAAGTGGTATTGCAAACTACTACACCACTGAGGCCCAACATATAATTAGGGTAATAAATCCGTCATAAAGCATAGATGTAAAGGACAGAGCGTTGTGACTTTTAGCAGGCCTGAAAGGTCCGATGGACTTATGGTAAGGCATGGCGTTCGGCGTCTGTCCACCCGTCCGTCTGTAAACATTCGCATTTTCGACCAGTAACTCTAAAGAGCTCACATTTTATGTATAGACTCCTTTGACAAAGGGGATTCTAAATTGTAGATTTGATGACTCTATGACCCCAAATGTGGGTCACAGACGCCATGACCTAAAAACCTATTGTCATCTTCTCCTCAAGTATGAAAAGGTCTAGAAAGCTGAAACGTTGTGTACAGACTCCTTGGCCAATGGAGATTCTTTATTGTAGATTTGGTGGCCCTTTGACCCAAAATATGGGTCTCTGGGGTCATGACCTAAAAACCTATTGTCATCTTCTCCTCAAGTATGAAAAGGTCTAGAAAACTGAAATGTTGTGTACAGACTCCTTGGCCAATGGGGATTCTCAATTGTAGATTTGTTTGGCCCTGTGACTCCAAATGTGAGTGTAACTTTCTGCTTTTGTCACATATGTTCTATTCGTTTCTAATATCCAATACTTGACTATTATTACATACTCTCTTTCACTGATACTTAACCCCGAAATCAGTTTTGTTCTGTAACTGTTTCAAATAAAAGTGTGAAAACAAAAATTAAAATGGAACCATTAGCTCTCTAGCTCGATATACTTTACTCGTCAGAGGGTTAACATATCTGCAACTTTTAATTCGGATTAGTAAATGTGTTTGTACACTCTATTAAAGTTTTTAAGCGTTTAGTTCTGTATAGGCTTCAAGGGCGAGATCATTAAGGTACCAAATCTACAATTTATCCTATCAATTTACTAGGGTGTCTGTACACATGCTTTCAGTTTTCTAAGGTTTGTGTTATTTCGGGAATAAAAATGAAGGAAATAGGTTATCTCGGTCGTGGGTAGAACAGTCACCATCATCGTCCTCACACACAACTGGAATATACCAGTGCGGAGTTGAATGAATTTTGGCTTCGTAAGTCCTCTAAACCTATGGTAACCTTAGACTATGTCACGTGATTTTAAAGTTCTGTTATAAATTTCTTCAAATGTTTTTTACGTAATCGGTTTATGATGACATTAATGTATTTAATAATCGATTTATATAGATTTCGGATTTCCAATCCCCACCTCTGTTGTTTTACGCTTGAAATCGAGGGTAGAACGGGAGTGTTCTGATCGGTTGCAATTGAATCTAGTTGTGCAATCAGTGACGCCGTTGTAAAAGTGACATTTGCCAATGACACGTTTTTTAAGACAAACGTTTTCTCATTCAATGCGTTTTCCTCGAAATATGCAATTTAATTTTGTGAAAACTATTGATCATAAACATGCTTATAAATATAGAAGCCCACATCAGAGACACATACCAAAAATAGTTCATTTGTGTTCTTTACATCAGACATATTCGAAGGACATATGCTAATGAGCAAGACCCTTAAGATTAAAATGCCTAGATCTTTTAAGTCACTCAATCGACTAGCCACTGAAAGATGAGTTTTCATTGGTTAAGAAGCAGGGATACAGTATGACATTCCGCTTTCCTCCGCTAGGGAATTTTACTTCTGCTCTCGTTTTCAAGCGAAAAAGAACAGAGGTTAGGATCGGAAATCTATAGAGAGTAACATCTGTGGGAAGAGAATGTAAATAATCGGTTAATAATGACGTAATTGTATTTAATAATCGATTTATATGGTAGATAGTCATGACCAGCTGATACCAAATTTGAAGACTCTGGGTGCAGCAGTTCATGAAATACCGTGCAAACAACATTTTCTGTTCAAAGTATGGTAATGACCTTGTATATTTGGCCAGAAGAACGTCGGCTACATCCATCCTTTAAACATCATTATATCTGGGATCATACTATGTATAGTTGGCCAAAAGAACGTCGGCTACATCCATCCTTTAAACATCATTATATCTGGGATCATACTATGTATAGTTGGCCAGAAGAACGTCGGCTACATCCATCCTTTAAACATCATTATATCTGGGATCATACTATGTATAGTTGGCCAGAAGAACGTCGGCTACATCCATCCTTTAAACATCATTATATCTTGGATCATACTATGTATAGTTGGCCAGAAGAACGTCGGCTACATCCATCCTTTAAACATCATTACATCTGGAATCATACTATGTATAGTTGGCCAAAAGAACGTCGGCTACATCCATCCTTTACACATCATTACATCTGGAATCATACTATGTATAGTTGGCCAGAAGAACGTCGGCTACATCCATCCTTTAAACATCATTATATCTGGGATCATACTATGTATAGTTGGCCAGAAGAACGTCGGCTACATCCATCCTTTGAACATCATTACATCTGGAATCATACTATGTATAGTTGGCCAAAAGAACGTCGGCTACATCCATCCTTTACACATCATTACATCTGGAATCATACTATGTATAGTTGGCCAGAAGAACGTCGGCTACATCCATCCTTTAAACATCATTACATCTGGAATCATACTATGTATAGTTGGCCAGAAGAACGTCGGCTACATCCATCCTTTAAACATCATTACATCTGGAATCATACTATGTATAGTTGGCCAGAAGAACGTCGGCTACATCCATCCTTTAAACATCATTACATCTGGGATCATACTATGTATAGTTGGCCAGAAGAACGTCGGCTACATCCATCCTTTAAACATCATTACATCTGGAATCATACTATGTATAGTTGGCCAAAAGAACGTCGGCTACATCCATCCTTTAAACATCATTACATCTGGAATCATACTATGTATAGTTGGCCAAAAGAACGTCGGCTACATCCATCCTTTAAACATCATTACATCTGGAATCATACTATGTATAGTTGGCCAGAAGAACGTCGGCTACATCCATCATTTAAACATCATTACATCTGGAATCATACTATGTATAGTTGGCCAGAAGAACGTCGGCTACATCAATCCTTTAAACATCATTACATCTGGGATCATACTATGTATAGTTGGCCAGAAGAACGTCGGCTACATCCATCCTTTAAACATCATTATATCTGGGATCATACTATGTATATTTGGCCAGAAGAACGTCGGCTACATCCATCCTTTAAACATCATTACATCTGGGATCATACTATGTATAGTTGGCCAGAAGAACGTCGGCTACATCCATCCTTTAAACATCATTATATATCGGATCATACTATGTATAGTTGGCCAGAAGAACGTCGGCTACATCCATCCTTTAAACATCATTATATATCGGATCATACTATGCATATTTGGCGAGAAGAACGTCGGCTACATCCATCCTTTAAACATCATTACATCTTGGATCATACTATGTATAGTTGGCCAGAAGAACGTCGGCTACATCCATCCTTTAAACATCATTATATCTGGGATCATACTATGTATAGTTGGCCAGAAGAACGTCGGCTACATCCATCCTCTAAACATCATTACATCTGGGATCATACTATGTATAGTTATCCAGAAGAACGTCGGCTACATCCATCCTTTAAACATCATTATATCTGGGATCATACTATGTATAGTTGGCCAGAAGAACGTCGGCTACATCCATCCTTTAAACATCATTATATCTGGGATCATACTATGTATAGTTGGCCAGAAGAACGTCGGCTACATCCATCCTTTAAACATCATTATATCTGGGATCATACTATGTATAGTTGGCCAGAAGAACGTCGGCTACATCCATCCTTTAAACATCATTATATCTGGGATCATACTATGTATAGTTGGCCAGAAGAACGTCGGCTACATCCATCCTTTAAACATCATTATATCTGGGATCATACTATGTATAGTTGGCCAGAAGAACGTCGGCTACATCCATCCTTTTCTGGGATCATACTATGTATAGTTGGCCAGAAGAACGTCGGCTACATCCATCCTTTAAACATCATTATATCTGTGATCATACTATGTATAGTTGGCCAGAAGAACGTCGGCTACATCAATCCTTTTCTGGGATCATACTATGTATAGTTGGCCAGAAGAACGTCGGCTACATCCATCCTTTAAACATCATTATATCTGGGATCATACTATGTATAGTTGGCCAGAAGAACGTCGGCTACATCCATCCTTTAAACATCATTATATCTGGGATCATACTATGTATATTTGGCCAGAAGAACATCGGCTACATCCATCCTTTAAACATCATTACATCTGGAATCATACTATGTATAGTTGGCCAGAAGAACGTCGGCTACATCCATCCTTTAAACATCATTACATCTGGGATCATACTATGTATAGTTGGCCAGAAGAACGTCGGCTACATCCATCCTTTAAACATCATTACATCTGGAATCATACTATGTATAGTTGGCCAAAAGAACGTCGGCTACATCCATCCTTTACACATCATTACATCTGGAATCATACTATGTATAGTTGGCCAGAAGAACGTCGGCTACATCCATCCTTTAAACATCATTATATCTGGAATCATACTATGTATAGTTGGCCAGAAGAACGTCGGCTACATCCATCCTTTAAACATCATTATATCTGGGATCATACTATGTATAGTTGGCCAGAAGAACGTCGGCTACATCCATCCTTTTCTGGGATCATACTATGTATAGTTGGCCAGAAGAACGTCGGCTACATCCATCCTTTAAACATCCTTATATCTGGGATAATACTATGTATAGTTGGCCAGAGGAACGTCGGCTACATCCATCCTTTTCTGGGATCATACTATGTATAGTTGGCCAGAAGAACGTCGGCTACATCCATCCTTTTCTGGGATCATACTATGTATAGTTGGACAGAAGAACGTCGGCTACATCCATCCTTTAAACATCATTATATCTGGGATCATACTATGTATAGTTGGCCAGAAGAACGTCGGCTACATCCATCCTTTTCTGGGATCATACTATGTATAGTTGGCCAGAAGAACGTCGGCTACATCCATCCTTTAAACATCATTATATCTGGGATCATACTATGTATAGTTGGCCAGAAGAACGTCGGCTACATCCATCCTTTAAACATCATTATATCTGGGATCATACTATGTATAGTTGGCCAGAAGAACGTCGGCAACATCCATCCTTTAAACGTCATTATATCTGGGATCATACTATGTATATTTGGCCAGAAGAACGTCGGCTACATCCATCCTTTAAACATCATTACATCTGGAATCATACTATGTATAGTTGGCCAGAAGAACGTCGGCTACATCCATCCTTTAAACATCATTACATCTGGGATCATACTATGTATAGTTGGCCAGAAGAACGTCGGCTACATCCATCCTTTAAACATCATTACATCTTTAATCATACTATGTATAGTTGGCCAAAAGAACGTCGGCTACATCCATCCTTTACACATCATTACATCTGGAATCATACTATGTATAGTTGGCCAGAAGAACGTCGGCTACATCCATCCTTTAAACATCATTATATCTGGAATCATACTATGTATAGTTGGCCAGAAGAACGTCGGCTACATCCATCCTTTAAACATCATTACATCTGGGATCATACTATGTATAGTTGGCCAGAAGAACGTCGGCTACATCCATCCTTTAAACATCATTATATCTGGAATCATACTATGTATAGTTGGCCAGAAGAACGTCGGCTACATCCATCCTTTAAACATCATTACATCTGGGATCATACTATGTATAGTTGGCCAGAAGAACGTCGGCTACATCCATCCTTTAAACATCATTATATCTGGAAGCATACTATGTATAGTTGGCCAGAAAAACGTCGGCTACATCCATCCTTTAAACATCATTACATCTGGGATCATACTCTGTATATTTGGCCAGAAGAACGTCGGCTACATCCATCTTTAAACATCATTATATCTGGGATCATACTATGTATAGTTGGCCAGAAGAACGTCGGCTACATCCATCCTTTTCTGGGATCATACTATGTATAGTTGGCCAGAAGAACGTCGGCTACATCCATCCTTTAAACATCATTATATCTGCGATCATACTCTGTATAGTTGGCCAGAAGAACGTCGGCTACATCCATCCTTTTCTGGGATCATACTATGTATAGTTGGCCAGAAGAACGTCGGCTACATCCATCCTTTTCTGGGATCATACTATGTATAGTTGGACAGAAGAACGTCGGCTACATCCATCCTTTAAACATCATTATATCTGGGATCATACTATGTATAGTTGGCCAGAAGAACGTCGGCTACATCCATCCTTTTCTGGGATCATACTATGTATAGTTGGCCAGAAGAACGTCGGCTACATCCATCCTTTAAACATCATTATATCTGGGATCATACTATGTATAGTTGGCCAGAAGAACGTCGGCTACATCCATCCTTTAAACATCATTATATCTGGGATCATACTATGTATAGTTGGCCAGAAGAACGTCGGCAACATCCATCCTTTAAACGTCATTATATCTGGGATCATACTATGTATATTTGGCCAGAAGAACGTCGGCTACATCCATCCTTTAAACATCATTACATCTGGAATCATACTATGTATAGTTGGCCAGAAGAACGTCGGCTACATCCATCCTTTAAACATCATTACATCTGGGATCATACTATGTATAGTTGGCCAGAAGAACGTCGGCTACATCCATCCTTTAAACATCATTACATCTTTAATCATACTATGTATAGTTGGCCAAAAGAACGTCGGCTACATCCATCCTTTACACATCATTACATCTGGAATCATACTATGTATAGTTGGCCAGAAGAACGTCGGCTACATCCATCCTTTAAACATCATTACATCTGGAATCATACTATGTATAGTTGGCCAGAAGAACGTCGGCTACATCCATCATTTAAACATCATTACATCTGGAATCATACTATGTATAGTTGGCCAGAAGAACGTCGGCTACATCAATCCTTTAAACATCATTACATCTGGGATCATACTATGTATAGTTGGCCAGAAGAACGTCGGCTACATCCATCCTTTAAACATCATTATATCTGGAATCATACTATGTATAGTTGGCCAGAAGAACGTCGGCTACATCCATCCTTTAAACATCATTACATCTGGGATCATACTATGTATAGTTGGCCAGAAGAACGTCGGCTACATCCATCCTTTAAACATCATTACATCTGGGATCATACTATGTATAGTTGGCCAGAAGAACGTCGGCTACATCCATCCTTTAAACATCATTATATCTGGAAGCATACTATGTATAGTTGGCCAGAAGAACGTCGGCTACATCCATCCTTTAAACATCATTACATCTGGGATCATACTCTGTATATTTGGCCAGAAGAACGTCGGCTACATCCATCCTTTAAACATCATTACATCTGGGATCATACTATGTATAGTTGGCCAGAAGAACGTCGGCTACATCAATCCTTTAAACATCATTATATCTGGGATCATACTATGTATATTTGGCCAGAAGAACGTCGGCTACATCCATCCTTTAAACATCATTATATATCGGATCATACTATGTATAGTTGGCCGGAGAACGTCGGCTACATCCATCCTTTAAACATCATTATATATCGGATCATACTATGCATATTTGGCGAGAAGAACGTCGGCTACATCCATCCTTTAAACATCATTACATCTTGGATCATACTATGTATAGTTGGCCAGAAGAACGTCGGCTACATCCATCCTTTAAACATCATTATATCTGGGATCATACTATGTATAGTTGGCCAGAAGAACGTCGGCTACATCCATCCTTTAAACATCATTATATACCTGGGATCATACTATGTATAGTTGGCCAGAAGAACGTCGGCTACATCCATCCTTTAAACATCATTATATCTGGGATCATACTATGTATAGTTGGCCAGAAGAACGTCGGCTACATCCATCCTTTAAACATCATTACATCTGGGATCATACTATGTATAGTTGGCCAGAAGAACGTCGGCTACATCCATCCTTTAAACATCATTATATATCGGATCATACTATGTATAGTTGGCCAGAAGAACGTCGGCTACATCCATCCTTTAAACATCATTATATATCGGATCATACTATGCATATTTGGCGAGAAGAACGTCGGCTACATCCATCCTTTAAACATCATTACATCTTGGATCATACTATGTATAGTTGGCCAGAAGAACGTCGGCTACATCCATCCTTTAAACATCATTATATCTGGGATCATACTATGTATAGTTGGCCAGAAGAACGTCGGCTACATCCATCCTCTAAACATCATTACATCTGGGATCATACTATGTATAGTTGGCCAGAAGAACGTCGGCTAAATCCATCCTTTAAAGATCATTATATCTGGGATCATACTAAGTATATTTGGCCAGAAGAACGTCGGCTACATCCATCCTTTAAACATCATTACATCTGGAATCATACTATGTATAGTTGGCCAGAAGAACGTCGGCTACATCCATCCTTTAAACATCATTACATCTGGGATCATACTATGTATATTTGGCCAGAAGAACGTCGGCTACATCCATCCTTTAAACATCATTACATCTGGAATCATACTATGTATAGTTGGCCAGAAGAACGTCGGCTACATCCATCCTTTAAACATCATTACATCTGGGATCATACTATGTATAGTTGGCCAGAAGAACGTCGGCTACATCCATCCTTTAAACATCATTACATCTTTAATCATACTATGTATAGTTGGCCAAAAGAACGTCGGCTACATCCATCCTTTACACATCATTACATCTGGAATCATACTATGTATAGTTGGCCAGAAGAACGTCGGCTACATCCATCCTTTAAACATCATTATATCTGGAATCATACTATGTATAGTTGGCCAGAAGAACGTCGGCTACATCCATCCTTTAAACATCATTTCATCTGGGATCATACTATGTATAGTTGGCCAGAAGAACGTCGGCTACATCCATCCTTTAAACATCATTATATCTGGAAGCATACTATGTATAGTTGGCCAGAAGAACGTCGGCTACATCCATCCTTTAAACATCATTACATCTGGAATCATACTATGTATAGTTGGCCAGAAGAACGTCGGCTACATCCATCCTTTAAACATCATTACATCTTTAATCATACTATGTATAGTTGGCCAAAAGAACGTCGGCTACATCCATCCTTTACACATCATTACATCTGGAATCATACTATGTATAGTTGGCCAGAAGAACGTCGGCTACATCCATCCTTTAAACATCATTATATCTGGAATCATACTATGTATAGTTGGCCAGAAGAACGTCGGCTACATCCATCCTTTAAACATCATTACATCTGGGATCATACTATGTATAGTTGGCCAAAAGAACGTCGGCTACATCCATCCTTTAAACATCATTATATCTGGAATCATACTATGTATAGTTGGCCAGAAGAACGTCGGCTACATCCATCCTTTAAACATCATTTCATCTGGGATCATACTATGTATAGTTGGCCAGAAGAACGTCGGCTACATCCATCCTTTAAACATCATTATATCTGGAAGCATACTATGTATAGTTGGCCAGAAGAACGTCGGCTACATCCATCCTTTAAACATCATTACATCTGGGATCATACTCTGTATATTTGGCCAGAAGAACGTCGGCTACATCCATCCTTTAAACATCATTACATCTGGGATCATACTATGTATAGTTGGCCAGAAGAACGTCGGCTACATCCATCCTTTAAACATCATTACATCTTGGATCATACTATGTATAGTTGGCCAGAAGAACGTCGGCTACATCCATCCTTTAAACATCATTATATATCGGATCATACTATGTATAGTTGGCCGGAGAACGTCGGCTACATCCATCCTTTAAACATCATTATATATCGGATCATACTATGCATATTTGGCGAGAAGAACGTCGGCTACATCCATCCTTTAAACATCATTATATCTGGGATCATACTATGTATAGTTGGCCAGAAGAACGTCGGCTACATCCATCCTTTAAACATCATTATATCTGGGATCATACTATGTATAGTTGGCCAGAAGAACGTCGGCTACATCCATCCTTTAAACATCATTACATCTGGGATCATATTATGTATAGTTGGCCAGAAGAACGTCGGCTACATCCATCCTTTAAACATCATTATATATCGGATCATACTATGTATAGTTGGCCAGAAGAACGTCGGCTACATCCATCCTTTAAACATCATTATATCTGGGATCATACTATGTATATTTGGCCAGAAGAACGTCGGCTACATCCATCCTTTAAACATCATTACATCTGGAATCATACTATGTATAGTTGGCCAGAAGAACGTCGGCTTCATCCATCCTTTAAACATCATTACATCTGGGATCATACTATGTATAGTTGGCCAGAAGAACGTCGGCTACATCCATCCTTTAAACATCATTACATCTGGAATCATACTATGTATAGTTGGCCAGAAGAACGTCGGCTACATCCATCCTTTAAACATCATTACATCTGGGATCATACTATGTATAGTTGGCCAGAAGAACGTCGGCTACATCCATCCTTTAAACATCATTACATCTTTAATCATACTATGTATAGTTGGCCAAAAGAACGTCGGCTACATCCATCCTTTACACATCATTACATCTGGAATCATACTATGTTTAGTTGGCCAGAAGAACGTCGGCTACATCCATCCTTTAAACATCATTATATCTGGAATCATACTATGTATAGTTGGCCAGAAGAACGTCGGCTACATCCATCCTTTAAACATCATTACATCTGGGATCATACTATGTATAGTTGGCCAAAAGAACGTCGGCTACATCCATCCTTTAAACATCATTATATCTGGAATCATACTATGTATAGTTGGCCAGAAGAACGTCGGCTACATCCATCCTTTAAACATCATTTCATCTGGGATCATACTATGTATAGTTGGCCAGAAGAACGTCGGCTACATCCATCCTTTAAACATCATTATATCTGGAAGCATACTATGTATAGTTGGCCAGAAGAACGTCGGCTACATCCATCCTTTTCTGGGATCATACTATGTATAGTTGGCCAGAAGAACGTCGGCTACATCCATCCTTTAAACATCATTATATCTGGGATCATACTATGTATAGTTGGCCAGAAGAACGTCGGCTACATCCATCCTTTAAACATCATTATATCTGGGATCATACTATGTATAGTTGGCCAGAAGAACGTCGGCTACATCCATCCTTTAAACATCATTATATATCGGATCATACTATGTATAGTTGGCCGGAGAACGTCGGCTACATCCATCCTTTAAACATCATTATATATCGGATCATACTATGCATATTTGGCGAGAAGAACGTCGGCTACATCCATCCTTTAAACATCATTATATCTGGGATCATACTATGTATAGTTGGCCAGAAGAACGTCGGCTACATCCATCCTTTAAACATCATTATATCTGGGATCATACTATGTATAGTTGGCCAGAAGAACGTCGGCTACATCCATCCTTTAAACATCATTACATCTGGGATCATATTATGTATAGTTGGCCAGAAGAACGTCGGCTACATCCATCCTTTAAACATCATTATATATCGGATCATACTATGTATAGTTGGCCAGAAGAACGTCGGCTACATCCATCCTTTAAACATCATTATATCTGGGATCATACTATGTATATTTGGCCAGAAGAACGTCGGCTACATCCATCCTTTAAACATCATTACATCTGGAATCATACTATGTATAGTTGGCCAGAAGAACGTCGGCTTCATCCATCCTTTAAACATCATTACATCTGGGATCATACTATGTATAGTTGGCCAGAAGAACGTCGGCTACATCCATCCTTTAAACATCATTACATCTGGAATCATACTATGTATAGTTGGCCAGAAGAACGTCGGCTACATCCATCCTTTAAACATCATTACATCTGGGATCATACTATGTATAGTTGGCCAGAAGAACGTCGGCTACATCCATCCTTTAAACATCATTACATCTTTAATCATACTATGTATAGTTGGCCAAAAGAACGTCGGCTACATCCATCCTTTACACATCATTACATCTGGAATCATACTATGTTTAGTTGGCCAGAAGAACGTCGGCTACATCCATCCTTTAAACATCATTATATCTGGAATCATACTATGTATAGTTGGCCAGAAGAACGTCGGCTACATCCATCCTTTAAACATCATTACATCTGGGATCATACTATGTATAGTTGGCCAAAAGAACGTCGGCTACATCCATCCTTTAAACATCATTATATCTGGAATCATACTATGTATAGTTGGCCAGAAGAACGTCGGCTACATCCATCCTTTAAACATCATTTCATCTGGGATCATACTCTGTATATTTGGCCAGAAGAACGTCGGCTACATCCATCCTTTAAACATCATTACATCTGGGATCATACTATGTATAGTTGGCCAGAAGAACGTCGGCTACATCAATCCTTTAAACATCATTATATCTGGGATCATACTATGTATATTTGGCCAGAAGAACGTCGGCTACATCCAGCCTTTAAACATCATTATATATCGGATCATACTATGTATAGTTGGCCGGAGAACGTCGGCTACATCCATCCTTTAAACATCATTATATATCGGATCATACTATGCATATTTGGCCAGAAGAACGTCGGCTACATCCATCCTTTAAACATCATTATATCTGGGATCATACTATGTATAGTTGGCCAGAAGAACGTCGGCTACATCCATCCTTTAAACATCATTATATCTGGGATCATACTATGTATAGTTGGCCAGAAGAACGTCGGCTACATCCATCCTTTAAACATCATTATATCTGGGATCATACTATGTATAGTTGGCCAGAAGAACGTCGGCTACATCCATCCTTTAAACATCATTACATCTGGGATCATACTATGTATAGTTGGCCAGAAGAACGTCGGCTACATCCATCCTTTAAACATCATTATATATCGGATCATACTATGTATAGTTGGCCAGAAGAACGTCGGCTACATCCATCCTTTAAACATCATTATATCTGGGATCATACTATGTATATTTGGCCAGAAGAACGTCGGCTACATCCATCCTTTAAACATCATTACATCTGGAATCATACTATGTATAGTTGGCCAGAAGAACGTCGGCTACATCCATCCTTTAAACATCATTACATCTGGGATCATACTATGTATAGTTGGCCAGAAGAACGTCGGCTACATCCATCCTTTAAACATCATTACATCTGGGATCATACTATGTATAGTTGGCCAGAAGAACGTCGGCTACATCCATCCTTTAAACATCATTACATCTTTAATCATACTATGTATAGTTGGCCAAAAGAACGTCGGCTACATCCATCCTTTACACATCATTACATCTGGAATCATATTATGTATAGTTGGCCAGAAGAACGTCGGCTACATCCATCCTTTAAACATCATTATATCTGGAATCATACTATGTATAGTTGGCCAGAAGAACGTCGGCTACATCCATCCTTTAAACATCATTACATCTGGGATCATACTATGTATAGTTGGCCAAAAGAACGTCGGCTACATCCATCCTTTAAACATCATTATATCTGGAATCATACTATGTATAGTTGGCCAGAAGAACGTCGGCTACATCCATCCTTTAAACATCATTTCATCTGGGATCATACTATGTATAGTTGGCCAGAAGAACGTCGGCTACATCCATCCTTTAAACATCATTACATCTGGAAGCATACTATGTATAGTTGGCCAGAAGAACGTCGGCTACATCCATCCTTTAAACATCATTACATCTGGGATCATACTATGTATAGTTGGCCAGAAGAACGTCGGCTACATCCATCCTTTAAACATCATTATATCTGGGATCATACTATGTATAGTTGGCCAGAAGAACGTCGGCTACATCCATCCTTTAAACATCATTATATCTGGGATCATACTATGTATAGTTGGCCAGAAGAACGTCGGCTACATCCATCCTTTAAACATCATTACATCTGGGATCATACTATGTATAGTTGGCCAGAAGAACGTCGGCTACATCCATCCTTTAAACATCATTATATATCGGATCATACTATGTATAGTTGGCCAGAAGAACGTCGGCTACATCCATCCTTTAAACATCATTATATATCGGATCATATTATGCATATTTGGCGAGAAGAACGTCGGCTACATCCATCCTTTAAACATCATTACATCTTGGATCATACTATGTATAGTTGGCCAGAAGAACGTCGGCTACATCCATCCTTTAAACATCATTATATCTGGGATCATACTATGTATAGTTGGCCAGAAGAACGTCGGCTACATCCATCCTTTAAACATCATTACATCTGGGATTATACTATGTATAGTTGGCCAGAAGAACGTCGGCTACATCCATCCTTTAAACATCATTATATCTGGGATCATACTATGTATAGTTGGCCAGAAGAACGTCGGCTACATCCATCCTTTAAACATCATTATATCTGGGATCATACTATGTATAGTTGGCCAGAAGAACGTCGGCTACATCCATCCTTTAAACATCATTATATCTGGGATCATACTATGTATAGTTGGCCAGAAGAACGTCGGCTACATCCATCCTTTAAACATCATTATATCTGGGATCATACTATGTATAGTTGGCCAGAAGAACGTCGGCTACATCCATCCTTTAAACATCATTACATCTGGGATCATACTATGTATAGTTGGCCAGAAGAACGTCGGCTACATCCATCCTTTAAACATCATTATATATCGGATCATACTATGTATAGTTGGCCAGAAGAACGTCGGCTACATCCATCCTTTAAACATCATTATATATCGGATCATACTATGCATATTTGGCGAGAAGAACGTCGGCTACATCCATCCTTTAAACATCATTACATCTTGGATCATACTATGTATAGTTGGCCAGAAGAACGTCGGCTACATCCATCCTTTAAACATCATTATATCTGGGATCATACTATGTATAGTAGGCCAGAAGAACGTCGGCTACATCCATCCTCTAAACATCATTACATCTGGGATCATACTATGTATAGTTGGCCAGAAGAACGCCGGCTACATCCATCCTTTAAACATCATTACATCTGGGATCATACTATGTATAGTTGGCCAGAAGAACGTCGGCTACATCCATCCTTTAAACATCATTATATCTGGGATCATACTATGTATAGTTGGCCAGAAGAACGTCGGCTACATCCATCCTTTAAACATCATTATATCTGGGATCATACTATGTATAGTTGGCCAGAAGAACGTCGGCTACATCCATCCTTTAAACATCATTATATCTGGGATCATACTATGTATAGTTGGCCAGAAGAACGTCGGCTACATCCATCCTTTAAACATCATTATATCTGGGATCATACTATGTATAGTTGGCCAGAAGAACGTCGGCTACATCCATCCTTTAAACATCATTACATCTGGGATCATACTATGTATAGTTGGCCAGAAGAACGTCGGCTACATCCATCCTTTAAACATCATTATATATCGGATCATACTATGTATAGTTGGCCAGAAGAACGTCGGCTACATCCATCATTTAAACATCATTATATATCGGATCATACTATGCATATTTGGCGAGAAGAACGTCGGCTACATCCATCCTTTAAACATCATTACATCTTGGATCATACTATGTATAGTTGGCCAGAAGAACGTCGGCTGCATCCATCCTTTAAACATCATTATATCTGGGATCATACTATGTATAGTTGGCCAGAAGAACGTCGGCTACATCCATCCTCTAAACATCATTACATCTGGGATCATACTATGTATAGTTGGCCAGAAGAACGTCGGCTACATCCATCCTTTAAACATCATTATATCTGGGATCATACTATGTATAGTTGGCCAGAAGAACGTCGGCTACATCCATCCTTTAAACATCATTATATCTGGGATCATACTATGTATAGTTGGCCAGAAGAACGTCGGCTACATCCATCCTTTAAACATCATTATATCTGGGATCATACTATGTATAGTTGGCCAGAAGAACGTCGGCTACATCCATCCTTTACACATCATTATATCTGGGATCATACTATGTATAGTTGGCCAGAAGAACGTCGGCTACATCCATCCTTTAAACATCATTATATCTGGGATCATACTATGTATAGTTGGCCAGAAGAACGTCGGCTACATCCATCCTTTAAACATCATTACATCTTGGATCATACTATGTATAGTTGGCCAGAAGAACGTCGGCTACATCCATCCTTTAAACATCATTATATCTGGGATCATACTATGTATAGTTGGCCAGAAGAACGTCGGCTACATCCATCCTTTAAACATCATTACATCTGGGATTATACTATGTATAGTTGGCCAGAAGAACGTCGGCTACATCCATCCTTTAAACATCATTATATCTGGGATCATACTATGTATAGTTGGCCAGAAGAACGTCGGCTACATCCATCCTTTAAACATCATTATATCTGGGATCATACTATGTATAGTTGGCCAGAAGAACGTCGGCTACATCCATCCTTTAAACATCATTATATCTGGGATCATACTATGTATAGTTGGCCAGAAGAACGTCGGCTACATCCATCCTTTAAACATCATTATATATCGGATCATACTATGTATAGTTGGCCAGAAGAACGTCGGCTACATCCATCCTTTAAACATCATTATATATCGGATCATACTATGTATAGTTGGCCAGAAGAACGTCGGCTACATCCATCCTTTAAACATCATTATATATCGGATCATACTATGCATATTTGGCGAGAAGAACGTCGGCTACATCCATCCTTTAAACATCATTACATCTTGGATCATACTATGTATAGTTGGCCAGAAGAACGTCGGCTACATCCATCCTTTAAACATCATTATATCTGGGATCATACTATGTATAGTAGGCCAGAAGAACGTCGGCTACATCCATCCTCTAAACATCATTACATCTGGGATCATACTATGTATAGTTGGCCAGAAGAACGCCGGCTACATCCATCCTTTAAACATCATTACATCTGGGATCATACTATGTATAGTTGGCCAGAAGAACGTCGGCTACATCCATCCTTTAAACATCATTATATCTGGGATCATACTATGTATAGTTGGCCAGAAGAACGTCGGCTACATCCATCCTTTAAACATCATTATATCTGGGATCATACTATGTATAGTTGGCCAGAAGAACGTCGGCTACATCCATCCTTTAAACATCATTATATCTGGGATCATACTATGTATAGTTGGCCAGAAGAACGTCGGCTACATCCATCCTTTAAACATCATTATATCTGGGATCATACTATGTATAGTTGGCCAGAAGAACGTCGGCTACATCCATCCTTTAAACATCATTACATCTGGGATCATACTATGTATAGTTGGCCAGAAGAACGTCGGCTACATCCATCCTTTAAACATCATTATATATCGGATCATACTATGTATAGTTGGCCAGAAGAACGTCGGCTACATCCATCATTTAAACATCATTATATATCGGATCATACTATGCATATTTGGCGAGAAGAACGTCGGCTACATCCATCCTTTAAACATCATTACATCTTGGATCATACTATGTATAGTTGGCCAGAAGAACGTCGGCTGCATCCATCCTTTAAACATCATTATATCTGGGATCATACTATGTATAGTTGGCCAGAAGAACGTCGGCTACATCCATCCTTTAAACATCATTATATCTGGGATCATACTATGTATAGTTGGCCAGAAGAACGTCGGCTACATCCATCCTTTAAACATCATTATATCTGGGATCATACTATGTATAGTTGGCCAGAAGAACGTCGGCTACATCCATCCTTTAAACATCATTATATCTGGGATCATACTATGTATAGTTGGCCAGAAGAACGTCGGCTACATCCATCCTTTAAACATCATTATATCTGGGATCATACTATGTATAGTTGGCCAGAAGAACGTCGGCTACATCCATCCTTTAAACATCATTATATCTGGGATCATACTATGTATAGTTGGCCAGAAGAACGTCGGCTACATCCATCCTTTAAACATCATTATATCTGGGATCATACTATGTATAGTTGGCCAGAAGAACGTCGGCTACATCCATCCTTTAAACATCATTATATCTGGGATCATACTATGTATAGTTGGCCAGAAGAACGTCGGCTACATCCATCCTTTAAACATCATTATATCTGGGATCATACTATGTATAGTTGGCCAGAAGAACGTCGGCTACATCCATCCTTTAAACATCATTATATCTGGGATCATACTATGTATAGTTGGCCAGAAGAACGCCGGCTACATCCATCCTTTAAACATCATTATATCTGGGATCATACTATGTATAGTTGGCCAGAAGAACGTCGGCTACATCCATCCTTTAAACATCATTATATCTGGGATCATACTATGTATAGTTGGCCAGAAGAACGTCGGCTACATCCATCCTTTTCTGGGATCATACTATGTATAGTTGGACAGAAGAACGTCGGCTACATCCATCCTTTAAACATCATTATATCTGGGATCATACTATGTATAGTTGGCCAGAAGAACGTCGGCTACATCCATCCTTTTCTGGGATCATACTATGTATAGTTGGCCAGAAGAACGTCGGCTACATCCATCCTTTAAACATCATTATATCTGGGATCATACTATGTATAGTTGGCCAGAAGAACGTCGGCTACATCCATCCTTTAAACATCATTATATCTGGGATCATACTATGTATAGTTGGCCAAAGGACGTCGGCTACATCCATCCTTTAAACTTCATTACATCTGGAATCATACTATGTATAGTTGGCCAGAAGAACGTCGGCTACATCCATCCTTTACACATCATTACATCTGGAATCATACTATGTATAGTTGGCCAGAAGAACGTCGGCTACATCCATCCTTTAAACATCATTATATCTGGGATCATACTATGTATAGTTGGCCAGAAGAACGTCGGCTACATCCATCCTTTAAACATCATTATATCTGGGATCATACTATGTATAGTTGGCCAGAAGAACGCCGGCTACATCCATCCTTTAAACATCATTATATCTGGGATCATACTATGTATAGTTGGCCAGAAGAACGTCGGCTACATCCATCCTTTAAACATCATTATATCTGGGATCATACTATGTATAGTTGGCCAGAAGAACGTCGGCTACATCCATCCTTTTCTGGGATCATACTATGTATAGTTGGACAGAAGAACGTCGGCTACATCCATCCTTTAAACATCATTATATCTGGGATCATACTATGTATAGTTGGCCAGAAGAACGTCGGCTACATCCATCCTTTTCTGGGATCATACTATGTATAGTTGGCCAGAAGAACGTCGGCTACATCCATCCTTTAAACATCATTATATCTGGGATCATACTATGTATAGTTGGCCAGAAGAACGTCGGCTACATCCATCCTTTAAACATCATTATATCTGGGATCATACTATGTATAGTTGGCCAGAAGAACGTCGGCTACATCCATCCTTTAAACATCATTATATCTGGGATCATACTATGTATAGTTGGCCAGAAGAACGTCGGCTACATCCATCCTTTAAACATCATTATATCTGGGATCATACTATGTATAGTTGGCCAGAAGAACGCCGGCTACATCCATCCTTTAAACATCATTATATCTGGGATCATACTATGTATAGTTGGCCAGAAGAACGTCGGCTACATCCATCCTTTAAACATCATTATATCTGGGATCATACTATGTATAGTTGGCCAGAAGAACGTCGGCTACATCCATCCTTTTCTGGGATCATACTATGTATAGTTGGACAGAAGAACGTCGGCTACATCCATCCTTTAAACATCATTATATCTGGGATCATACTATGTATAGTTGGCCAGAAGAACGTCGGCTACATCCATCCTTTTCTGGGATCATACTATGTATAGTTGGACAGAAGAACGTCGGCTACATCCATCCTTTAAACATCATTATATCTGGGATCATACTATGTATAGTTGGCCAGAAGAACGTCGGCTACATCCATCCTTTAAACATCATTATATCTGGGATCATACTATGTATAGTTGGCCAGAAGAACGTCGGCTACATCCATCCTTTAAACATCATTACATCTGGAATCATACTATGTATAGTTGGCCAGAAGAACGTCGGCTACATCCATCCTTTACACATCATTACATCTGGAATCATACTATGTATAGTTGGCCAGAAGAACGTCGGCTACATCCATCCTTTAAACATCATTATATCTGGGATCATACTATGTATAGTTGGCCAGAAGAACGTCGGCTACATCCATCCTTTAAACATCATTATATCTGGGATCATACTATGTATAGTTGGCCAGAAGAACGTCGGCTACATCCATCCTTTAAACATCATTACATCTGGAATCATACTATGTATAGTTGGCCAGAAGAACGTCGGCTACATCCATCCTTTACACATCATTACATCTGGAATCATACTATGTATAGTTGGCCAGAAGAACGTCGGCTACATCCATCCTTTAAACATCATTATATCTGGGATCATACTATGTATATTTGGCCAGAAGAACGTCGGCTACATCCATCCTTTTCTGGGATCATACTATGTATAGTTGGCCAGAAGAACGTCGGCTACATCCATCCTTTAAACATCATTATATCTGGGATCATACTATGTATAGTTGGCCAGAAGAACGTCGGCTACATCCATCCTTTAAACATCATTATATCTGGGATCATACTATGTATAGTTGGCCAGAAGAACGTCGGCTACATCCATCCTTTAAACATCATTACATCTGGGATCATACTATGTATAGTTGGCCAGAAGAACGTCGGCTACATCCATCCTTTAAACATCATTATATATCGGATCATACTATGTATAGTTGGCCAGAAGAACGTCGGCTACATCCATCATTTAAACATCATTATATATCGGATCATACTATGCATATTTGGCGAGAAGAACGTCGGCTACATCCATCCTTTAAACATCATTACATCTTGGATCATACTATGTATAGTTGGCCAGAAGAACGTCGGCTGCATCCATCCTTTAAACATCATTATATCTGGGATCATACTATGTATAGTTGGCCAGAAGAACGTCGGCTACATCCATCCTCTAAACATCATTACATCTGGGATCATACTATGTATAGTTGGCCAGAAGAACGTCGGCTACATCCATCCTTTAAACATCATTATATCTGGGATCATACTATGTATAGTTGGCCAGAAGAACGTCGGCTACATCCATCCTTTAAACATCATTATATCTGGGATCATACTATGTATAGTTGGCCAGAAGAACGTCGGCTACATCCATCCTTTAAACATCATTATATCTGGGATCATACTATGTATAGTTGGCCAGAAGAACGTCGGCTACATCCATCCTTTAAACATCATTATATCTGGGATCATACTATGTATAGCTGGCCAGAAGAACGTCGGCTACATCCATCCTTTAAACATCATTATATCTGGGATCATACTATGTATAGTTGGCCAGAAGAACGTCGGCTACATCCATCCTTTAAACATCATTATATCTGGGATCATACTATGTATAGTTGGCCAGAAGAACGTCGGCTACATCCATCCTTTTCTGGGATCATACTATGTATAGTTGGACAGAAGAACGTCGGCTACATCCATCCTTTAAACATCATTATATCTGGGATCATACTATGTATAGTTGGCCAGAAGAACGTCGGCTACATCCATCCTTTTCTGGGATCATACTATATATAGTTGGCCAGAAGAACGTCGGCTACATCCATCCTTTAAACATCATTATATCTGGGATCATACTATGTATAGTTGGCCAGAAGAACGTCGGCTACATCCATCCTTTAAACATCATTATATCTGGGATCATACTATGTATAGTTGGCCAGAAGAACGTCGGCTACATCCATCCTTTAAACATCATTATATCTGGGATCATACTATGTATAGTTGGCCAGAAGAACGTCGGCTACATCCATCCTTTAAACATCATTATATCTGGGATCATACTATGTATAGTTGGCCAGAAGAACGCCGGCTACATCCATCCTTTAAACATCATTATATCTGGGATCATACTATGTATAGTTGGCCAGAAGAACGTCGGCTACATCCATCCTTTAAACATCATTATATCTGGGATCATACTATGTATAGTTGGCCAGAAGAACGTCGGCTACATCCATCCTTTTCTGGGATCATACTATGTATAGTTGGACAGAAGAACGTCGGCTACATCCATCCTTTAAACATCATTATATCTGGGATCATACTATGTATAGTTGGCCAGAAGAACGTCGGCTACATCCATCCTTTTCTAGGATCATACTATGTATAGTTGGCCAGAAGAACGTCGGCTACATCCATCCTTTAAACATCATTATATCTGGGATCATACTATGTATAGTTGGCCAGAAGAACGTCGGCTACATCCATCCTTTAAACATCATTATATCTGGGATCATACTATGTATAGTTGGCCAGAAGAACGTCGGCTACATCCATCCTTTAAACATCATTACATCTGGAATCATACTATGTATAGTTGGCCAGAAGAACGTCGGCTACATCCATCCTTTACACATCATTACATCTGGAATCATACTATGTATAGTTGGCCAGAAGAACGTCGGCTACATCCATCCTTTAAACATCATTATATCTGGAATCATACTATGTATAATTGGCCAGAAGAACGTCGGCTACATCCATCCTTTAAACATCATTATATCTGGGATCATACTATGTATAGTTGGCCAGAAGAACGTCGGCTACATCCATCCTTTTCTGGGATCATACTATGTATAGTTGGACAGAAGAACGTCGGCTACATCCATCCTTTAAACATCATTATATCTGGGATCATACTATGTATAGTTGGCCAGAAGAACGTCGGCTACATCCATCCTTTTCTGGGATCATACTATGTATAGTTGGCCAGAAGAACGTCGGCTACATCCATCCTTTAAACATCATTATATCTGGGATCATACTATGTATAGTTGGCCAGAAGAACGTCGGCTACATCCATCCTTTAAACATCATTATATCTGGGATCATACTATGTATAGTTGGCCAGAAGAACGTCGGCTACATCCATCCTTTAAACATCATTGCATCTGGAATCATACTATGTATAGTTGGCCAGAAGAACGTCGGCTACATCCATCCTTTACACATCATTACATCTGGAATCATACTATGTATAGTTGGCCAGAAGAACGTCGGCTACATCCATCCTTTAAACATCATTATATCTGGAATCATACTATGTATAATTGGCCAGAAGAACGTCGGCTACATCCATCCTTTAAACATCATTACATCTGGGATCATACTATGTATAGTTGGCCAGAAGAACGTCGGCTACATCCATCCTTTAAACATCATTATATCTGGAATCATACTATGTATAGTTGGCCAGAAGAACGTCGGCTACATCCATCCTTTAAACATCATTACATCTGGGATCATACTATGTATAGTTGGCCAGAAGAACGTCGGCTACATCCATCCTTTAAACATCATTATATCTGGAAGCATACTATGTATAGTTGGCCAGAAGAACGTCGGCTACATCCATCCTTTAAACATCATTACATCTGGGATCATACTATGTATAGTTGGCCAGAAGAACGTCGGCTACATCCATCCTTTAAACATCATTACATCTGGGATCATACTATGTATAGTTGGCCAGAAGAACGTCGGCTACATCCATCCTTTAAACATCATTATATCTGGGATCATACTATGTATATTTGGCGAGAAGAACGTCGGCTACATCCATCCTTTAAACATCATTATATATCGGATCATACTATGTATAGTTGGCCGGAGAACGTCGGCTACATCCATCCTTTAATCATCATTACATCTGGGATCATACTCTGTATATTTGGACAGAAGAACGTCGGCTACATCCATCCTTTAAACATCATTACATCTGGGATCATACTATGTATAGTTGGACAGAAGAACGTCGGCTACATCCATCCTTTAAACATCATTATATATCGGATCATTCTATGTATAGTTGGCCAGAAGAACGTCGGCTACATCCATCCTTTAAACATCATTACATCTGGGATCATACTCTGTATATTTGGACAGAAGAACGTCGGCTACATCCATCCTTTAAACATCATTACATCTGGGATCATACTATGTATAGTTGGCCAGAAGAACGTCGGCTACATCAATCCTTTAAACATCATTATATCTGGGATCATACTATGTATATTTGGCGAGAAGAACGTCGGCTACATCCATCCTTTAAACATCATTATATATCGGATCATACTATGTATAGTTGGCCGGAGAACGTCGGCTACATCCATCCTTTAAACATCATTATATATCGGATCATACTATGCATATTTGGCGAGTTGAACGTCGGCTACATCCATCCTTTAAACATCATTACATCTTGGATCATACTATGTATAGTTGGCCAGAAGAACGTCGGCTACATCCATCCTTTAAACATCATTATATCTGGGATCATACTATGTATAGTTGGCCAGAAGAACGTCGGCTACATCCATCCTTTAAACATCATTATATCTGGGATAATACTATGTATAGTTGGCAGAAGAACGTCGGCTACATCCATCCTTTTAAACATCATTATATCTGGGATCATACTATGTATAGTTGGCCGGAGAACGTCGGCTACATCCATCCTTTAAACATCATTATATATCGGATCATACTATGCATATTTGGCGAGTTGAACGTCGGCTACATCCATCCTTTAAACATCATTACATCTTGGATCATACTATGTATAGTTGGCCAGAGGAACGTCGGCTACATCCATCCTTTAAACATCATTATATCTGGGATAATACTATGTATAGTTGGCCAGAATAACGTCGGCTACATCCATCCTTTAAACATCATTATATCTGGGATCATACTATGTATAGTTGGCCAGAAGAACGTCGGCTACATCCATCCTTTAAACATCATTACATCTTGGATCATACTATGTATAGTTGGCCAGAAGAACGTCGGCTACATCCATCCTTTAAACATCATTATATCTGGAATCATACTATGTATATTTGGCCAGAAGCACGTCGGCTACATCCATCCTTTAAACATCATTACATCAAAGATCATACTATGTATAGTTGGCCAGAAGAACGTCGGCTACATCCATCCTTTTCTGGGATCATACTATGTATAGTTGGCCAGAAGAACGTCGGCTACATCCATCCTTTAAACACCATCATATCTTGGATCATACTATGTATAGTTGGCCAGAAGAACGTCGGCTACATCCATCCTTTAAACATCATTATATCTGGGATCATACTATGTATATTTGGCCAGAAGAACGTCGGCTACATCCATCCTTTAAACATCATTACATCAAAGATCATACTATGTATAGTTGGCCAGAAGAACGTCGGCTACATCCATCCTTTAAACATCATTATATCTGTGATCATACTATGTATATTTGGCCAGAAGAACGTCGGCTACATCCATCCTTTAAACATCATTATATATCGGATCATACTATGTATAGTTGGCCAGAAGAACGTCGGCTACATCCATCCTTTAAACATCATTATATCTGGGATCATACTATGTATAGTTGGCCAGAAGAACGTCGACTACATCCATCCTTTAAACATCATTATATCTGGGATCATACTATGTATAGTTGGCCAGAAGAACGTCGGCTACATCCATCCTTTAAACATCATTACATCTGGGATCATACTATGTATAGTTGGCCAGAAGAACGTCGGCTACATCCATCCTTTAAACATCATTATATCTGGGATCATACTATGTATATTTGGCCAGAAGAACGTCGGCTACATCCATCCTTTAAACATCATTACATCTGGGATCATACTATGTATAGTTGGCCAGAAGAACGTCGGCTACATCCATATTTTAAACATCATTATATCTGGGATCATACTATGTATATTTGGCCAGAAGAACGTCGGCTACATCCATCCTTTAAACATCATTATATATCGGATCATACAATGTATAGTTGGCCAGAAGAACGTCGGCTACATCCATCCTTTAAACATCATTACATATCGGATCATACTATGCATATTTGGCGAGAAGAACGTCGGCTACATCCATCCTTTAAACATCATTACATCTTGGATCATACTATGTATAGTTGGCCAGAAGAACGTCGGCTACATCCATCCTTTAAACATCATTATATCTGGGATCATACTATGTATAGTTGGCCAGAAGAACGTCGGCTACATCCATCCTTTAAACATCATTACATCTGGGATCATACTATGTATAGTTGGCCAGAAGAACGTCGGCTACATCCATCCTTTAAACATCATTATATCTGGGATCATACTATGTATAGTTGGCCAGAAGAACGTCGGCTACATCCATCCTTTAAACATCATTACATCTGGGATAATACTATGTATAGTTGGCCAGAAGAACGTCGGCTACATCCATCCTTTAAACATCATTATATCTGCGATCATACTATGTATAGTTGGCCAGAAGAACGTCGGCTACATCCATCCTTTAAACATCATTATATCTGGGATCATACTATGTATAGTTGGCCAGAATAACGTCGGCTACATCCATCCTTTAAACATCATTATATCTGGGATCATACTATGTATAGTTGGGCAGAAGAACGTCGGCTACATCCATCCTTTAAACATTATTATATATCGGATCATACTATGTATAGTTGGCCAGAAGAACGTCGGCTACATCCATCCTTTTCTGGGATCATACTATGTATAGTTGGCCAGAAGAACGTCGGCTACATCCATCCTTTAAACATCATTATATCTGGGATCATACTATGTATAGTTGGCCAGAAGAACGTCGGCTACATCCATCCTTTAAACATCATTATATCTGGGATCATACTATGTATAGTTGGCCAGAAGAACGTCGGCTACATCCATCCTTTAAACATCATTATATCTGGGATATTACTATGTATAGTTGGCCAGAAGAACGTCGGCTACATCCATCCTTTAAACATCATTACATCTTGGATCATACTATGTATAGTTGGCCAGAAGAACGTCGGCTACATCCATCCTTTAAACATCAATATATCTGGGATCATACTATGTATAGTTGGCCAGAAGAACGTCGGCTACATCCATCCTTTAAACATCATTATATACCTGGGATCATACTATGTATAGTTGGCCAGAAGAACGTCGGCTACATCCATCCTTTAAACATCATTACATCTGGGATCATACTATGTATAGTTGGCCAGAAGAACGTGGGCTACATCCATCCTTTAAACATCATTATATCTGTGATCATACTATGTATATTTGGCCAGAAGAACGTCGGCTACATCCATCCTTTAAACATCATTATATATCGGATCATACTATGTATAGTTGGCCAGAAGAACGTCGGCTACATCCATCCTTTAAACATCATTATATCTGGGATCATACTATGTATAGTTGGCCAGAAGAACGTCGGCTACATCCATCCTTTAAACATCATTATATCTGGGATCATACTATGTATAGTTGGCCAGAAGAACGTCGGCTACATCCATCCTTTAAACATCATTATATCTGGGATCATACTATGTATAGTTGGCCAGAAGAACATCGGCTACATCCATCCTTTAAACATCATTATATCTGGGATCATACTATGTATAGTTGGCCAGAAGAACGTCGGCTACATCCATCCTTTAAACATCATTATATATCGGATCATACTATGTATAGTTGGCCAGAAGAACGTCGGCTACATCCATCCTTTTCTGGGATCATACTATGTATAGTTGGCCAGAAGAACGTCGGCTACATCCATCCTTTAAACATCATTATATCTGGGATCATACTATGTATAGTTGGCCAGAAGAACGTCGGCTACATCCATCCTTTAAACATCATTATATCTGGGATCATACTATGTATAGTTGGCCAGAAGAACGTCGGCTACATCCATCCTTTAAACATCATTATATCTGGGATCATACTATGTATAGTTGGCCAGAAGAACGTCGGCTACATCCATCCTTTAAACATCATTATATCTGGGATCATACTATGTATAGTTGGCCAGAAGAACGTCGGCTACATCCATCCTTTAAACATCATTATATCTGGGATCATACTATGTATAGTTGGCCAGAAGAACGTCGGCTACATCCATCCTTTAAACATCATTATATCTGGGATCAAACTACGTATAGTTGGCCAAAAGAACGTCGCCTACATCCATCCTTTAAACATCATTATATATCGGATCATACTATGTATAGTTGGCCAGAAGAACGTCGGCTACATCCATCCTTTAAACATCATTATATCTGGGATCATACTACGTATAGTTGGCCAAAAGAACGTCGGCTACATCCATCCTTTAAACATCATTACATCTGGAATCATACTATGTATAGTTGGCCAGAAGAACGTCGGCTACATCCATCCTTTAAACATCATTGCATCTGGAATCATACTATGTATAGTTGGCCAGAAGAACGTCGGCTACATCCATCCTTTAAACATCATTATATCTGGAATCATACTATGTATAGTTGGCCAGAAGAACGTCGGCTACATCCATCCTTTAAACATCATTACATCTGGAATCATACTATGTATAGTTGGCCAGAAGAACGTCGGCTACATCCATCCTTTAAACATCATTATATCTGGGATCATACTAGGTATAGTTGGCCAAAAGAACGTCGGCTACATCCATCCTTTAAACATCATTACATCTGGAATCATACTATGTATAGTTGGCCAGAAGAACGTCGGCTACATCCATCCTTTAAACATCATTATATCTGGGATCATACTATGTATAGTTGGCTAGAAGAACGTCGGCTACATCCATCCTTTAAACATCATTACATCTGGAATCATACTATGTATATTTGGCCAGAAGAACGTCGGCTACATCCATCCTTTAAACATCATTACATCTGGGATCATACTATGTATATTTGTCCAGAAGAACGCCGGCTACATCCATCCTTTAAACATCATTATATATCGGATTATACTATGTATAGTTGGCCAAAAGAACGTCGGCTACATCCATCCTTTAAACATCATTATATCTGGGATCATACTATGTATAGTACAAATTCATCGAATTCATCGTGGCATCTTACACATCCACATCCACAGGCAGGCACAAATCGCCAGCATTGGCTGTCTCAACATTAGGTTCACTGAACCAGCGAGACTTGGCCGAAAACGAGGTCCAACAAGGTGATATAAGACGATATCACATTCATTCAAAGCCGAAAACGAGGTCCAACATTGCTTTTATAATCTGATATAAGCGTGTTATGTGTCATAACCTAGTGACACACTCTGAACTCTTTCATTCCTTATAAGCGTAAAGAAATGTTAATCAACTTATATAGGTCTTCATTCAAGATCGTATCCAAACAACTTGTTTAGAATTACTAGTTGTGTAAGATATACGATATGCCTGATACGCATGGTTAAAGCGAAAAGACTCCCTACGGTTGACAGCGCCCATGTGTGAAAGAACTGGTTGAAGCTGATAGAGCAGGGAATTAAGGATACAGTATTCAGTATGGTGTCTTTCAAATCAACCAACGTTCGTTCTTTTGTCATCTTAATGGCATCATTTTTTACCCAGCTATTCAACTCTGATTCAACTTTGATGGTGACCTAGTGACCCAATAATAGAAGTACTTTTTGTGAAGGATATATGATACGCCAGAGAAAATGCGTAAAAAATCCCTCCGGTTGACAGCATCCATCCGTGCGGGTAAAGGAAAGAACTGATAGACCAGGGAAGGGTATACGACATTCAGTATGGGGTTTTGCAAATCAACCAACGTTCGTTCTTTTGTCATCTTAATGGCATCATTTTTTACCCAATTATTCAACAGTTCATTGGCTTATGTAATAGGAGTGTATTACATATCTTTGGACGAGAAATACCCGGAATATGCGGATGTAACCCCTTGGATAGGATCTGTGTATAGTGGTATATTTGCCTTGGCAGGTAGGTGATAACACTGTTCTTTCTTATTTTATTCTGCTCGACTATACTTAGATCATAACTCGACTTAAAGGTACAATTGCGCACCAATAGTTTGTAAAAATGAATAAAGCACAGATAATGCATCTCTATTGATACAACTCAAGCCGGGTAATCTACCAAATAATTTACTTGGAGAAATGTATGTAATTAGGTTATTAAGTTGATTTTAAATAATGGCCGGAAATAAGCAATGCAACGTTGTCGTGAATCCGCATGAACTACAGTTTCGGCAATATTCAAAATCCTGAAGAAAAAAACACGGCAATGGTTAATGCTGATGCACCTACAGATATACCTTAATAAAGATTTTATCATTCTTGCCATTATGTTCACAAGAAACTCTAAGGAATTGTGTAATAGCTCAGTAAATTTCAACCTTTTCATTATCGATTGCCGGTTAATTGTAAAGACTGATATCTCCTTAATCAGGCGAGATAGGAGAGTGAAATATGGTTTTCTCAGCTTTTCTGGGGCTTGTTTATAACATCCTACAGCAACACATTTTCTTCCCACATAGTTCTCTCCCTTCAGATTTCGGATCCTAACCCCTGTTCTACGTCGATTGAAATCGAGGGAAGAAATGGAGTGTCTTGATTGGTTGCAATTGAATCTAGTTGTGAAATTAGCGGAGCTGTTGTGAAAGTGACATGTGCCAATGACACGTCATAATGATCAAATTAACGTAAGTTAAACGTCTTCTCGTTTAATGAACTTTCCTCTAAATATGTTATTTGATTCTGTGAAAACAATTGATCATAAACATGATGATAACTAAAAAAGACCAAAAAGACATATACCAAAAATAGTTCAATTGTGTTATTTACATCAAACATATTCGAAGGACATATGTTGATTAGACAGACCTTTAAAATCAAATGCCTAGATCTCTGATGTCACTCGGTCGATGTGGCCGCGGAAAGATGTGTTTACATTGGTTAAGAAGCAGGGATACAGTATGAAGTTTCGCCTTTTCGCGCGAGGGCCCTTGCTAGAACCTTTAAATTCAGGTCATGTAGAACAGAGATTAGGGTCGGAAATCTGAAGGGAGTTACGTCTGTGGGAAGAGAATGACAGCAACAACGCGTCGCCGATTTAAAGAGACGGTGTATCCTGTCGACAACATTTTCCATATTTCACAAAAGTGCACCTTAAATACCAAACAAAGACCAATTGAAATAGCAAGTTCATCACTTCATGTGTGTTTGAACAGCTACAATGTATATCAAAGGCACTGTAGCACGACGTTCTACAATAATAATAAATGAAGTGCTCTTCCAGGAAGGTAAATAAGTGTTACCAGAGGCTAAATACTACTCCTGAATCAATAAAGAGAGTTCTAAAACGAATGTACATGGTTCATGCGAGTCCAATTCCCATCGAATGGCTATTGTAAGGTGTTCACATTAAAGTGGCCTCTCGAAGATTTAAGTGATCTGACTGATGTAACGACACCTGAAATCTCAAAGTAGAGTTTTGAATATCGTACCATGATGGAATAGTCATCATCTTGCTGTCTGAATTCTCAAACTTGCATGAGACTTACCCCTCACAGTGAAGAGTTCCACAACATTGTCTCTTTATACGTCACTCCATTTCTGCCAATTCAGAAGACAGTTTGTTTTAATTGATACGGCTTACCGGTCGTGAAATGATATGTTTCACCTTCTCAGATAACACTACATACTGTAAACTATGATGATGAATGAGAGATCTGAGAAATCCTTTAAGTATCATGAATGCAGTTTTAAACCCCCATGTGAAACCCAAGGGGTTGTTGTTCAGTGAGTAGTTCCTAAAGGTCAAATATCATGAATAAGGTTATCTCTGGAGGTATATATATTTTGATAAAAGTTTGTTGTTTCATTTATAATATCGTCCGGTATCAAACAATACAGTTCCATTGTTTGTTTCTATATTTTTCATAGTTGTACTGATACAGTTTCTATTTTCCAGATTGCAAAAGTAATTGCTTATAGTTTCAACTTCATCGACCCATCCTGCCTTTGACCTCACTAATATCATCTAGTCTTCTTTTTCGTAATTCTTGTAATTCATTCTTCTTAGTTTCTAAAACAGAAGCAGTATTTTCATCACAGTTGTTTTCTAGATTTTCGATTTCTGATGTCAGTTTTTTTTTATCAAAGAAGAATAGCTTGTTGATTTACCCCTTATTTTAGGCGTGGACACGATGACCAAGCTGTGGTCCCTTATCAGAGACAAACGGGAAACACTTGAAACCTATATTGGTCTCTGAAGGTGTTTCTACTGATTTCATTGTTAAAGGTGCTGTTTTTGCATACTTTTTTTCTCTCTCAAATTATCTATTTATTATTAAAGTTTATACAATATATTGTTACGGTAGAGGGTAAGACATTTCATTGCACGAACCTCTTCAATGTATGAGGTATATTTGTTGGTCTCATGAGAATTTTAGAGTTCAGACACCAAGATGGTTGATCATTCCATCATTTTACCATATTTAAAACTCTTCTCTTAGTGTTAAGGCATCGCTACATCAGTCAGATCACTAGAACTACCTTCGAGTGGCCATTTAAGTGTGAACACCTTAAAATGGTCGTTCGATGTGAAATTGACTCGCATAGCTTAACTGAACCATGTACATTCGTTTAAGAACTCGATTCAGGAGTATCATTTTATCTTTGGTAATGCTTATATGCCTTTATGAGTGTATTTCAGTAAGAAGGGCGTGAGACAGCGCCTTTAAATTCAGTAGCTAGTATGCGAATAAAATATATTTTTTTGCAAATGATTTCAGCACCCCTGGCCGGTGTGGTTACCAAGGTGTTCAGCTGTCGAACCTCTGTGATGCTCTCCGGACTCCTCGGACTTGCTGGTCACTCCTGCAGCAGTGTGGTCACAGATGTCAGATACCTCTTCGTCACTCGTTCTCTCCTTGTAGGTGAGAAATGCTTTTATCGTCTACGTTTACCTCTTCTAGAAATACCCACCGATAGGTTTTAGATTAATTTGAGCTTATATGTGTGCATATGTTATTATTTGAAATGACTAATGTGTTTTTAAACTTCCAGGTTTAGGTGGAAGTTTTGGCTACGTAGGTTCCATTTCCATCCTTGGGTACTACTTCCCTGACAACACAGCAATGGCCTCCGGAATTGTACTCACTGGTGTAGGACTAGGATTAACTGTGCATCCTTCTCTTGCTCGATATCTTATTGATTACTATGGACTGTCGGGAGCTTTTCTTATATCAGGAGGTATGGCTGCACAGTCCTTAGTTTTTGGACTCTTGATGAAACCTACAAATAAGGAAAGAGAACATAACAGAAGTCTTGGAGGTACGAAAACAATTGTGAAAAATATAATGTGCGGCAGCTGTCTAAATGCCAAGGACATCGTCAGAGATCCAGTCTTTTCATTATTTTTAATAAGTGTCCTGTTCTTTGGATTGGGCTTTACAACAACTTTGACTTACATGCCAGATTACTTCAAATCGAGAGGAGCTTCATTTGAAGAAGCAGCCTTCAGTGTTTCTATGCAGGGTATTGCAAATTTAGTTTCCAGATTGATGATAGGGTTTGCATCCAGTGACAAGAATATTGGAGGTGGACTCCTTTACCCAGGTGTTCTCAGCATTCTGGCAATCATCTCCTGCTTCATCAGTGTGTTCGCAGATTCAGTAGGAGGAATGTATGCCTATGGGTTTCTTCTAGGATTGTACACAGGGGGTGTCTCAGTAATACACAGCGTCAGGACATTTGAGATTGTTGGTGTTGATCGTTTCGCTCATAGTTTCGGTCTGGTGATGTTCGTCTATGGACCTGGTTTGCTGCTTGGACCTCCAATAGCTGGTAGGTATAATCTGTTAACAGTACAATAGCTGGTAGTTATAAGCTGTTACCAGTGCAATAACTGGTAGGTATAATCTGTTAACAGTACAATAGCTGGTAGTTATAATCTGTTAACAGTATAATAACTGGTAGGTATAATCTGTTAACAGTACAATAGCTGGTAGGTATAATCTGTTAACAGTACAATAGCTGGTAGGTATAATATGTTAACAGTACAATAGCTGGTAGGTATAATCTGTTAACAGTACAATAACTCGTAGGTATAATCTGTTAACAGTACAATAACTGGTAGGTATAATATGTTAACAGTACAATAACTGGTAGGTATAATATGTTAACAGTACAATAGCTGGTAGGTATAATCTGTTAACAGTACAATATCTGGTAGGTATACTATGTTAACAGTACAATAACTGGAAGGTATAATATGTTAACAGTACAATAACTGGTAGGTGTAATGTGTTAACAGTACAATAACTGGTATGTATAATCTGTTAACAGTACAATAGCTAGTAGGTTTAATCTGTTAACAGTACAATAACTGGTAGGTATAATCTGTTAGCAATGCAATAGCTTCACAAGTATAATCTGTTAGCAATGCAATAGGTGGTAGGTATAATATGTTAGCAATGCAATAGGTGGTAGGTATAATCTGTTAACAGTACAATAACTGGTAGGTGTAATCTGTTAGCAGTAAATTATCTGGTAGATATAATATGTTAGCAATGCAATAGCTGGTAGGTAAAATCTGTTACCAGTGCAATAGCTGGTAGGTAAAATTTGTTACCAGTACAATAATTGGTAGGTATAATTTGTTAACAGTACAATAGCTGGTAGGTATAATCTGTTAGCAATGCAATAGCTGGTAGGTATAATCTGTTAGCACTGCAATAGCTGGTCGGTATAATCTGTTAGCAGTCCAATAGATGGTAGGTATAATCTGTTACCAATGCAATAGCTGGTCGGTATAATCTGTTAGCAATGCAATAGCTGGTAGGTATAATCTGTTAGCAATGCAATAGCTAGTAGGTATAATCTGTTAGCAATGCAATAGGTGGTCGGTATAATATGTTAGCAATGCAATAGCTGGTAGGTATAATATGTTAGCAGTGCAATAGTTGGTAGGTATAATATGTTAGCAATGCAATAGGTGGTCGGTATAATATGTTAGCAATGCAATAGCTGGTAGGAATAATATGTTAGCAATACAATAGCTGGTAGGTATAATCTGTTAGCAACGCAATAGCTACTAGGTATAATCTGTTAGCAGTCCAATAGATGGTAGGTATAATCTGTTAGCAATACAATTGCTGGTAGGTAAAATCTGTTAGCAGTGCAATAGTTGGTAGGTATAATCTGTTAGCAGTCCAATAGTTGGTAGGTATAATCTGTAAGCAATGCAATAGCTGGTCGGTATACTCTGTTAGCAATGCAATAGCTGGTAGGTATAATCTGTTAGCAATGCAATAGCTGGTAGGTATAATCTGTTAGCAATGCAATAGATGGTAGGTATAATCTGTTAGCAATGCAATAGCTGGTAGGTATAATTTGTTAGCAATGCAATAGATGGTAGGTATAATCTGTTAGCAATGCAATAGCTGGTAGGTATAATCTGTTAGCAATGCAATAGATGGTAGGTATAATCTGTTAGCAATGCAATAGCTGGTAGGTATAATCTGTTAGCAATGCAATAGATGGTAGGTATAATCTGTTAGCAATGCAATAGCTGGTAGGTATAATCTGTTAGCAATGCAATAGATGGTAGGTATAATCTGTTAGCAATGCAATAGCTGGTAGGTATAATCTGTTAGCATTCCAATAGCTGGTAGGTACAATCTGTTAGCAATGCAATAGCTGGTAGGTATAATCTGTTAGCAATGCAATAGTTGGTAGGTATAATCTGTAAGCAATGCAATAGCTGGTAGGTATAATCTGTTAGCAATGCAATAGCTGGTAGGTATAATCTGCTAGCAGTGCAATAGCTGGTAGGTATAATCTGTTACCAGTACAATAGCTGGTAGGTATAATCTGTTACCAGTACAATATCTGGTAGGTATAATCTGTTACCAGTACAATATCTGGTAGGTATAATCTGTTACCAGTACAATAGCTGGTAGGTATAATCTGTTACCAGTACAATAGCTGGTAGGTATAATCTGTTAACAGTACAATAGCTGGTAGGTATAATCTGTTAGCAATGCAATAGCTGGTAGGTATAATCTGTTAGCAGTGCAATAGCCCGTAGGTATAATCTGTTAGCAATGCAATTGCTGGTAGGTATAATCTGTTAGCAGTCCAATAGATGGTAGGTATAATCTGTTACCAATGCAATTGCTGGTAGGTATACTCTGTTAGCAGTGCAATAGTTGGTAGGTATAATCTGTTAGCAATGCAATAGCTGGTCGGTATAATCTGTTAGCAATGCAATAGCTGGTAGGTATAATCTGTTAGCAATGCAATAGCTGTTAGGTATAATCTGTTAGCAATGCAATAGGTGGTCGGTATAATATGTTAGCAATGCAATAGCTGGTAGGTATAATCTGTTAGCAACGCAATAGCTACTAGGTATAATCTGTTAGCAGTCAAATAGATGGTAGGTATAATCTGTTAGCAATACAATTGCTGGTAGGTATAATCTGTTAGCAGTGCAATAGTTGGTAGGTATAATCTGTTAGCAGTCCAATAGTTGGTAGGTATAATCTGTTGGCAATGCAATAGCTCGTAGGTATAATCTCTTACCAGTACAATAGCTAGTAGGTTTAATCTGTTAACAGTACAATAACTGGTAGGTATAATATGTTAGCAATGCAATAGCTTCACAAGTATAATATGTTAGCAATGCAATAAGTGGTAGGTATAATCTGTTAGCAGTGCAATAGCTCGTACGTATAATCTGTTAGCAATGCAATTGCTGGTAGGTATAATCTGTTAGCAGTGCAATAGCTGGTAGGTATAATCTGTTAGCAGTGCAATAGTTGGTAGGTATAATCTGTTAGCAATGCAATAGCTGGTAGGTATAATCTGTTAGCAATGCAATAGCTGGTAGGTATAATCTGTTAGCAGTGCAATAGCTGGTAGGTATAATCTGTTACCAGTACAATAGCTGGTAGGTATAATCTGTTACCAGTACAATAGCTGGTAGGTATAATCTGTTAACAGTACAATAGCTGGTAGGTATAATCTGTTAGCAATGCAATAGCTGGTAGGTATAATCTGTTAGCAGTGCAATAGCCCGTAGGTATAATCTGTTAGCAATGCAATTGCTGGTAGGTATAATCTGTTAGCAGTCCAATAGATGGTAGGTATAATCTGTTACCAATGCAATTGCTGGTAGGTATACTCTGTTAGCAGTGCAATAGTTGGTAGGTATAATCTGTTAGCAATGCAATAGCTGGTCGGTATAATCTGTTAGCAATGCAATAGCTGGTAGGTATAATCTGTTAGCAATGCAATAGCTGTTAGGTATAATCTGTTAGCAATGCAATAGCTAGTAGGTATAATCTGTTAGCAATGCAATAGGTGGTCGGTATAATATGTTAGCAATGCAATAGCTGGTAGGTATAATATGTTAGCAATGCAATAGCTGGTAGGTATAATCTGTTAGCAACGCAATAGCTACTAGGTATAATCTGTTAGCAGTCCAATAGATGGTAGGTATAATCTGTTAGCAATACAATTGCTGGTAGGTATAATCTATTAGCAGTGCAATAGTTGGTAGGTATAATCTGTTAGCAGTCCAATAGTTGGTAGGTATAATCTGTTAGCAATGCAATAGCGCGTAGGTATAATCTCTTACCAGTACAATAGCTAGTAGGTTTAATCTGTTAACAGTACAATAACTGGTAGGTATAATCTGTTAGCAATGCAATAGCTTCACAAGTATAATATGTTAGCAATGCAATAAGTGGTAGGTATAATATGTTAGCAGTGTAATAGCTCGTACGTATAATCTGTTAGCAATGCAATTGCTGGTAGGTATAATCTGTTAGCAGTGCAATAGCTGGTAGGTATAATCTGTTAGCAGTGCAATAGTTGGTAGGTATAATCTGTTAGCAATGCAATAGCTGGTAGGTATAATCTGTTAGCAATGCAATAGCTGGTAGGTATAATCTGTTAGCAGTGCAATAGCTGGTAGGTATAATCTGTTACCAGTACAATAGCTGGTAGGTATAATCTGTTACCAGTACAATAGCTGGTAGGTATAATCTGTTACCAGTACAATATCTGGTAGGTATAATCTGTTAACAGTACAATAGCTCGAAGGTATAATCTGTTAGCAATGCAATAGCTGGTAGGTATAATCTGTTAGCAGTGCTATAGCCCGTAGGTATAATCTGCTTGCAATGCAATTGCTGGTAGGTATAATCTGTTAGCAGTCCAATAGTTGGTAGGTATAATCTGTTAGCAATGCAGTAGCTGATAGGTATAATCTGTTAGCAATGCAATAGATAGTAGGTATAATCTGTTAGCAATGCAATAACTAGTAGGTATAATCTGTTAGCAATGCAATAGCTAGTAGGTATAATCAATTAGCAGTCCAATAGATGGTAGGTATAATCTGTTAGCATTGCAATAGCTGGTAGGTATACTATGTTAGCAGTGCAATAGCTGGTAGGTATAATCTGTTAGCAATGCAATAGCTAGTAGGTATAATCAATTAGCAGTCCAATAGATGGTAGGTATTATCTGTTAGCAGTCCAATAGCTGGTAGGTATAATATGTTAGCAGTGCAATAGCTGGTAGGTATAATCTGTTAGCAATGCAATAGCTGGTAGGTATAATCTGTTAGCAGTGCAATAGCTGGTAGGTATAATCTGTTACCAGTACAATAGCTGGTAGGTATAATCTGTTACCAGTACAATAGCTGGTAGGTATAATCTGTTACCAGTACAATATCTGGTAGGTATAATCTGTTAACAGTACAATAGCTCGAAGGTATAATCTGTTAGCAATGCAATAGCTGGTAGGTATAATCTGTTAGCAGTGCTATAGCCCGTAGGTATAATCTGCTTGCAATGCAATTGCTGGTAGGTATAATCTGTTAGCAGTCCAATAGTTGGTAGGTATAATCTGTTAGCAATGCAGTAGCTGATAGGTATAATCTGTTAGCAATGCAATAGATAGTAGGTATAATCTGTTAGCAATGCAATAACTAGTAGGTATAATCTGTTAGCAATGCAATAGCTAGTAGGTATAATCAATTAGCAGTCCAATAGATGGTAGGTATAATCTGTTAGCATTGCAATAGCTGGTAGGTATACTATGTTAGCAGTGCAATAGCTGGTAGGTATAATCTGTTAGCAATGCAATAGCTAGTAGGTATAATCAATTAGCAGTCCAATAGATGGTAGGTATTATCTGTTAGCAGTCCAATAGCTGGTAGGTATAATATGTTAGCAGTGCAATAGCTGGTAGGTATAATCTGTTAGCAATGCAATATCTAGTGGGTATAATATGTTAGCAGTCCAATAGATGGTAGGTATAATATGTTAGCAGTCCAATAGCTGGTAGGTATAATCTGTTAACAGTACAATAGCTCGTAGGTATAATCTGTTAGCAATGCAATTGCTGGTAGGTATAATCTGTTAGCAGTGCAATAGCTGGTAGGTATAATCTGTTACCAGTACAATAGCTGGTAGGTATGGTTGAAATAATGACCGCAGACCGAGTGTTATCTGTACCGCTCGAGATGGTTATCACAGATATTCACGAGGTCGAGGTCATTATTTCACATACACCACATGGTTATGATTGACAAAGTGACAAGTCGTTTTTATTTTCATTAATTTAAATACGGAATAGTTATTTTAATTGAACGTTTTGAAATAGTTGTAATGTTGTAATGCTTGAGTGAATTCTACTCTAAACATTGCTTCAACATCACGTGTACACTTCGCGAAATTCACGTGCAAATCGAGTCGTGTATATTCATTGTTGTCAAACAGAAATTCCTAGCAAGTTACCAACTGTTTATTTTCGTTTTTACTACAGAAACTACATTACCTTTTCTTTGAATATATACAAACAAACAAACATTTATAAGATTGTTTTTGACAACATATTATTCTGTTTTAACAAGCCATTCAGTCCATGACCAACTATCTCCTGGCGTTAAGCGAACACCGTGGCTGCACGGACGTTGTTCATTGCATCTTGTGATGCACGGACATCAATCATGTCATGTTGCCAAGCTACGTTTCTAACTTCACGTGCTGCACACAATCAAAAGCGCGTGGTTGAGAAGAAGTGGCCAAAATGGAATGGTCTGATGTTTCAAACAATAGTACACATGATAAGAGTTTCAAGGTCTTTTCGGAGCGAAATGAAGGTGAGTTACATTGTATTTGACACTAATTCATTTGCTGTTCAACCGTATTTGACATTTTAGCTCATGTAAAAGTGCGTTTTCGAGTGACCAAACGAAATATAAACATGTTCACGATAGTGTTTCATTCACAATATCATACAGCTTTGCTTGACAAATCGTAAAAATGATTTTCACCAGGGCGTGGGATGATTGTCTTTACCATTTTACATTACCGTCTGGTATATTTTTGCATGTCATTTTCATTGACTTCAAAAATGAATAGCTCTTTATCGATAATCAATATCGAGTGTTAAATTGATGTCGTTGATTTTCTTGCAATCAAAATTTGTAATTTTATCATTTAGATATTTCGTAAATATTCTGCTATTAAAGATGCATCTAGTATTGTTTCATAATATTTTATTTGACTTTAATACGTGCCAACATTCCATAAGGGCGGATTTAAGTTCAAATAGTTTCACTCAACACGATACCCATCCCCAATCGTAAACATATATCATAACTAATAGTTTCCAATTAAAATCGAGCAACGTCATTATGCATGTGTAGAAACCGAAACTACACGTCCCATTTTCATGTACAGTACTGCAGTAGCCACGACCTATATTAAACATTATCAACCATAATTTGTGCTGATGTTTTGAGTCGATTATCACCAACATGGCAATTTTCGGCAACAGCCAGAACTTCCAGATAAAATAACACCATGTAGAACATTTGGCATATGTGACCCCAAACGGCGCAATGGATGCACCTTTAAGTAAAGTAAAAGGAAGTAGCCTATATCACACATACACAAGTCAACAAAACTAATACAAGATGATACATCAGAAATCCCACCCCCCTCAACAATTCATTCATCATGATTCTGTTACTTTTGTGTCACTTTTGCTTTTTTCAGGGATAACCAAACGAATTTAGCTGGGGCTCGTCATTAAGAAAAGACAGCATCAAGGACCACCATCGATAGTGTGTGCTGAATTACGGGATATTAACAAACTAAGTGACTCATTTCATCGTACCTATAAAACGGATAACAAGAATATGTGTGTGAACATTAAACAAATTAAAATGATGGTTAATAAATTATGTGGATTCTGTCTCATGTTTTCTTTTATATACACGTATTTGCGATCTTTGATATTCTTTAAATCAGCTTATTTGTCGTATTCTGTGTAAACTAAATGAAAATATTGGCATGACAAAACTGACAGAAAAAAATGATGTAAAGAATGTCGAAAGTCACAAATCGAGGCAAAGGGTCATTTAGACCCGCAAGCCGAGGGTAAGTTTTTTTTCGAGGTGCGATATGGTGAATATGGCGAGGCGAAGCCGAGACATGTTCACCATATCGAACCGAGAGGTCGGTTATCACGAGGTTGGTTATCTGATAACCAACCTCTTGATAACCGACCTCTCGGTTGCTTGGAGGTCGGTTATCTAAAAATAACTACCTCTGATATTGACCTGATAACCACACCACGTGGTGTATAATCTGTTACCAGTACAATAGCTGGTAGGTATAATCTGTCAACAGTACAATAGTTGGTAGGTGTAATCTGTTAGCAATGCAATAACTGGTAGGTGTAATCTGTTAACAGTACAATAGCTGGTAGGTATAATCTGTTAACAGTACAATAACTGGTAGGTATAATCTGTTAACAGTACAATAACTGGTAGGTATAATATGTCAATAGTACAATAACTGGTAGGTATAATATGTTAACAGTACAATAGCTAGTGGGTATAATCTGTTAGCAGTCCAATAGATGGTAGGTATAATCAATTAGCAGTCCAATAGATGGTAGGTATTATCTGTTAGCAGTCCAATAGCTGGTAGGTATAATATGTTAGCAGTGCAATAGCTGGTAGGTATAATCTGTTAGCAATGCAATAGCTAGTAGGTATAATATGTTAGCAGTCCAATAGATGGTAGGTATAATATGTTAGCAGTCCAATAGCTGGTAGGTATAATCTGTTAACAGTACAATAGCTCGTAGGTATAATCTGTTAGCAATGCAATTGCTGGTAGGTATAATCTGTTAGCAATGCAATAACTGGTAGGTATAATCTGTTAACAGTACAATAACTGGTAGGTATAATATGTCAATAGTACAATAACTGGTAGGTATAATATGTTAACAGTACAATAGCTAGTGGGTATAATCTGTTAGCAGTCCAATAGATGGTAGGTATAATATGTTAGCAGTGCAATAGCTGGTAGGTATAATCTGTTAGCAATGCAATAGCTAGTAGGTATAATCAATTAGCAGTCCAATAGATGGTAGGTATTATCTGTTAGCAGTCCAATAGCTGGTAGGTATAATATGTTAGCAGTGCAATAGCTGGTAGGTATAATATGTTAGCAGTCCAATAGTTGGTAGGTATAATATGTTACCAGTCCAATAGCTGGTAGGTATAATATGTTAGCAGTGCAATAGCTGGTAGGTATAATCTGTTAGCAGTGAATTATCTGGTAGATACTATCTGCAAGCAATGCATTAGCTGGTAGGTATAATCTGTTAGCAATGCAATAACTGGTAGGTATAATCTGTTAGCAATGCAATAGCTGGTAGGTATAATCTGTTAACAGTACAATAGCTGGTAGGTATAATCTGTTAGCAGTGCAATAGCTTGTAGGTATAATCTGTTAGCAGTGCAATAGCTGGTAGGTATAATCTGTTAGCAATGCAATAGCTGGTAGGTATAATCTGTTAGTAATGCAATAGCTGGTAGGTATAATCTGTTAGCAATGCAATAGCTGGTAGGTATAATCTGTTAGCAATGCAAAAGCTGGTAGGTATAATCTGTTAACAGTACAATAGCTGGGAAGTATAATCTGTTAGCAGTGCAATAGCTGGTAGGTATAATCTGTTAGCAGTGCAATAGCTGGTAGGTATAATCTGTTAGCAGTGCAATAACTGGTAGGTATAATCTGTTAACAGTACAATAACTGGTAGGTATAATATGTCAATAGTACAATAACTGGTAGGTATAATATGTTAACAGTACAATAGCTAGTGGGTATAATCTGTTAGCAGTCCAATAGATGGTAGGTATAATATGTTAGCAGTGCAATAGCTGGTAGGTATAATATGTTAGCAATGCAATAGCTGGTAGGTATAATCTGTTAGCAACGCAATAGCTACTAGGTATAATCTGTTAGCAGTCCAATAGATTGTAGGTATAATCTGTTATCAATACAATTGCTGGTAGGTAAAATCTGTTAGCAGTGCAATAGTTGGTAGGTATAATCTGTTAGCAGTCCAATAGTTGGTAGGTATAATATGTAAGCAATGCAATAGCTGGTCGGTATACAGTCAAACCGCGATAGTCCGGCCACCAATAATACGAATCTTGCGGTGTCCGAACGGTAGCAAGCTGTAACCAAACTAATCTCTATATAAACTCATTAAATGTTGATTCATTAATCCGTTGAATCCGTTTCCGAATCCGAACGCCAATTAGCCGTAACGGATTAGTTAATAACAACTATTTCTGCTTCATTAATCCGGTGACAAGCGATCATCACACTGATTGGATCGGTAAACTTCAATGACAGTGGATTGACACGGGAGTTGAGCGTGTCAGTAGTTTGTGATTTTAATAAATTGTAATGTTTTACATTGTGTGTCAGTACTTTGTGATTGTAATATATTGAATTTCTCATTTTGTGCGATAGTTATAAATATCCAGCGTGTCAAATTCATTTAATATTTTAAATACGTTCTCGTCTGTCTGTAGATTCAAAGGTTATCAACTCCATCTTGTTTAATTCATTTCAGTAGTCCGAACATTTCACTATCCGAACGTTTTTGATGAAAAACGGAAGCGTTCGGATTATCGAGGCCTGACTGTAATCTGTTAGCAATGCAATAGCTCGTAGGTACAATCTCTTACCAGTACAATAGCTAGTAGGTTTAATCTGTTAACAGTACAATAACTGGTAGGTATAATCTGTTAGCAATGCAATAGCTTCACAAGTATAATCTGTTAGCAATGCAATAGGTGGTAGGTATAATCTGTTAGCAGTGCAATAGCTCGTACGTATAAGCTGTTAGCAATGCAATTGCTGGTAGGTATAATCTGTTAGCAATGCAATAGCTGGTAGGTATAATCTGTTAGCAATGCAATAGCTGGTAGGTATAATCTGTTAGCAGTGCAATAGCTGGTAGGTATAATCTGTTACCAGTACAATAGCTGGTAGGTATAATCTGTTACCAGTACAATAGCTGGTAGGTATAATCTGTTACCAGTACAATATCTGGTAGGTATAATCTGTTACCAGTACAATAGCTGGTAGGTATAATCTGTTACCAGTACAATAGCTGGTAGGTATAATCTGTTAACAGTACAATAGCTGGTAGGTATAATCTGTTAGCAATGCAATAGCTGGTAGGTATAATCTGTTAGCAGTGCAATAGCCCGTAGGTATAATCTGTTAGCAATGCAATTGCTGGTAGGTATAATCTGTTAGCAGTCAAATAGATGGTAGGTATAATCTGTTACCAATGCAATTGCTGGTAGGTATACTCTGTTAGCAGTGCAATAGTTGGTAGGTATAATCTGTTAGCAATGCAATAGCTGGTCGGTATAATCTGTTAGCAATGCAATAGCTGGTAGGTATAATCTGTTAGCAATGCAATAGCTGTTAGGTATAATCTGTTAGCAATGCAATAGCTAGTAGGTATAATCTGTTAGCAATGCAATAGGTGGTCGGTATAATATGTTAGCAATGCAATAGCTGGTAGGTATAATATGTTAGCAGTGCAATAGTTTGTAGGTATAATCTGTTAGCAATGCAATAGGTGGTCGGTATAATATGTTAGCAATGCAATAGCTGGTAGGTATAATATGTTAGCAATGCAATAGCTGGGAGGTATAATCTGTTAGCAACGCAATAGCTACTAGGTATACTCTGTTAGCAGTCCAATAGATGGTAGGTATAATCTGTTAGCAATACAATTGCTGGTAGGTATAATCTGTTAGCAGTGCAATAGTTGGTAGGTATAATCTGTTAGCAGTCCAATAGTTGGTAGGTATAATCTGTTAGCAATGCAATAGCTCGTAGGTATAATCTCTTACCAGTACAATAGCTAGTAGGTTTAATCTGTTAACAGTACAATAACTGGTAGGTATAATCTGTTAGCAATGTAATAGCTTCACAAGTATAATATGTTAGCAATGCAATAAGTGGTAGGTATAATCTGTTAGCAGTGCAATAGCTCGTACGTATAATCTGTTAGCAATGCAATTGCAGGTAGGTATAATCTGTTAGCAGTGCAATAGCTGGTAGGTATAATCTGTTAACAGTACAATAACTGGTAGGTATAATCTGTTAACAGTACAATAACTGGTAGGTATAATCTGTTAACAGTACATTAACTGGTAGGTATAATCTGTTAACAGTACAATAACTGGTAGGTATAATATGTCAATAGTACAATAACTGGTAGGTATAATATGTTAACAGTACAATAGCTAGTGGGTATAATCTGTTAGCAGTCCAATAGATGGTAGGTATAATATGTTAGCAGTGCAATAGCTGGTAGGTATAATCTGTTAGCAATGCAATAGCTAGTAGGTATAATCAATTAGCAGTCCAATAGATGGTAGGTATTATATGTTAGCAGTCCAATAGCTGGTAGGTATAATATGTTAGCAGTGCAATAGCTGGTAAGTATAATCTGTTAGCAATGCAATAGCTAGTAGGTATAATATGTTAGCAGTCCAATAGATGGTAGGTATAATATGTTAGCAGTCCAATAGCTGGTAGGTATAATCTGTTAACAGTACATTAGCTCGTAGGTATAATCTGTTAGCAATGCAATTGCTGGTAGGTATAATCTGTTAGCAATGCAATAACTGGTAGGTATGGTTGAAATAATGACCGCAGACCGAATGAATATCTGTGATAACCATCGAGCGGTACGCGAGATGGTTATCACAGATATTCACGAGGTCGAGGTCATTATTTCACATACACCACATGGTTATGATTGATAAAGTGTCAAGGCATTTTTATTTTTATTCATGTAAATACGAAATAGTTACTTTATATTAACGTTTTGAATAGTTGTAATGTTGTAATGCTTGAGTAACTCTACTCCAAACATTGCTTCAACTTCACGTGCACACTGCGCGAAATTCACGTTCAAATCGATTCGTGTACATTCTCAGATGTCAATCAGAAATTTCAAGCAAGTAACCAACTCATTATTTTCGTTTTTACTTCATAAACTTCATCACATCTATCTTGAATATATATGAAATAAAGATGAACAATTGTAAATAAAAACGCTTATGAGATTTTTAAGACAACATATACTATTTTAACTAGCCATTCAATCCATGACCAACTATCTATTGGCGTTAAGTGAAAACCGTGGCTGCACGGACGTTGTTCATTTCATCTTGTGATGCACGGACATTATGAATGTCATGTTGTCAAGCTGATTTTCTAACTTCACGTGCTGCACACAATAAAAAACGCGTGGTTTCAAGGAGGTCGCCAAAATGGAGAGGTCTGATGTTTCAAACAATAATACACCTAATACGTGTTTTAAGGTCTGTTCGGAGCGAAATAAAGGTGAGTTACATCGTATGTTACACTAATTCATTTGTTGTTTAACCTTATTTGATATTGCATGTAAAACATCTATGAGTATGGATAATGTTATATGCCGTTTTCAAGTGACTGATCAAACGAAGTATCAACACGTTCACGATATTGTTTTATTCAGAGTACCATACAGCTTTGTTCAAATCATAATATTGATTTGCACCATATTTTTGTATGTCATTTTCAACAATAAATAGCATGCTTTTCACACTCGATGTTCGATAATCAATATGGAGTGTTAAATTAAAATAGTCGATTTTCTTGCTTTCAAAATTGGTATATTAATCATTTAGATATTTCGTAAATATACTGCTATTAAAGATGCATCAATTGTTTCATAATATTCTATTTTGCCTTTGTATGTGCCAACATACCATACGTGCGGATTAAAGGTCAAATAATGTCATTCAACTTGCATATTCATCCCCATTTGTCAAATGTATGTAATTACTAGCTGGTTTCCAACTAAATCGAGCAACGTCATTATACATGTTTAGAAACATAAAGTACACGTCCTATTTTCATGTACAGTAGTTATATGACCTATTCAACATAATAAACCTCAATTTGTCCTTATGAATGTTTTGTAAATAGATTTTCAAAATTACGTTGGACTAATTGGCGCGATGCAATCCCGGTGCATTGTCCGGTTTTCGATCAGAAATCACTACTTTTAGCTTTACATCAGCTTTACTGAGTCGACTATCATCAAAATGGTAATTTTCGGCAAGTCAGTATAATAATACCATTTAGAACGTTTGGCATATGTAATCCCCCAACGACACAATGGATGAACATTTCAGTCTGGTAATAACACTTTTGCTTGTTTCAGGGACAACCGAACGAATTTAGCTGGAGTCATCTTCAAAAATAAGGTTTTATTGAATGCTTCAGCAAATTGACGATCAGATGGATTGCTTGAAAAGGGATTATTCTATGTTACTGACTTTTCACCATTGTTTTGCGACATTTCCTGCAGTTGAAGAAAGGACCACCATGGATACTGTATGCTGATTTGTGAACATTTTAAAGTTTTACTTCAATTACGGATATGTTAATAAACGAAGTGATTGATTGTATTTGTAACAAGGATCGATAACACGAATATTTGTGTGAAAATGTAATATGAAATTAAAATGATGGTAAATAAATTATATGGATTCTGTCTCATGTTTTCTTTCATAAACACGTATTTTCGATCTTTGATATTCTTTAAATCAGCCTATTTGTCATATTTTGTGTAAACTAAATGAATACATTGGCATAACAAAACTGACTCAATAAATTATTTAAAGAATGTCGAAAGACACAAATAGAGGCAAAGGTTCATTTAGACCCGTAAGCCGAGGGTAAGTTTTTTTCGAGGTGCGATATGGTGAACATGGCGAGGCGAAGCCGAGACATGTTCACCATATCGAACCGAGAGGTCGGTTATCACGAGGTTGGTTATCTGATAACCAACCTCTTGATAACCGACCTCTCGGTAGCTTGGAGGTCGGTTATCTAAAAATAACTACCTCTGATATTGACCTGATAACCACACCACGTGGTGTATAATCTGTTAACAGTACAATAACTGGTAGGTATAATATGTCAATAGTACAATAACTGGTAGGTATAATATGTTAACAGTACAATAGCTAGTGGGTATAATCTGTTAGCAGTCCAATAGATGGTAGGTATAATATGTTAGCAGTGCAATAGCTGGTAGGAATAATCTGTTAGCAATGCAATAGCTAGTAGGTATAATCAATTAGCAGTCCAATAGATGGTAGGTATAATATGTTAGCAGTGCAATAGCTGGTAGGTATAATCTGTTAGCAGTCCAATAATTGGTAGGTATAATATGTTAGCAGTGCAATAGCTAGTAGGTATAATATGTTAGCAGTCCAATAGCTGGTAGGTATAATATGTTAGCAGTGCAATAGCTGGTAGGTATAATCTGTTAGCAGTGAATTATCTGGTAGATACTATCTGTAAGCAATGCAATAGCTGGGAGGTATAATCTGTTAGCAATGCAATAACTGGTAGGTATAATCTGTTAGCAATGCAATAGCTGGTAGGTATAATCTGTTAACAGTACAATAGCTGGTAGGTATAATCTGTTACCAGTGCAATAGCTTGTAGGTATAATCTGTTAGCAGTGCAATAGCTGGTAGGTATAATCTGTTAGCAATGCAATAGCTGGTAGGTATAATCTGTTAGTAATGCAATAGCTGGTAGGTATAATCTGTTAGCAATGCAATAGCTGGTAGGTATAATCTTTTAGCAATGCAAAAGCTGGTAGGTATAATCTGTTAACAGTACAATAGCTGGGAAGTATAATCTGTTAGCAGTGCAATAGCTGGTAGGTATAATCTGTTAGCAGTGCAATAGCTGGTAGGTATAATCTGTTAGCAGTGCAATAACTGGTAGGTATAATCTGTTAACAGTACAATAACTGGTAGGTATAATATGTCAATAGTACAATAACTGGTAGGTATAATATGTTAACAGTACAATAGCTAGTGGGTATAATCTGTTAGCAGTCCAATAGATGGTAGGTATAATATGTTAGCAGTGCAATAGCTGGTAGGTATAATCTGTTAGCAATGTAATAGCTAGTAGGTATAATCAATTAGCAGTCCAATAGATGGTAGGTATTATCTGTTAGCAGTCCAATAGCTGGTAGGTATAATATATTAGCAGTGCAATAGCTGGTAGGTATAATCTGTTAGCAATGCAATAGCTAGTAGGTATAATATGTTAGCAGTCCAATAGATGGTAGGTATAATATGTTAGCAGTCCAATAGCTGGTAGGTATAATCTGTTAACAGTACAATAGCTCGTAGGTATAATCTGTTAGCAATGCAATTGCTGGTAGGTATAATCTGTTAGCAGTGCAATAGCTGGTAGGTATAATCTGTTACTAGTACAATAGCTTGTAGGTATAATCTGTTACCAGTACAATAGCTGGTAGGTATAATCTGTTAACAGTACAATAGTTGGTAGGTGTAATCTGTTAGCAATGCAATAACTGGTAGGTATAATCTGTTAACAGTACAATAGCTGGTAGGTATAATCTGTTAACAGTACAATAACTGGTAGGTATAATATGTTAACAGTACAATAACTGGTAGGTATAATCTGTTAACAGTACAATAACTGGTAGGTATAATATGTCAATAGTACAATAACTGGTAGGTATAATATGTTAACAGTACAATAGCTAGTGGGTATAATCTGTTAGCAGTCCAATAGATGGTAGGTATAATATGTTAGCAGTCCAAGAGCTGGTAGGTATAATATGTTAGCAGTGCAATAGCTGGTAGGTATAATCTGTTAGCAGTCCAATAGTTGGTAGCTACAATATGTTAGCAGTCCAATAGCTGGTAGGTATAATATGTTAGCAGTGCAATAGCTGGTAGGTATAATCTGTTAGCAGTGAATTATCTGGTAGATACTATATGTTAGCAATGCAATAGCTGGTAGGTATAATCTGTTAGCAATGCAATAACTGGTTGGTATAATCTGTTAGCAATGCAATAGCTGGTAGGTATAATCTGTTAACAGTACAATAGCTGGTAGGTATAATATGTTAGCAGTGCAATAGCTGGTAGGTATAATCTGTTAGCAGTGCAATAGCTGGTAGGTATAATTTGTTCGCAATGCAATAGCTGGTAGGTATAATTTGTTAGCAATGCAATAGCTGGTAGGTATAATCTGTTAGCATTCCAATACCTGGGAAGTATAATCTGTTAGCAGTGCAATAGCTGGTAGGTATAATCTGTTAGCAGTGCAATAACTGGTAGGTATAGTCTGTTAGCAGTGAATTATCTGGTAGATACTATCTGTTAGCAATGCAATAGCTGGTAGGTATAATCTGTTAGCAATGCAATAGCTGGTAGGTATAATCTGTTAGCAGTGCAATAGCTGGTAGGTATAATCTGTTAGCAGTGAATTATCTGGTAGATACTATATGTTAGCAATGCAATAGCTGGTAGGTATAATCTGTTATCAATGCAATAACTGGTAGGTATAATCTGTTAGTAATGCAATAACTGGTAGGTATAATCTGTTAGCAGTGCAATAGCTGGTAGGTATAATCTGTTAGCAGTGAATTATCTGGTAGGTATAATCTGTTAGCAATGCAATAGCTGGTAGGTATAATCTGTTAGCAGTGCAATAGCTGGTAGGTATAATCTGTTAGCAGTGCAATAGCTGGTAGGTATAATCTGTTAGCAGTACAATAGCTGGGAAGTATAATCTGTTAGCAGTGCAATAGCTGGTAGGTATAAACTGTTAGCAATGCAATAACTGGTAGGTATAATCTGTTAGCAGTGTAATAGCTGGTAGGTATAATCTGTTAGCAGTGCAATAGCTGGTAGGTATTATCTGTTATCAATGCAATAGCTGGTAGGTATAATCTGTTAGCAATGCCATAGCTGGTAGGTATAATCTGTTAGCAATGCAATAGCTGGTAGGTATAATCTGTTAGCAATGCACTAGCTGGTAGGTATAGTCTGTTAGCAGTGCAATAGCTGGTAGGTATAATCTGTTAGCAGTGCAATAGCTGGTAGGTATAATCTGTTAGCAGTGAATTATCTGGTAGATACTATCTGTTAGCAATGCAATAGCTGGTAGGTATAATCTGTTAGCAGTGCAATAGCTGGTAGGTATAATCTGTTAGCAGTGCAATAGCTGGTAGGTATAATCTGTTAGCAGTGAATTATTTGGTAGATACTATCTTTTAGCAATGCAATAGCTGGTAGGTATAATCTGTTATCAATGCAATAACTGGTAGGTATAATCTGTTAGCAATGCAATAACTGGTAGGTATAATCTGTTAGCAATGCAATAGCTGGTAGGTATAATCTGTTAGCAGTGCAATAGCTGGTAGGTATAATCTGTTAACAGTACAATAGCTGGGAAGTATAATCTGTTAGCAGTGCAATAGCTGGTAGGTATAAACTGTTAGCAATGCAATAACTGGTAGGTATAATCTGTTAGCAGTGCAATAGCTGGTAGGTATAATCTGTTAGCAGTGCAATAGCTGGTACGTATAATCTGTTAGCAATGCAATAGCTGGTAGGTATAATCTGTTAGCAATGCAATAGCTGGTAGGTATAGTCTGTTAGCAATGCAAAAGATGGTAGGTATAATCTGTTAGCAATGCAATAGCTGGTAGGTATAATCTGTTAGCAATGCAATAGCTGGTAGGTATAATCTGTTAGCAATGCAATAGATGGTAGGTATAATCTTTTAGCAATGCAATAGCTGGTAGGTATAATCTGTTAGCAATGCAATAGATGGTAGGTATAATCTGTTAGCAATGCAATAGCTTGTAGGTATAATCTGTTAGCATTCCAATAGCTGGTAGGTACAATCTGTTAGCAATGCAATAGCTGGTAGGTATAATCTGTTAGCAATGCAATAGCTGGTAGGTATAATATGTAAGCAATGCAATAGCTGGTAGGTATAATCTGTTAGCAATGCAATAGCTGGCAGGTATAATATGTTAGAAATGCAATAGCTGGTAGGTATAATCGGTTAGCAATACAATAGCTGGTAGGTATAAACTGTTAGCAATGCAATAGCTGGTAGGTATAATCTGTTAGCAATGAAATAGCTGGTAGGTATAATCTATTAGCAATGAAATAGCTGGTAGGTATAAACTGTTAGCAATGCAATAGCTGGTAGGTATGAACTGTTAGCAATGCAATAGCTGGTAGGTATAATCTATTAGCAATGCAATAGCTGGTAGGTATAATCTGTTAGCAGTGCAATAGCTGGTAGGTATAATCTGTTAGCAGTGCAATAGCTGGTAGGTATAATCTGTTAGCAGTGAATTATCAGGTAGATACTATCTGTTAGCAATGCAATAGCTGGTAGGTATAATCTGTTAGCAGTGCAATAGCTGGTAGGTATAATCTGTTAGCAGTGCAATAGCTGGTAGGTATAATCTGTTAGCAGTGAATTATCTGGTAGATACTATCTGTTAGCAATGCAATAGCTGGTAGGTATAATCAGTTAGCAGTGCAATAGCTGGTAGGTATAATCTGTTAGCAGTGCAATAGCTGGTAGGTATAATCTGTTAGCAGTGAATTATCTGGTAGATACTATCTTTTAGCAATGCAATAGCTGGTAGGTATAATCTGTTATCAATGCACTAACTGGTAGGTATAATCTGTTAGCAATGCAATAACTGGTAGGTATAATCTGTTAGCAATGCAATAGCTGGTAGGTATAATCTGTTAGCAGTGCAATAGCTGGTAGGTATAATCTGTTAACAGTACAATAGCTGGGAAGTATAATCTGTTAGCAGTGCAATAGCTGGTAGGTATAAACTGTTAGCAATGCAATAGCTGGTAGGTATAATCTGTTAGCAGTGCAATAGCTGGTAGGTATAATCTGTTAGCAGTGCAATAGCTGGTAGGTATAATCTGTTAGCAATGCAATAGCTGGTAGGTATAATCTGTTAGCAATGCAATAGCTGGTAGGTATAGTCTGTTAGCAATGCAATAGATGGTAGGTATAATCTGTTAACAATGCAATAGCTGGTAGGTAATATCTGTTAGCAATGCAATAGCTGGTAGGTATAATCTGTTAGCAATGCAATAGATGGTAGGTATAATCTGTTAGCAATGCAATAGCTGGTAGGTATAATCTGTTAGCATTCCAATAGCTGGTAGGTACAATCTGTTAGCAGTGAATTATCTGGTAGATACTATCTGTTAGCAATGCAATAGCTGGTAGGTATAATCAGTTAGCAGTGCAATAGCTGGTAGGTATAATCTGTTAGCAGTGCAATAGCTGGTAGGTATAATCTGTTAGCAGTGAATTATCTGGTAGATACTATCTTTTAGCAATGCAATAGCTGGTAGGTATAATCTGTTATCAATGCAATAACTGGTAGGTATAATCTGTTAGCAATGCAATAACTGGTAGGTATAATCTGTTAGCAATGCAATAGCTGGTAGGTATAATCTGTTAGCAGTGCAATAGCTGGTAGGTATAATCTGTTAACAGTACAATAGCTGGGAAGTATAATCTGTTAGCAGTGCAATAGCTGGTAGGTATAAACTGTTAGCAATGCAATAACTGGTAGGTATAATCTGTTAGCAGTGCAATAGCTGGTAGGTATAATCTGTTAGCAGTGCAATAGCTGGTAGGTATAATCTGTTAGCAGTGCAATAGCTGGTAGGTATAATCTGTTAGCAATGCAATAGCTGGTAGGTATAGTCTGTTAGCAATGCAATAGATGGTAGGTATAATCTGTTAACAATGCAATAGCTGGTCGGTAATATCTGTTAGCAATGCAATAGCTGGTAGGTATAATATGTTAACAATGCAATAGCTGGTCGGTAATATCTGTTAGCAATGCAATAGCTGGTAGGTATAATCTGTTAGCAATGCAATAGATGGTAGGTATAATCTGTTAGCAATGCAATAGCTGGTAGGTATAATCTGTTAGCATTCCAATAGCTGGTAGGTACAATCTGTTAGCAATGCAATAGCTGGTAGGTATAATCTGTTAGCAATGCAATAGCTGGTAGGTATAATATGTTAGCAATGCAATAGCTGGTAGGTATAATCTGATAGCAATGCAATAGCTGGTAGGTATAATCGGTTAGCAATGCAATAGCTGGTCGGTATAAACTGTTAGCAATGCAATACCTGGTAGGTATAATCTGTTAGCAATGAAATAGCTGGTAGGTATAATCTATTAGCAATGCAATAGCTGGTAGGTATAAACTGTTAGCAATGCAATAGCTGGTAGGTATGAACTGTTAGCAATGCAATAGATGGTAGGTATAATCTGTTAGCAATGCAACAGCTGGTAGGTATAATCTGTTAGCAATGCAATAGCTGGTAGGAATAATCTGTTAGCAGTACAATAGCTCGTAGGTATAATCTGTTAGCAATGCAATAGGTGGTAGGTATAATCTGTTAGCAATGCAATAGCTGGTAGGTATAGTCTGTTAGCAATGCAATAGCTAGTAGGTATTAGCTGTTAGCAGTACAATAGCTGGTAGGTATTGTCTGTTAGCAGTGCAATAGCTGGTAGGTATAGTCTGTTAGCAATGCAATAGCTAGTAGGTATTAGCTGTTAGCAGTACAATAGCTGGTAGGTACAATCTGTTAGCAATGCAATAGCTGGTAGGTATTATCTGTTCGTAGTCCAAAAGATGGTAGGTATAATATGTTAGCAGTCCAATAGCTGGTAGGTATAATCTGTTAACAGTACAATAGCTTGTAGGTATAATATGTTAGCAATGCAATAGCTGGTAGGTATAATCTGTTAGCAATGCAATAGCTGGTAGGTATAATATGTTAGCAATGCAATAGCTGGTAGGTATAATCTGTTAGCAATGCAATAGCTGGTAGGTATAATATGTTAGCAATGCAATAGCTGGTAGGTATACTCTGTTAGCAATGCAATAGCTGGTAGGTATAATCGGTTAGCAATGCAATAGCTGGTCGGTATAAACTGTTAGCAATGCAATAGCTGGTAGGTATAATCTGTTAGCAATGAAATAGCTGGTAGGTATAATCTATTAGCAATGCAATAGCTGATAGGTATAAACTGTTAGCAATGCAATAGCTGGTAGGTATAGTCTGTTAGCAGTGCAATAGCTGGTAGGTATAATCTGTTAGCAGTGCAATAGCTGGTAGGTATAATCTGTTAGCAGTGAATTATCTGGTAGATACTATCTGTTAGCAATGCAATAGCTGCTAGGTATAATCTGTTAGCAGTGCAATAGCTGGTAGGTATAATCTGTTAGCAGTGCAATAGCTGGTAGGTATAATCTGTTAGCAGTGAATTATTTGGTAGATACTATCTTTTAGCAATGCAATAGCTGGTAGGTATAATCTGTTATCAATGCAATAACTGGTAGGTATAATCTGTTAGCAATGCAATAACTGGTAGGTATAATCTGTTAGCAATGCAATAGCTGGTAGGTATAATCTGTTAGCAGTGCAATAGCTGGTAGGTATAATCTGTTAACAGTACAATAGCTGGGAAGTATAATCTGTTAGCAGTGCAATAGCTGGTAGGTATAAACTGTTAGCAATGCAATAACTGGTAGGTATAATCTGTTAGCAGTGCAATAGCTGGTAGGTATTATCTGTTAGCAGTGCAATAGCTGGTACGTATAATCTGTTAGCAGTGCAATAGCTGGTAGGTATAGTCTGTTAGCAATGCAATAGCTAGTAGGTATTAGCTGTTAGCAGTAAAATAGCTGGTAGGTACAATCTGTTAGCAATGCAATAGCTGGTAGGTATTATCTGTTCGTAGTCCAAAAGATGGTAGGTATAATATGTTAGCAGTCCAATAGCTGGTAGGTATAATCTGTTAACAGTACAATAGCTTGTAGGTATAATATGTTAGCAATGCAATAGCTGGCAGGTATAATCTGTTAGCAATGCAATAGCTGGTAGGTATAATATGTTAGCAATGCAATAGCTGGTAGGTATAATCTGTTAGCAATGCAATAGCTGGTATTTATAATATGTTAGCAATGCAATAGCTGGTAGGTATAATCTGTTAGCAATGCAATAGCTGGTAGGTATAATCGGTTAGCAATGCAATAGCTGGTCGGTATAAACTGTTAGCAATGCAATAGCTGGTAGGTATAATCTGTTAGCAATGAAATAGCTGGTAGGTATAATCTATTAGCAATGCAATAGCTGATAGGTATAAACTGTTAGCAATGCAATAGCTGGTAGGTATAGTCTGTTAGCAGTGCAATAGCTGGTAGGTATAATCTGTTAGCAGTGCAATAGCTGGTAGGTATAATCTGTTAGCAGTGAATTATCTGGTAGATACTATCTGTTAGCAATGCAATAGCTGGTAGGTATAATCTGTTAGCAGTGCAATAGCTGGTAGGTATAATCTGTTAGCAGTGCAATAGCTGGTAGGTATAATCTGTTAGCAGTGAATTATTTGGTAGATACTATCTTTTAGCAATGCAATAGCTGGTAGATATTATCTGTTATCAATGCAATAACTGGTAGGTATAATCTGTTAGCAATGCAATAACTGGTAGGTATAATCTGTTAGCAATGCAATAGCTGGTAGGTATAATCTGTTAGCAGTGCAATAGCTGGTAGGTATAATCTGTTAACAGTACAATAGCTGGGAAGTATAATCTGTTAGCAGTGCAATAGCTGGTAGGTATAAACTGTTAGCAATGCAATAACTGGTAGGTATAATCTGTTAGCAGTGCAATAGCTGGTAGGTATAATCTGTTAGCAGTGCAATAGCTGGTACGTATAATCTGTTAGCAATGCAATAGCTGGTAGGTATAGTCTGTTAGCAATGCAATAGATAGTAGGTATAATCTGTTAGCAATGCAATAGCTGGTAGGTATAATCTGTTAGCAATGCAATAGCTGGTAGGTATAATCTGTTAGCAATGCAATAGATGGTAGGTATAATCTTTTAGCAATGCAATAGCTGGTAGGTATAATCTGTTAGCAATGCAATAGATGGTAGGTATAATCTGTTAGCAATGCAATAGCTGGTAGGTATAATCTGTTAGCATTCCAATAGCTGGTAGGTACAATCTGTTAGCAATGCAATAGCTGGTAGGTATAATCTGTTAGCAATGCAATAGCTGGTAGGTATTATATGTTAGCAATGCAATAGCTGGTAGGTATAATCTGTTAGCAATGCAATAGCTGGTAGGTATAATATGTTAGAAATGCAATAGCTGGTAGGTATAATCGGTTAGCAATGCAATAGCTGGTAGGTATAAACTGTTAGCAATGCAATAGCTGGTAGGTATAAACTGTTAGCAATGCAATAGCTGGTAGGTATAATCTGTTAGCAATGAAATAGCTGGTAGGTATAATCTATTAGCAATGCAATAGCTGGTAGGTATAAACTGTTAGCAATGCAATAGCTGGTAGGTATGAACTGTTAGCAATGCAATAGCTGGTAGATATAATCTCTTAGCAATGCAATAGCTGGTAGGTATAATCTGTTAGCAGTGCAATAGCTGGTAGGTATAATCTGTTAGCAGTGCAATAGCTGGTAGGTATAATCTGTTAGCAGTGAATTATCAGGTAGATACTATCTGTTAGCAATGCAATAGCTGGTAGGTATAATCTGTTAGCAGTGCAATAGCTGGTAGGTATAATCTGTTAACAGTACAATAGCTGGGAAGTATAATATGTTAGCAGTGCAATAGCTGGTAGGTATAAACTGTTAGCAATGCAATAACTGGTAGGTATAATCTGTTAGCAGTGCAATAGCTGGTAGGTATAATCTGTTAGCAGTGCAATAGCTGGTAGGTATAATCTGTTAGCAATGCAATAGCTGGTAGGTATAATCTGTTAGCAATGCAATAGCTGGTAGGTATAGTCTGTTAGCAATGCAATAGATGGTAGGTATAATCTGTTAACAATGCAATAGCTGGTAGGTAATATCTGTTAGCAATGCAATAGCTGGTAGGTATAATCTGTTAGCAATGCAATAGATGGTAGGTATAATCTGTTAGCAATGCAATAGCTGGTAGGTATAATCTGTTAGCATTCCAATAGCTGGTAGGTACAATCTGTTAGCAATGCAATAGCTGGTAGGTATAATCTGTTAGCAATGCAATAGCTGGTAGGTATAATATGTTAGCAATGCAATAGCTTGTAGGTATAATCTGTTAGCAATGCAATAGCTGGTAGGTATGAACTGTTAGCAATGCAATAGCTGGTAGGTATAATCTGTTAGCAATGCATTAGCTGGTAGGTATAATCTGTTAGCAATGCAATAGCTGGTAGGTATAATCTGTTAGCAGTACAATAGCTCGTAGGTATAATCTGTTAGCAATGCAATATTTGGTAGGTATAATCTGTTAGCAATGCAATAGCTGGTAGGTATAGTCTGTTAGCAATGCAATAGCTAGTAGGTATTAGCTGTTAGCAGTACAATAGCTGGTAGGTATAGTCTGTTAGCAATGCAATAGCTAGTAGGTATTAGCTGTTAGCAGTACAATAGCTGGTAGGTATTATCTGTTAGCAGTGCAATAGCTGGTAGGTATAGTCTGTTAGCAATGCAATAGCTAGTAGGTATTAGCTGTTAGCAGTACAATAGCTGGTAGGTACAATCTGTTAGCAATGCAATAGCTGGTAGGTATTATCTGTTCGTAGTCCAAAAGATGGTAGGTATAATATGTTAGCAGTCCAATAGCTGGTAGGTATAATCTGTTAACAGTACAATAGCTTGTAGGTATAATATGTTAGCAATGCAATAGCTGGTAGGTATAATCTGTTAGCAATGCAATAGCTGGTAGGTATAATATGTTAGCAATACAATAGCTGGTAGGTATAATCTGTTAGCAATGCAATAGCTGGTAGGTATAATATGTTAGCAATGCAATAGCTGGTAGGTATAATCTGTTAGCAATGCAATAGCTGGTAGGTATAATCGGTTAGCAATGCAATAGCTGGTCGGTATAAACTGTTAGCAATGCAATAGCTGGTAGGTATAATCTGTTAGCAATGAAATAGCTGGTAGGTATAATCTATTAGCAATGCAATAGCTGATAGGTATAAACTGTTAGCAATGCAATAGCTGGTAGGTATGAACTGTTAGCAATGCAATAGCTGGTAGGTATAATCTGTTAGCAATGCAATAGCTGGTAGGTATAATCTGTTAGCAATGCAATAGCTGGTAGGAATAATCTGTTAGCAGTACAATAGCTCGTAGGTATAATCTGTTAGCAATGCAATAGGTGGTAGGTATAATCTGTTAGTAATGCAATAGCTGGTAGGTATAGTCTGTTAGCAATGCAATTGCTAGTAGGTATTAGCTGTTAGCAGTACAATAGCTGGTAGGTATAGTCTGTTAGCAATGCAATAGCTAGTAGGTATTAGCTGTTAGCAGTACAATAGCTGGTAGGTATTATCTGTTAGCAGTGCAATAGCTGGTAGGTATAGTCTGTTAGCAATGCAATACCTAGTAGGTATTAGCTGTTGGCAGTACAATAGCTGGTAGGTACAATCTGTTAGCAATGCAATAGCTGGTAGGTATTATCTGTTCGCAGTCCAAAAGATGGTAGGTATAATATGTTAGCAGTCCAAGAGCTGGTAGGTATAATCTGTTAACAGTACAATAGCTTGTAGGTATAATATGTTAGCAATGCAATAGCTGGTAGGTATAATCTGTTAGCAATGCAATAGCTGGTAGGTATATCTGTTAGCAATGCAATAGCCGGTAGGTATAATCTGTTAGCAATGCAATAGCTTGTAGGTATACACTGTTATCAATGCAATAGCTGGTAGGTATAAACTGTTGTCAATGCAATAGCTGGTAGGTATGGACTTTAGTTGAAAAACGAATTTGGATTTCTCTCTTGTGTAGTCATCTTCACAATCACGCTTAAATTCAATTTTCAAATATCAGTATTATGGCATTTAAAAAAGGTGTATATGATGTTTTGATGAATAAGATAAGACAATGATAGTCCAATCAAATTGGTTTTGTTTAAATAAAATATGAAACGTGTGTTTACGTGTGTTGATATACTTGTATGGAATGTTTGATGTGTTTCAGGTTGGATTTACAGAGCGACCCGTGATTACACTGATATCTTCATTTTCTCCTGTAAGTATCACAACAATTTGGACAATTCATTTTCTCCTGTAAGTATCACAACAATTCGGACAATTCATTTTCTCTTGTAAGTATCACAACAATTGGGACAATTCATTTTCTCATGTAAGTATCACAACAATTGAGACAATTCATTTTATCCTGTAAGTATCACAACAATTGGGACAATTCATTTTCTCATGTAAGTATCACACCAATTGGGACAATTCATTTTCTCCTGTAAGTATCACAACAATTGGGACAATTCATTTTCTCCTGTAAGTATCACAACAATTGGGACAATTCATTTTCTCCAGTAAGTATCACAACAATTCGGACAATTCATTTTCTCATGTAAGTATCACACCAATTGGGACAATACATTTTCTGCTGTAAGTACCACAACAATTGGGACACTTCATTTTCTCATGTAAGTATCACAACAATTCGGACAATTCATTTTCTCCTGTAAGTATCACAACAATTGGGACAATTCATTTTCTCCTGTAAGTATCACAACAATTGGGACAATTCATTTTCTCCTGTAAGTATCACAACAATTCGGACAATTCATTTTCTCCTGTAAGTATCACAACAATTGGGACAATTCATTTTCTCCTGTAAGTATCACAACAATTCGGACAATTCATTTTCTCCTGTAAGTACCACAACAATTGGGACACTTCATTTTCTCATGTAAGTATCACAACAATTCGGACAATTCATTTTCTCCTGTAAGTATCACAACAATTGGGACAATTCATTTTCTCCTGTAAGTATCACAACAATTGGGACAATTCATTTTCTCCTGTAAGTATCACAACAATTGGGACAATTCATTTTCTCCTGTAAGTATCACAACAATTGGGACAATTCATTTTCTCCTGTAAGTATCACAACAATTGGGACAATTCATTTTCTCATGTAAGTATCACACCAATTGGGACAATTCATTTTCTCCTGTAAGTATCACAACAATTGGGACAATTCATTTTCTCCTGTAAATATCACAACAATTGGGACAATTCATTTTCTCCTGTAAGTGTCACAACAATTTGGACAATTCATTTTCTCCTGTAAGTATCACACCAATTGGGACACTTCATTTTCTCCTGTAAGTATCACAACAATTGGGACAATTCATTTTCTCATGTAAGTATCACACCAATTGGGACAATTCATTTTCTCCTGTAAGTATCACAACAATTGGGACAATTCATTTTCTCCTGTAAGTATCACAACAATTGGGACAATTCATTTTCTCCTGTAAGTATCACAACAATTGGGACAATTCATTTTCTCCTGTAAGTATCACAACAATTGGGACAATTCATTTTCTCCTGTAAGTATCACAACAATTGGGACAATTCATTTTCTCATGTAAGTATCACACCAATTGGGACAATTCATTTTCTCCTGTAAGTAGCACAACAATTGAGACAATTCATTTTCTCCTGTAAGTATCACAACAATTGGGACAATTCATTTTCTCCTGTAAGTATCACAACAATTGGGACAATTCATTTTCTCCTGTAAGTATCACAACAATTGGGACAATTCATTTTCTCATGTAAGTACCACAACAATTGGGACAATTCATTTTCTCCTGTAAGTATCACAACAATTGGGACAATTCATTTTCTCCTGTAAGTAGCACAACAATTGGGACAATTCATTTTCTCCTGTAAGTACCACAACAATTGGGACACTTCATTTTCTCCTGTAAGTATCACAACAATTGGGACAATTCATTTTCTCCTGTAAGTAGCACAACAATTGGGACAATTCATTTCCTCCTGTAAGTAGCACAACAATTGGGACAATTCATTTTCTCCTGTAAGTAGCACAACAATTGGGACAATTCATTTCCTCCTGTAAGTAGCACAACAATTGGGACAATTCATTTTCTCCTGTAAGTATCACAACAATTGGGACAATTCATTTTCTCCTGTAAGTATCACAACAATTGGGACAATTCATTTTCTCCTGTAAGTAGCACAACAATTGGGACAATTCATTTCCTCCTGTAAGTAACACAACAATTGGGACAATTCTTTTTGCATTGAAGCTCATCTCAAAACCATTTTCTCCTTTGTATGATTGTTCTTAGAATATCATTTTATGCACAAACCTTCTGAGGCCTATTGATTTATTACGAAAATTAAATGATAGACTAAGAATAAATCAAACATTTGGACTAAATAAATACACAAAATCTGAATGATATAATCGTTTTTTAGCCAAACTATAAACAATTTTATTACTCAACCGTGGTGAGATCACTCATTAGATAACAATGAGTTGGTTACACACATGTGTGATACCACCGCGTGCTGCCGTAACGTCATAATCGGCGCGTGACGTCACAGTCGTTTTTGGTTGACGTCACACTGTAAGCCGCGCGACTGCAATAGCGGGCCACCTATTTGCAAGTAAACGTCACTAAAAACGACTTTCTTGCAATTAAGCGCTATTTACATCATTGAGTAATAAATAAAATACTAAACTCGGTCCCGTTTGATAACATGTTTATGAAACTCGTGAATGCCATCGGTATTTAACTCGCTTTCGCTCGTTAAAATACCAAACCATTCACTCATTTCATAAACATGTTATCAAACGGGACATCGTTTAGTATTCTATATTTAACTCATCATACAATAATCCTTAGAAAAGTTTATAAACCACTGCACAAGTTTGCCTTGGATAACACAAACCATTTTGATCATGAACCTTGCAGTAAACAAATGATGAATTTCTATTTCACTTACATTTTCTCTTTCAGCGTGCATGTTTGGCGCCACGACAGCTCTTGGGTTTGCATCAATGATGTTTTCCAGACCTACACCTTACAATGAAGACAGAGCAGATATCGATATTCAGACTGTATCTAACAGCAACCTGGATATAACTGTCAACCATTCTATTGAGACACTATCAACCAACTGTGGCGAGGATATCCGAATGTAATGATACAGAGGAAAGTGTACACAATTGGTACAGAATGTTGAGGAACTACTTCGCTGTTGGTCCGTTGCTTTGAATTACTTTGAAGACCTTCTCTCGGTAGCAAAATCAATTCAAAGAAATACGTTATAAATAAATTATTTATGAACTAAAGACAAACTTATCGATGTATATTATTTTTTTAATACCAATTTTGTATTTTGTATTATGTTCTAATTGGAATAAAATTTATACACAATTTATTATAAAAATAGTTTTTGTAACTTCAGTTTCTTAAAAACAAATTTTATCAATTATCTTATCAATGTGTCTAAAATGGCACAAATACTCTATAATTCTAACAACACATTTTGTCACAAGCAATTGCAATATTCTTGAAAAAAGTAAAGCATAACAAAAATAATTTTTTTAATGATCTTTGATAGGATATAAACCAATGCTCAACAGAAATTATACAATTGATTTGAAGAGGCATGAAAAAACCAGATGAAGATAGACACTTAAATCTTTTTATATCAGTAGAGTGGCGTTTTAAGATAATGTACGCACACGATCATTTCAATAAAACAGAAACTGAATGCCCAACAGAGGTACAAAGACACATTGGGTCAAACATTTCTAATTCTCACTATTACTGTCAAGCTGTATATGCTTAAAATGAGATCGTAAGTAATGGAAAAGTCCCTGGACACGTGTTCAATACCGAGTATGTCCACCTTGGGCACCAATACATGCCAGAGCCCGCCGCCGCATCAATGACCTCAAACGCCGAATGACGTTGGGAGTCAGTCGCTGACATTCATCATTTGGACACTGTTCTAAGGCTTGAAGGTTGTCCGGTTGTGCTGGTCGTCTCCTGACTTGACGGTTTAGGTGATCACACAAGTTTTCAATGGGGTTCATGTCCGGTGAATATGCTGGCCAGGGCTAGACCTGAATGTTCGGGTCGTTCAGAAAGTATTGTGTTAGCCTAGCCATATGCGGTCGAGAATTGTGTCCTGCTGAAAGATAATCCAACGTGGTTGTTGTTGAATGAATGACTGCATGACTGACTGCAAGATCTCATCACGATACCTCTGTGCGTTAAGGTTGCCATGAATAAAAATCAGTCTCGTTGTTTGCTCACCGCAGATACCTCCCCAGATTATCACGCCACCGCCTGCAAATGGTACAACTTCCTGGACAGTTTGGCACTGCCGACCATCACAACATAACAAAACAAACCTAATCTCACCCGAACACGAACACGGCTCCAATTTCGACGTGCTCGAATACCATGCTGATGCAATCTGCGTACACTGTGTGTCTACCGATCCGATGTCCCAATTCCATCGCTGCCGTTTCCGTTGAGGTGATGAAGCGGTTTCTCGGGTGAATACCTCGGCAGTGACGGTCTTCCACGGGCGTGGTGACGCGGGATCTACCACTTCTAGCCCTGTCTAATGTCTGACCCGTCTGACGAAATCAATGCATTAACCAGGAAACGCAAACACGCGTGCAGCCAAACGTTCTGGCAATAGCTCTCTCTCTCTGTATTGCCGTTAACCTCGGCAGTTTATGTGCCTTTTGTTGCTGCCTTCTTGATGTGCAATGTCATGTGTATCATAAAGTGATTTTGCACGTGCATTACATGGGATGAGACTTAACGTCGTTTTTGGAAAAAGTCACGTATTGCATGACAAATCTCACTATACTCCACTTATTGTCAATGAAAACATTGTGTTGTGTTCCTGCGATATGTTTAATAATCATTTGTTTTAATAATCTAGGTATTAACATAATTGTGTATATATGTTCATTGTAAACAATATAAAGCACTGTATATTGTATATATTCCCTGAAGGAAATGATATATACTTTGAGATATCACGTCCCTCTCTGCAGAAGTTTTAGCCAATAACTTGCTTTTGTTCTGGACTTCCCTCAAAGACTAACTCATATTCAAACTTTGAGGCTTCCACAACTTTCAAGATTTGCTATCAATGAAATTTGCTCCGTATGAATCCTCTAGATGTGAAAATATTTATCTTCAAATTAATATGTGTTCCAAAATGTTTGTGAACATCAAGGTGGGAAGTGACAAACAATTTGAAAGATGTTTCCAGAGGTTGTCAGCCTTGATCTATTATTATTTCAGTGACAAGTGGTATTGGAAACTAGTACACCACTGAGGCCCAACATATAATTAGGGTAATAAATCCGTCATAAAGCATAGATGTAAAGGACAGAGCGTTGTGACTTTTAGCAGGCCTGAAAGGTCTTATGGTAAGGCATGGCGTTCGGCGTCTGTCCACCCGTCCGTCTGTAAACATTCGCATTTTCGACCAGTAACTCTAAAGAGCTCACATTTTATGTATAGACTCCTTTGACAAAGGGGATTCTAAATTGTAGATTTGATGACTCTATGACCCCAAATGTGGGTCACAGACGCCATGACCTAAAAACCTATTGTCATCTTCTCCTCAAGTATGAAAAGGTCTAGAAAGCTGAAACGTTGTGTACAGACTCCTTGGCCAATGGGGATTCTCAATTGTAGATTGTTTTGGCCCTGTGACTCCAAATGTGAGTGTAACTTTCTGCTTTTGTCACATATGTTCTATTCGTTTCTAATATCCAATACTTGACTATTATTACATACTCTCTTTCACTGATACTTAACCCCGAAATCAGTTTTGTTCTGTAACTGTTTCAAATAAAAGTGTGAAAACAAAAATTAAAATGGAACCATTAGCTCTCTAGCTCGATATACTTTACTCGTCAGAGGGTTAACATATCTGCAACTTTTAATTCGGATTAGTAAATGTGTTTGTACACTCTATTAAAGTTTTTAAGCTTTTAGTTCTGTATAGGCTTCAAGGGCGAGATCATTAAGGTACCAAATCTACAATTTATCCTATCAATTTACTAGGGTGTCTGTACACATGCTTTCAGTTTTCTAAGGTTTGTGTTATTTCGGGAATAAAAATGAAGGAAATAGGTTATTTCGGTCGTGGGTAGAACAGTCCCAATCATCGTCCTCACACAAAACTGGACTATACCAGTGCTGAGTTGAATGAGTTTTGGCTTCGTAAGTCCTCTAAACCTATGGTAACCTTAGACTATGTCACGTGATTTTAAAGTTCTGTTATAAATTTCTTCAAATGTTTTTTACGTAATCGGTTTATGATGACATTAATGTATTTAATAATCGATTTATATAGATTTCAGATTTCCAATCCTAACCTCTGTTGTTTTACGCTTGAAATCGAGGGAAGGACGGGAGTGTTCTGATCGGTTGCAATTGAATCTAGTTTAGCAATCAGTGACACCGTTGTAAAAGTGACATCTGCCAATGACACGTTTTTTAAGACAAACGTTTTCTCATTCAATGCGTTTTCCTCGAAATATGCAATTTAATTTTGTGAAAACTATTGATCATGAACATGCTTATAAATATAGAAGCCCACATCAGAGACACATACCAAAAACAGTTCATTTGTGTTCTTTACATCAGACATATTCGAAGGACATATGCTAATGAGCAAGACCCTTAAGATTAAAATGCCTAGATCTTTTAAGTCACTCAATCGACTAGCCACTGAAAGATGAGTTTTCATTGGTTAAGAAGCAGGGATACAGTATGACATTCCGCTTTCCTCCGCTAGGGAATTTTACTTCTGCTCTCGTTTTCAAGCGAAAAGAACAGAGGTTAGGATCGGAAATCTATAGAGAGTAACATCTGTGGGAAGAGAATGTAAATAATCGGTTAATAATGACGTAATTGTATTTAATAATCGATTTATATGGTAGATAGTCATGACCAGCTGGCAACATAAGTATATTATCGTTTTGGCATGTTTGGAGCATACGGCCCTTTGACATGGCCGCGGCAGGTGATCCTAACTTCTTATTATATCCACGGGTCATGTTTTATCCATAATATACAATGTAAAACTCTCACATGTAAAGTAATCAGACGAACTGGTCACATTGTCAATGCAAAGTACAAAATAACATCTCGGAGAAAATTCACAAAACCATAGAAAGGGCACGCCAGAAAGCATTACTGATAAACGCTTCTTACTGTTTAAGTGACATAGTTGGGAGGAAGATCCCATTGTTAACGATTTTAGTTCAGATGTTAGTATTTAAAGTAACTGGTCAAACTTTCGCAGTGGTCAATTGATTGTTGTCTGTGTACCATCGACTGATACCAAAATGGAGACTCTGGGTGCAGCAGTTCATGAAATATCGTGCAAACAACATTTTCTGGTCAAAGTATGGTAATGACCTTGTATATTTTGCCAAAAGAACGTCGGCTACATCCATCCTTTCAACATCATTATATCTGGGATCATACTATGTATATTTGGCCAGAAGAACGTCGGCTACATCCATCCTTTAAACGTCATTATATCTGGGATCATAATATGTATATTTGGCCAGAAGAATGTCGGCTACATCCATCCTTTAAACATCATTACATCTGGAATCATACTATGTATAGTTGGCCAGAAGAATGTCGGCTACATCCATCCTTTAAACATCATTTTATCTGGAATCATACTATGTATAGTTGGCCAGAAGAATGTCGGCTACATCCATCCTTTAAACATCATTATATCTGGGATCATAATATGTATATCTGTCCAAAAGAACGTCGGCTACAGCTATCCTTTAAACATCATTATATCTGGGATCATACTATGTATATTTCGTCAGAAGAACGTCGGCTACATCCATCCTTTACACATCATTATATCTGGGATCATACTATGTATATCTGGCCAAAAGAACGTCGGCTACATCCATCCTTTACACATCATTATATCTGGGATCATACTATGTATATTTGGCAAGAAGAACGTCGGCTACATCCATCCTTTAAACATCATTATATCATGGATCATACTATGTAAAGTTGGCCAGAAGAACGTCGGCTACATCCATCCTTTAAACATCATTATATCTGGGATCATACTTTGTATAGTTGGCCAGATGAACGTCGGCTGCATCCATCCTTTAAACATCATTATATATATCTGGGATCATACTATGTATATTTGGCCAAAAGAACGTCAGCTACATTCATCCTTTAAACATCATTATATCTGGGATCATACTATGTATAGTTGGCCAGAAGAACGCCGGCTACATCCATCCTTTACACATCATTATATCTGGGATAATACTATGTATAGTTGGCCAGAAGAACGTCGGCTACAGCCATCCTTTAAACATCATTATATCTGGGATCATACTATGTATATTTGGCCAGAAGAACGTCGGCTACATCCATCCTTTAAACATCATTATATCTGGAATCACACTATGTATATTTGGCCAGAAGAATGTCGGCTACATCCATCCTTTAAACATCATTATATCTTGGATCATACTATGTATAGTTGGCCAGAAGAACGTCGGCTGCATCCATCCTTTAAACATCATTATATCTGGGATCATACTATGTATAGTTGGCCAGAAGAACGTCGGCTACAGCCATCCTTTAAACATCATTATATCTGGGATCATACTATGTATAGTTGGCCAGAAGAACGCCGGCTACATCCATCCTTTACACATCATTACATCTGGGATCATACTATGTATAGTTGGCCAGAAGAACGTCGGCTAAATCCATCCTTTAAACATCATTATATCTGGGATCATACTATGTATATTTGGCCAGAAGAACGTCGGCTACAGCCATCCTTTAAACATCATTATATCTGGGATCATACTATGTATAGTTGGCCAGAAGAATGTCGGCTACAGCCATCCATTAAACATCATTTTATCTGGGATCATACTATGTATATTTGGCAAGAAGAACGTCGACTACATCCATCCTTTAAACATCATTATATCTGGGATCATACTATGTATAGTTGGCCAAAAGAACGTCGACTACATCCATCCTTTAAACATCATTATATCTGGGATCATACTATGTATAGTTGCCCAGAAGAACGTCGGCTACATCCATCCTTTAAACATCATTATATCTGGGATCATACTATGTATAGTTGGCCAGAAGAACGCCGGCTACATCCATCCTTTACACATCATTATATCTGGGATAATACTTTGTATAGTTGGCCAGAAGAACGTCGGCTACAGCCATCCTTTAAACATCATTATATCTGGGATCATACTATGTATATTTGGCCAGAAGAACGTCGGCTACATCCATCATTTAAACATCATTATATCTGGGATCATACTATGTATAGTTGGCCAGAAGAACGTCGGCTGCATCCATCCTTTAAACATCATTATATCTGGGATCATACTATGTATAGTTGGCCAGAAGAACGTCAGCTAAATCCATCCTTTAAACATCATTATATCTGGGATCATACTATGCATAGTTGGCCAGAAGAACGCCGGCTACATCCATCCTTTACACATCATTATATCTGGGATCATACTATGTATAGTTGGCCAGATGAACGTCGGCTGCATCCATCCTTTAAACATCATTATATATATCTGGGATCATACTATGTATATTTGGCCAAAAGAACGTCAGCTACATTCATCCTTTAAACATCATTATATCTGGGATCATACTATGTATAGTTGGCCAGAAGAACGCCGGCTACATCCATCCTTTACACATCATTATATCTGGGATAATACTTTGTATAGTTGGCCAGAAGAACGTCGGCTACAGCCATCCTTTAAACATCATTATATCTGGGATCATACTATGTATATTTGGCCAGAAGAACGTCGGCTACATCCATCCTTTAAACATCATTATATCTGGAATCACACTATGTATATTTGGCCAGAAGAATGTCGGCTACATCCATCCTTTAAACATCATTATATCTTGGATCATACTATGTATAGTTGGCCAGAAGAACGTCGGCTGCATCCATCCTTTAAACATCATTATATCTGGGATCATACTATGTATAGTTGGCCAGAAGAACGTCGGCTACAGCCATCCTTTAAACATCATTATATCTGGGATCATACTATGTATAGTTGGCCAGAAGAACGCCGGCTACATCCATCCTTTACACATCATTATATCTGGGATCATACTATGTATAGTTGGCCAGAAGAACGTCGGCTAAATCCATCCTTTAAACATCATTATATCTGGGATCATACTATGTATATTTGGCCAGAAGAACGTCGGCTACAGCCATCCTTTAAACATCATTATATCTGGGATCATACTATGTATAGTTGGCCAGAAGAATGTCGGCTACAGCCATCCATTAAACATCATTTTATCTGGGATCATACTATGTATATTTGGCAAGAAGAACGTCGTCTACATCCATCCTTTAAACATCATTATATCTGGGATCATACTATGTATAGTTGGCCAAAAGAACGTCGACTACATCCATCCTTTAAACATCATTATATCTGGGATCATACTATGTATAGTTGCCCAGAAGAACGTCGGCTACATCCATCCTTTAAACATCATTATATCTGGGATCATACTATGTATAGTTGGCCAGAAGAACGCCGGCTACATCCATCCTTTACACATCATTATATCTGGGATAATACTTTGTATAGTTGGCCAGAAGAACGTCGGCTACATCCATCCTTTAAACATCATTATATCTTGGATCATACTATGTATAGTTGGCCAGAAGAACGTCGGCTGCATCCATCCTTTAAACATCATTATATCTGGGATCATACTATGTATAGTTGGCCAGAAGAACGTCGGCTACAGCCATCCTTTAAACATCATTATATCTGGGATCATACTATGTATAGTTGGCCAGAAGAACGCCGGCTACATCCATCCTTTACACATCATTATATCTGGGATCATACTATGTATAGTGGGCCAGAAGAACGTCGGCTAAATCCATCCTTTAAACATCATTATATCTGGGATCATACTATGTATATTTGGCCAGAAGAACGTCGGCTACAGCCATCCTTTAAACATCATTATATCTGGGATCATACTATGTATAGTTGGCCAGAAGAATGTCGGCTACAGCCATCCATTAAACATCATTTTATCTGGGATCATACTATGTATATTTGGCAAGAAGAACGTCGACTACATCCATCCTTTAAACATCATTATATCTGGGATCATACTATGTATAGTTGGCCAAAAGAACGTCGACTACATCCATCCTTTAAACATCATTATATCTGGGATCATACTATGTATAGTTGCCCAGAAGAACGTCGGCTACATCCATCCTTTAAACATCATTATATCTGGGATCATACTATGTATAGTTGGCCAGAAGAACGCCGGCTACATCCATCCTTTACACATCATTATATCTGGGATAATACTTTGTATAGTTGGCCAGAAGAACGTCGGCTACAGCCATCCTTTAAACATCATTATATCTGGGATCATACTATGTATATTTGGCCAGAAGAACGTCGGCTACATCCATCATTTAAACATCATTATATCTGGGATCATACTATGTATAGTTGGCCAGAAGAACGTCGGCTGCATCCATCCTTTAAACATCATTATATCTGGGATCATACTATGTATAGTTGGCCAGAAGAACGCCGGCTACATCCATCCTTTACACATCATTATATCTGGGATAATACTTTGTATAGTTGGCCAGAAGAACGTCGGCTACATCCATCCTTTAAACATCATTATATCTGGGATCATACTATGTATAGTTGGCCAAAAGAACGTCGACTACATCCATCCCTTAAACATCATTATATCTGGGATCATACTATGTATAGTTGCCCAGAAGAACGTCGGCTACATCCATCCTTTAAACATCATTATATCTGGGATCATACTATGTATAGTTGCCCAGAAGAACGTCGGCTACATCCATCATTTAAACATCATTATATCTGGGATCATACTATGTATAGTTGGCCAGAAGAACGTCGGCTGCATCCATCCTTTAAACATCATTATATCTGGGATCATACTATGTATAGTTGGCCAGAAGAACGTCGGCTACATCCATCCTTTACACATCATTATATCTGGGATCATACTATGTATATTTGGCCAGAATAACGTCGGCTACAGCCATCCTTTAAACATCATTATATCTGGGATCATACTATGTATAGTTGGCCAGAATTATGTCGGCTACAGCCATCCTTTAAACATCATTTTATCTGGGATCATACTATGTATATTTGGCAAGAAGAACGTCGACTACATCCATCCTTTAAACATCATTATATCTGGGATCATACTATGTATAGTTGGCCAAAAGAACGTCGACTACATCCATCCCTTAAACATCATTATATCTGGGATCATACTATGTATAGTTGCCCAGAAGAACGTCGGCTACATCCATCCTTTAAACATCATTATATCTGGGATCATACTATGTATAGTTGGCCAGAAGAACGTCGGCTAAATCCATCCTTTAAACATCATTATATCTGGGATCATATTATGTATATTTGGCCAGAAGAAGGTTGACTACATCCATCCTTGAAACATCATTACATCTGGGATCTTACTATGTATAGTTGGCCAGAATTATGTCGGCTACAGCCATCCATTAAACATCATTATATCTGGGATCATACTATGTATAGTTGGCCAGAAGAACGTCGGCTACATCCATCCTTTAAACATCATTATATCTGGGATCATACTATGTATATTTGGCAAGAAGAACGTCGACTACATCCATCCTTTAAACATCATTATATCTGGGATCATACTATGTATAGTTGGCCAAAAGAACGTCGACTACATCCATCCCTTAAACATCATTATATCTGGGATCATACTATGTATAGTTGCCCAGAAGAACGTCGGCTACATCCATCCTTTAAACATCATTATATCTGGGATCATACTATGTATAGTTGGCCAAAAGAACGTCGGCTACATCCATCCTTTAAACATCATTATATCTGGGATCATATTATGTATATTTGGCCAGAAGAAGGTTGACTACATCCATCCCTTAAACATCATTATATCTGGGATCATACTATGTATAGTTGCCCAGAAGAACGTCGGCTAAATCCATCCTTTAAACATCATTATATCTGGGATCATACTATGTATAGTTGGCCAGAATTATGTCGGCTACAGCCATCCATTAAACATCATTTTATCTGGGATCATACTATGTATATTTGGCAAGAAGAACGTCGACTACATCCATCCTTTAAACATCATTATATCTGGGATCATACTATGTATAGTTGGCCAGAATTATGTCGGCTACAGCCATCCATTAAACATCATTTTATCTGGGATCATACTATGTATATTTGGCAAGAAGAACGTCGACTACATCCATCCTTTAAACATCATTTTATCTGGGATCATACTATGTATATTTGGCAAGAAGAACGTCGACTACATCCATCCTTTAAACATCATTATATCTGGGATCATACTATGTATAGTTGGCCAAAAGAACGTCGACTACATCCATCCCTTAAACATCATTATATCTGGGATCATACTATGTATAGTTGCCCAGAAGAACGTCGGCTACATCCATCCTTTAAACATCATTATATCTGGGATCATACTATGTATAGTTGGCCAAAAGAACGTCGGCTACATCCATCCTTTAAACATCATTATATCTGGGATCATATTATGTATATTTGGCCAGAAGAAGGTTGACTACATCCATCCCTTAAACATCATTATATCTGGGATCATACTATGTATAGTTGCCCAGAAGAACGTCGGCTAAATCCATCCTTTAAACATCATTATATCTGGGATCATACTATGTATAGTTGGCCAGAATTATGTCGGCTACAGCCATCCATTAAACATCATTTTATCTGGGATCATACTATGTATATTTGGCAAGAAGAACGTCGACTACATCCATCCTTTAAACATCATTATATCTGGGATCATACTATGTATAGTTGGCCAGAAGAACGTCGGCTACATCCATCCTTTAAACATCATTATATCTGGGATCATACTATGTATAATTGGCCAGAAGAACGTCGGCTACAGCAATCCTTTAAACATCATTATATCTGGGATCATACTATGTATAGTTGGCCAGAAGAACGTCGGCTACATCCATCCTTTAAAAATCATTTTATATAGGATCATACTATGTATAGTTGGCCAGAAGAACGTCGGCTACATCCATCCTTTAAACATCATTATATCTGGGATCATACTATGTATAGTTGGCCAAAAGAACGTCGGCTACATCCATCCTTTAAAAATCATTATAAAATTGCTACCAATGACATAAACTACTTTCTCTAAATAGTTGAACATGTCCTTGCCTGGCCTGGACATGTACATTGAATTCTTTAACTACTTTATCAAATGTGCTGTTTGTAAAAAGCCTTGAACACGCTCAACCAATCTTGTCCCATATAATGATCAAATATTGTCTATGAAAGGCCTGTTCGCTTGGTACAACTTGTTCTCCTCCGCACGTTTAGCGTGAAGCGGGGGATATAGTGATCGGCACCGCCCGTCCGTCTGTACAGACGGAAGTACGAAATGGAATAATTTATATAAGCACTTTTCACTGGATTCTTTTCACATTTTGCATGCAGGTTCATGACAGTGAGAGTATTGTTCCGAAAACGTTTTGTGACCTTGATTTTAATTTCAAAGTCACAATGAAACTTTGTAACCTTGTCAGCGGGATATCTAAAATTGCTTGAGTATCATCATATCTTGCACAAACCTTCTCCAAGGGAAGACAGATTAGATGTTGGTGACATTGACAATATTCACACATTATTGACACAGAGGAACTGTTGACATGTGACCATGCATGTTAATCTTATGTTCCAGCTGTACAACAAATCTCTAGCGATAAACGAGGACTGCAGGACTAAGGACGCTGTCTTGTATCTGGAGCGAGAACTGGAGAAGTTGTACTCCTCTGGAGTCGTCATGGACGATACGGACAGAGAGCTCAAGTTTTAAAAGCTGTACAGTACTGACTTCGTCTCATTCCATCAGCATCTGAAGTTGCATCACATAGATTTCTCAGTCGCTCCACTATTAGTCAAATTGTAGATTTCGTGACCCCGTGACCCCAAATGGGGTCACAGGGGTCACATCCTTAAAAAAACTATTTTCATCTTCTTCTCCAGTTCCAAGAGGTCTAGAGAGCTGAACAATTGTGTGCAGACTCCTTTGCCAATGGGAATTTTAAATTGTAGATTTCATGACCCCATGACCCCAAATGGAGTCACAGGGGTCACATCCTTAAAAACCTATTTTCATCTTCTTCTTCAGTTCCAACAGGTCTAGAGAGCTGAAAAGTTTTATGCAGACTCCTTGGTCAATGGGGATTCTAAAATGTAGATTTCGTGACCCCATGATCCCAAATGGGGTCACAAGGGGTCACATGTTTAAAAACCTATTTTCATCTTCTTATCCAGTTCCAAAAGGTCTAGAGAGCTGTAAAGTTGTGTGCAGACTCCGTGGCCAATGGGGATTCTAAATTGTAGATTTTGTGACCCTGTGACCCCAATCTAGGCCACGGGTCATGACCCTAAAACTATTTTCATCTTCTTCTCCAGTTTACATGTAAAGCTCTAGAAAGGTGAAATGTTGTGTAGAGATTCTTTGGTCAAAGTAATTCTTAATTGTAGGATTGGTGACCCTGTGACTCCAAATGTGGGTCACAGGGGTCATGATCTAAAACCCATATTATTTTGCTTGTTTGAGATAACTTAGATATTCAACCTTAGATAATAAATCAATGAAATCCTGATGAGCTACAGAGCCTAGGCTTTATTTTTTAAATAAAGGTCTGTTCCCACGGTACAACTTGTTTTATTGTCATTCTGTAAGAGACTGTAAGTCTGTTTGGACTTGAGTTAATGAGTTGATACGACTATGACCTCACAATGGAACCTGGGTCTGTATAAGTCATACCGTGAAAACGACTTAAACAAGTTTCAAAACCAGTGCTTTAACCACTATATTCCAGCTGTACAACAAATCTCTAGCGATAAACGAGGACTGCAGGACGAAGGACGCTGTCTTGTATCTGGAGCGAGAACTGGAGAAGTTGTACTCATCTGGAATCGTCATGGAATATACGGACAGAGAGCTCAGGGACCAGTTAGAGAGTGAGCCTGTTTCCCAAAAATGACTAGATTTAGATCCATATTGTTAAGATAAAATAGCATGGTATGGTTATACATCCATCTGCAGAATGGTTTACGTTATCATGTAAGCAGAAATCGATCAAATATATTTATTGAAAAAATAAATCAACATGATTGTTACGTTTCCGCCCAGGAATCAAGTCCCGCCTTGTTGACGCATCCAAGAACCCAGTGTGCATCAACCCCAAGCTGACGTCATTGGCTGAAATGATAGCAGGTGCTTTCAACAAGCAGCGAGAATCTCGTTGCATGGTATTCGTGAAAACCCAAGACTTGGCCATGGCTCTGAAACAATGGATGCTGGAGGACCCGGACCTTGTTCATCTCAAACCTGGGATGTTCACCGGACAGCAGGCGTCTTCCGACAGGGGAGCTAAGTCATAACTGTCGTGACACATTGGATATATGAGCTCAATGATAAGAAGCCTACGACAACAAAGTCATGGGTGTTGACGACTCGAGTTTCAGACAGCAGGTGTACTCCGAGTTTGGTTTATAAAGCAATATTATCAAGTTATAAAAGCTGCACAGTATAGACTATATTTCATCCCATCAGCATCTGAAGTTGCATCACATAGATTTCTCAGTCGCTCCACTATTAGTCAAAACGTATCAGTATAGACTGTATGTCATTCCATCTTATAGAAATTCATGTTGTGTTGAAGGGATGACACGGAACCAACAGCTGGATGCTGCAGAGTTGTTCAGACAAGGAAACAACAAGGTGATCATCGCCACCTCGGTAGCAGAGGAAGGGATGGACTTCAGCCAGTGTAATCTCGTCATCAGATATGAGTACGTCACCAACGAGATCGCCATGGTCTTTGGATAATACAGGACCTTAATGTTATATTGGTGTATGGAAAGGATAACTCGATACAACAGCTCATGTTGTTATGATGGATGGAACACAAGTCAGGCATACGTAGGATCACGAGCTTCACGAGTTCCTGTAGTCTTTGCCTTGTATGAGAAGATGGACGATTGAAATCACGAGTAAAAATATAAGAGTAGGTTGAAAGCGGCGAGAGATAACTCTACAGGCAAATGTAGGATATGTCTGTCACAGGACGTAACTGCTGTTATATTTGTGTTTGCAAAAAGTAGGTCATCAGCAAAAGAATTTGCCGTCAGTGAAAGAAGTCATTGGATACTACACGACCTATATTGGAGTTTGCAAAATCAGTATTAGTACACCGGGCTATGTTATGAATTTGATGGGACACAAGTCAGGCGAATCACTGACGGGATCAGTAGCTTTATTCACCTTGCTGTTGTGAGAAAATTCGCAGTTGAAATTTAAAATCATGAGTAAGAGTATGTTAAAAGCGTGAGGCAATTCTTCAGGCAAAGGTTGGGTTTGTCTGCACTCTTAGCATGATATATTGCATGCAAAATGTGGTATTAAAGTATACTGAATATTATTCATCCGTGAAAACGCAGTATATTGATAAAGTTTTTAGTAAATATATTAATGTTAAGATCATCTTTGGTCATTGAAAATGTTGTAAGTTTAAAATAATATACTATGATGATAAATGTGCCAGGCAATACGGACAACGGTTTGGATAGGGGATAACGCAATAAAGTCATATAACCTATTACCTTCTTGTATTTCATGATTAACCACTCATACGCACGTCGGGCCAGGGCTAAAGACAGTCAGTTCGTGGTGCTAACGGGGAACCAGAAGGGGACAGCTGAGAAGGAAGAACTGAACCTGATCCGGGAGATGATGATGAACACAGCCCTGGTGCAGCTGCAGGAGAAGGTTCTGGAGGATCCAGAGCACTTCCGGTCTGAACTCCTGGCTATCCAGAAAGCAGCCAAGGCAGAACGGGACCACGAGGCCAGGAACCGGAAGGGACGGATACCTCAGTGATGATGATATTTAGACCTTTGATATCAAGACAATCAAGGAGACCAACCACGTAGTTGTGGATCCTGAGTTCGAATCCAAAATCAATGTTACACCCATCCAAGGCCTGGTAAGATTGGTGCTGATATGGAGAAGACAAAGAAGATTGCCTGCAACAAATGCGGCTTAGATTGGGGGGTCGGAGTCATCTACAAGAATATGGTGTTCGCTGTCATCAAAATTGAAAGCTTCGTTACGGTAGATAGCATGGGGAGAATGGATTCTCCCAGAAAATGGAAAAATGTTCCCTTCGTTGTTAATGAAATTACTGATGACGAGATGACAAATTATCAATCTCTGGATATTTAATTGAATGATTTTAATGCCCCTTTGTTTGCAAACACTTAGTCAACTTCTTCCGGCAAGGCATAACCGGCACCAGTCTATCAAACAGGGTAATGTAAGCATTGCTGCATTTCATCGTCTGTTCTGTGTCATTGATTTCTGATTGCACTACCAAGTCCAGGGGCAGCAGGCGATGCGCTGCTAACACAAATGCGGTGACGTAATGGAACAAGACTTAAATTGACCAAGTGATAAAGACTGACGCAAGTTATGCCTTGCAGGAGAAATCGTCACTTACTGAAAACCATCTGTCGGTACATTATTTTCCCATTGAGGTTACTCCCTTCAGATTTCTGATCCTTACCTCTGTTCTACTATAAGAAGTTTCTCGTCTTGAACTGGAGTGTATTGATTAGTTGCATTTGAATATAGTTGTGCATTCAGAGACACCTTTCTATAAGTGACATTTGCCAATGACGAGTCATAATCTTATTTTTGGAAACAGACACGTTTTATCTGTTTTCCTCGAAATATGCTACTTGATTTTGTTAAAACAATTGATCGTAAACATGCTGATAAATAAAGAAGACAAATCAGAGACAACAACGAAATAAGTTACTTGTGTTATTTGCGTCAGTCATATTTGAAGGACATATGCTTATGAGCAAGACCCTTTACAGTTACAGTTAGTGTTTTCATTGGATAAGAAGATGATCTTCAGTGTGAGGTACTCCTTTTTCTGGAACTGGGATATATGATCTAATATAACAAAGATTGGGATTAGAAATCTGAAGGGAGTAACCTCTGTTGGAAGAGAAGACTGTCAGTAATGAGTGTCATATACATTCTAAAGCTAAACGGAGACTTTTTAATTTTTGTTTTGGCATGACTAGCTTGTTCTGTATCTTATATCATGTATAATTTGTGATGTCCATACTTCTGTTGTGTTGATACTTTAGGACTACCATGGTGATTACTTAGTTCTAGTTTGTTTCATTGTAGATCTAACAGATAAAGAACTAATTGGGTACATATTAATATATTTGTTAAGGTGTGTCTAGCATGTTTTTGCATGTATAAGCATAATTTATTTTTTTTTACTCATCTCATCATACAAATATGGTCCCTTTGATGCGGGATATTATAAACTTGATTTATCTCGCAGTGCATAGGGATATTATCTTGTAATGTCCCTCCTCAAATATACTTTTTTCAGTGTTATTTTAAAGGGGCAGTAGCACGGTGAAATAAGTCGGTGAATGGGAAAAGTTTTTGTCAATCGAAATAATAAAATGTGTTTACAATAAAATGGGTGTCATGCAAATTTTGCTTTATACGCCACACCATTTTTACCACTTCGGAATTTTTTTTTTATGGTGTACCCGCTAAAGTAAATATAAATGACAAAAACTATCATTAAAAATGGGAAATTTGAAAAAAATAAAATTTGCACGAAAACGTGCTACAGCTCCTTTAAGGTGGAAGATGAATTTTTTTTATTGACTAACTCTTTTGAAAACTACTCAAATTTCAGATACGAAATCCAATTATTTGGCCGCAAATCTCGAACCCAAACATTCATCGTTATCACACTTAACACACCAATAAAAGAACTGGACAATGCCAGTGAATAAGCTTCCTTAGTGACTCCATATTTCACAACTTCATAAGTTCATTTGTTGAATAATAAGAACAATGAGAACTGAACTTATTCATCGTCGCTACGAGTGAAGAAAACTTCGCAACGGCTTGACAGCAAATTCCTCATTAGTTTTATGACACGATACTCTATCCGTGTATATATTTTATTAAAAGGTTTTGAAATTAGGTACAAAATATTGTGTTATCATTTCACGCATTGCAAAAAAAAACCAGGATGGCGGATTTTGCCGACATGTCGGTCCCTTTAAACCTCTGGCATCCTTAGACTAGATGATTTTATGGACAATTCTGTCATTTTTTTCTACAAATGTTTTCCCCGCGAAATCGCTTAATAACGACGTAATTGTAATTAATAATCGGCTTATAAGATAGATGAACATGAAAATGTTTATTATTATCACTTTTGCATTGTTGGAGCATACGACCCATGTCCGCGACAAGACATCCCTACTTCTTAATATGTCCACGGTTCAAGTTTATCAATAATTTACAATTTAAACTTCTCATATGTAAAGTAATCAAACGAAAGGGATGCATGGTCAAAACAAAGTACAAAATAACACGGATGTAAAAAAAGACTAATAAATGCTACTTAAGTGACATGGTTGTGAGGAAGACCCCATTGTTGTCTGATGGAAATAAAAATGTGAGCTTCATGAGAATTATACAAGTCAGCTTCGATACCTAGATATGAAATTACAATATATGCTAAAGCAGGCTACTTCACATGGCATTTTGCTACAGCAATGATAAATATCATGGCATTTTGCTGCAGTATTGGTGAATGCCACATAATTCTGCTGCAGTATTTTTTTTATAACAAATTGTTTTTGAATGAAAACTAACTATCAAATATTCATCTACATGCCTATTTATTATAAAAATGCAATTTGATGGAACATGAATAATTTCGAAAGCAAATACATTGATGGTCAACTTAGGACTCCCGTGTCAATCCAAACCTGTACCGACCGACATTGTAGAATTTACTAAGTGTACCTCCTAAACTTCACTCCCTGCTTTCATAAACCAGCAGTGGTATGTTCTCTCCAAGGAATGTGATACGTACTCATTAATTCTCTTGTTATCAACGCAATGCTAAATTTTATTTTCAACTATTTTAACTTTAATTTTTCTTCAGCCACACTCCTATTGAATTATCATCAAACATGTCCTCTTTATTTCAAATGTTGTTTTTTACACACCCGCTTTGAAAACAATATAATTTGTTATTATTGTCCACTGTCGCAACATGGAACGGGGGACTATATATTCAGCCGCGTCCGTCCGGATGGATGGAAGGACGGACAAAGACGGATACCGGACGCCATGCTATGTCATTAGTCCATCGAGCCTTGCAGACCTGGTGAGCTAAAGTAAGAATATGTATCATTGAAACCTGTCTTTATGTTCAGGAAATGAATGTATAAAACCAATTTATCTTTATTTACGTGAGTTATTTTGGCCAAGGTAATACATTTTCCATATATAAACATCACTCCTTCAAAACCATTGACGATTATATACATTTGATACCATTGCTAAAAGTATAAGTGTAACATACGATAAGATAAATCTTTATTGCCCTGAGAAGGGAATGTGCATAGTTATGAACTGAGCAAAACGGAAATACATAAATACGTAACAATATCCAAAAAGGCTAAATATACAATGATAACAATATACAATATAATCACATGGTATATAGATATGACTGTCGCGGTGTAACTAGAGATTTAAATAGTGAATGTTTGATAGGATACATGACATCTTTGTGCGTTTCAACTTCACATTTAGTACTCACTAACGTCGTCCTGATGGAAGCAATTCGTAGCATCTATTCAGCTGGGTTAGTCTGTATCGGATGTAATCTCCCAGACGCATGTGACGATGGGAATAAACTGATTCTAAGCTATCAAATTGACTCCCTGATATTTATCCTGCTATACTTTTCGCAGTCTACATTTTATCCTGCAAAGTCTAAATGCCAAACCACGACTGTATGTTAAAATTGAGAACAGATTCGATACTACTTGAATACAATATAGACAATAAGCGGAACGTGGAACGTTGAAAAAAACTCAGTTTACGTAGAAAGTGAAGTCGCGTTTGACCCTTCTTGTATACATAGTCTACATGTTGTGAAAAGGTACTAGGCTTGTCGTCAAGTATATGTCAATTAATAGTTGCCAAAAGAACACCGGCTACAGCCATCATTATATTGGGGTTGATACTAGGTATAGTACAAATTCGTGTAGGTTCCGGGGCGAATTCATCGTGGGATCTAACTCGCTTCCCCAGAGTCAGGCACCCATCGCCAGCATTGGCCGTCTCAACATTTGATTAAGTGAGCCAGCGAGACGTCGACAACGAGGTCCAATAAGCTGATATAAGACGATATCATATTTATTCAAAGCCGAAAACAGGCCAACATTGCTTTTATAAGCTGATATAAAACGTGTTATGGGCCAGCTATTTGATGGTGACCTAGTGACCAAATAATAGAAGTACTTTCTATGAAGGATATATGATACGCCAGAGAAAAGGCGTAAAAAATCCCTACGGTTGACAGCATCCATCCGTGCGGTTAAGGAAAGAACTGATAGACCAGGGAAGGGTATACGACATTCAGTATGGGATTTTGCAAATCAACCAACGTTCGTTCTTTTGTCATCTTAATGGCATCATTTTTTACCCAATTTTTCAACAGTTCATTGGCTTATGTAATAGGAGTGTATTACATATCTTTGGACGAGAAATACCCGGAATATGCCGATGTAACCCCTTGGATAGGATCGGTGTATATTGGCATGTTTGCCTTGGGAGGTAAGTCAACCAATTCTCTTCCAACAGAGGTTACTCCCTTCAGATTTTCGATCCTACCCTTTTTTCTTTTACGCTTGAAATCGGGGAATGGAATAACATATATACAAAGACGCTTGACATGAGTTTCGTTTTCAACTGCTGATTTACATAAAGAACACATTCTTCTGCTCTTTTCGATGTACATTTTTCTGTCGTTATTTATCATTAAGTCTAATAAACTAAGTCTAATTTTGATGAAACTATTTCTTAAATCATTAGAATATAAAATAGATAAATATTTTCCTGGCTGAAGTAAACTTTTAAATGTTCTGTAAGTATCGTATCTTGAGCTATCATAGAGGATGGAATGCCAAGCTTTATAAAACACATTAATAGCTTGATTTTTAAAGTTATATAAAAAGAAATTAATATTGTTTGGTTCTAACTAAGCCAAAACCGTGAGAGAACAAACGGTTTCTTACATGGTATGCCCAAATGGTTTTACAAATATTGTCTAAATGCAAAATCATGTAATAAGCTAGCTTTGATATTCTATGTTCGTGTATACCAATATTTTTTATCGACTATATTAGGCATTTTACCTGAGAATTTATATATAACGGGTGTCTCCCACATTCGCCGTTAACCATGCAGTTTGGGGTTGATAAACCAACGGATTAATATCTTTTACATGCTAATAGGTGAACTTTTTCTAAGCAGTAATTTTGTAATTGTTTTTATCCATATAACATTATCGGTTGTATCGAAGAGTTTAAAAAATACGTTAGGGGAAGACATTCCGATTTGAAATTAAACATACTAACAGACATTCTCTTCCCAAAGAGGGGAAGGGAGTGTCCTGATTGGTTGCAATTGAATCTAGTTGTGCAATCAGCGACGCCGTTGTAAAAGTGACATTTGCCAATGATCCGTCATAATGATAAAATAAACGGAAGGCCAACGTTTTCTCGTTCTCCTGTGTTTTCTGTGTTTTCCTCGAACTATGCTGTTTGATTTTGTAAAAACTATTGATCATAAACATACTTATAAATAAAGAAGACCAAATCAGATACAAATACCAAAAACAGTTCATTTGCGTTATTTACATCAGACATATTCGAATGACATATGCTAATGAGCAAGACCCTTCAGAGTAAAATGAAGTTACCCTATCGACATGGCCAATTAAAGATGAGTTTTCATTGGTTAAGAAGCAGGGATACGGTATGAGATTTCTCTTTCCACCACTAGGAGACTTTGGTTCTGCTCTCGATTTCAAGCGAAAAACAATAGAGGGTAGGATCGGAAATGTGAAGGGCCTGAAAGGCCAGATGCTGAAAATAAGTTTTGGGCCCAATCGGCCCAGCCATTAAAGGTCCAGTTTGAATCTAAATTTCGATTTTTAACATGGGAATTTTTTTTTCCAAATGCACTAAGAGAATTGGAACTTTTTGCAAAAGATGCGCAATGACCATGCGATCAAAAAAGTAAACCACGGCGAATTCCTACGTCACGTGGTGTAGCCGCCATGTTGATTTTAGACACTTTTTCATTTTTTGACCCCATGCACCTTTGACAATCTTCTCCTCTGAAGATACTAGCATCTAAGAGCTCAAACTTGCATATATGTGCAGCTAAAGATTTTGTGATTAAACGATAGTCCAAAGCATTAGCGAAAATTTGTTCATAGTGACCTTTCAAAGGAGAGATAACTCAAAAGGCTAACCCCCGAATTTCAAGATTTTTTCAGGAGAGTAAGGCAGGACTATGACCTTTATGAATCAACAATAAATAGGAGCTGAACAGTCATTTCCGGTTGTGAGAACGGGTACAAAATTACAAACCCTGACTAATCATAACACTGACAATTTTAACATGGGGCGAATTTTCAAAATGCACTTAGAGACTTGAAGAGTTTTCGTAAGACTAACGGTTTCGTCGCTATTTATGCGAAAGTATTTACAACAGAGACAAAGGATGTCAGGTCACACCCATAGACTGTATAAAAGTCGCAATTCCTTTGTTCTTCTATTATATGTTTGCACTCGGATTCAGCCGAATCTACGAGGGTTAACATTCTGAAAATAACGGTACTGATAGCCCTCAGTATGAAGTCAATATGTGTAACGTTTGGGCCTCAATGCCCCCATCATGCGAGGTCCAGTTCGAATCTAATTCTCCATTTTTAACATGGGGACAAATTCAAAATGCAGATAGAGACTTGAAATTTTGTTTAAAAGATGCGCAATAATCGTGCGAGAAAGAAAGTAAATCAAGGTCACGTGGTTTAGGCGCCATATTGATTTTCTTTACAATTACGGTATCAATAATGCTATAGACATGCTAGAGACTTGCAACTTGTGTACAAGATGAACTTATTGATTATATTTCAACTAATTGAATCATTTATGCACTGAATCCGTTTATCGTTGCTTGCGACTATATTTTATTTGTCCCTCAAACCGTTCACGTTCCAACACAAGAGCGATAGAGTAGTATTGCCAGTCACAAGCTCACTCTCAGAGTTAAAATTTGCCGTGTAGATTGAACCTTGTTCAATTCTTATCGGACCTTGGCCAGTGTCCTATGGGCGCGTCCAACGATACGGGGTATTGCTTCTATTACTAGAGGAGTCGTTCGCAGGTTGCTTTGACGTATTTGCATTTGATAACGTGTAGATCCACCGAAATCTTGACGATCTTCAGTTACGAGTTTGCCATCTTAAAATATCCAAACTTATGGGCTTGAAGCTGATTTCTCTGTCGTGTCTTTAAGTCACTTAAAATTCCGAATCCATTCTCTTTGAGAACTGGCCTTGATTTCAATACTCGAATCTTATTATCGGATACTGTGAGTTTAACACTAATGGGACCGGACGTGGTGGATGAAAGGGCCCATTCTCGCTCTATACACTTCTATTGACACCATAATTTGTGTCTAAGGGGTTCACTCTTTGTTGGTGTAGGATTCCAGACAAAAGGAGAATGTCGATTGTTTGGAGTTGTGAAATAATGACAAAAATGTTCTCATCGAATTGAACCGTGTTGTCACCATGAAGGAACGTAAAGTTGGGACCATGGCATGCATGTTGCAGGTTGAGATGAAAGTGTCATACCTGACTTCTGTCCCTTTATCTCGGGTATAAGGGGATCCTTGGTTCGAGCGATCTAGCACTGGACTGAACAAACATCGGAACTACAGGTTATATAAGAAATGATAGGAGACGGAACCCTACCTACTACAGTTCCTGCTCAGTTTAGATGTTGGGTTGCGCAGCTCCAGGTTGAGATTTAGGAAATGCATGTTTTAATCTTCTGTCCAGTTTATAAGGATATAAGATGTGAATTTTATGAGGTATGTTCAAGGAAACTTGCGCATTTTAACAGTTTATCACCTTTATACAGAAGTTTAACACAATTTTAAGTAACCCCAAGTTTACCTTTGACAGTGCCAAGACCTGCCATAACATTTTAACTTTAAGAAGAAATATTTTACATAATCAATATGTATTTTTGTATAAATGTATTATTGCTATTTTATGTCTTCTTGGTATATAATGTGATTTCAGCCCCCCTGGCCGGTGTGGTTACCAAGGTGTTCAGCTGTCGAACCTCTGTGATGCTCTCCGGACTCCTCGGACTTGCTGGTCACTCCTGCAGCAGTGTGGTCACAGATGTCAGATACCTCTTCGTCACTCTGCCTCTCCTTGCAGGTAAGAAATGCCTTTATCGTCTATTTCACCTCTCCTTAAACTATGCACCGGTCAATCAATCTTATTATTTGAAATGACCAAAGCAAATATTTGAAATGACCTATGTTATTTTTTTAAATGACCAATGTTAATATTTTAAATAATCAATGCTGATTTTTAAAATGACCAATGTTATTATTTGAAATGATCAATGTTAATATTTAAAATGATCAATGCTAATTTTTAAAATGACCAATTTTATTATTTGAAATGACCAATATTATTATTTGAAATGATCAATGTTATTATTTAAATTTTCCAATGTTATTATTAGAAATGACCAATGTTATTATTTGAAATGATCAATGTTATTATTTGAAATTATCAATGTTAATATTTGAAATGATCAATGTTATTATACAAAATGACCAACGTTATTATTTCAAATGACCAAAGCTATTTTTGACCAATATCAATAATTGAAATAACCAATTTTATTATTTGAAATGACTAATGTTTTTAAACTTCCAGGTTTAGGTGGAAGTTTTGGCTACGTAGGTTCCATTTCCATCCTTGGGTACTACTTCCCTGACAACACAGCAATGGCTTCTGGGTTCGTCCTCGCTGGTATAGGACTTGGAATGTCTGTACATCCTTCCCTTGCTCGATACCTTATTGATTACTATGGACTGTCAGGAGCTTTTCTTATATCAGGAGGTATGGCTGCACAGTCCTTAGTTTTTGGACTCTTGATGAGACCTACAAAACGGGAAAGAGAACATAACAGGAATCTTGGAGGCACGAAAACAATTGTGAAGAATATAATGTGCGGCAGCTGTCTGAATACCAAGGACATCGTAAGAGATCCAGTCTTTACATTATTTTTAGTAAGTGTCCTGTTCTTTGGATTGGGCTACACAACAACTTTAACTTACATGCCAGATTACTTCAAATCGAGAGGAGCTTCATTTGAAGAAGCAGCTTTCAGTGTTTCTATGCAGGGTCTTGCCAATTTAGTTTCCAGATTGATGATAGGGTTTGCATCCAGTGACAAGAATATTGGAGGTGGACTCCTTTACCCAGGTGTTCTCAGCATTCTGGCAATCATCTCCTGCTTAATCAGTGTGTTCGCAGATTCAGTAGGAGGAATGTATGCCTATGGGTTTCTTCTAGGATTGTACACAGGGGGTGTCTCAGTAATACACAGCGTCAGGACATTTGAGATTGTTGGTGTTGATCGTTTCGCTCATAGTTTCGGTCTGGTGATGTTCGTCTATGGACCTGGTTTGCTGCTTGGACCTCCAATAACTGGTAGGTATAAGCTGTTACCAGTGCAATATCTGGTAGGTATAATCTGTTAACAGTACAATAACTGGTAGGTATAATCTGTCAACAGTGCAATAGCTGGTAGGTATAATCTGTTAACAGTACAATAGCTGGTAGGTATAAGCTGTTACCAGTGCAATATCTGGTAGGTATAATCTGTTAACAGTACAATAACTGGTAGGTATAATATGTTAACAGTACAATAGCTGGTAGGTGTAATCTGTTACAAGTACAATAGCTGGTAGGTATAATCTGTTAGCAATGCAATAGATGGTAGGTATAATCTGTTACCAGTGCAATAGCTGGTAGGTATAATCTGTTAACAGTACAATAGCTGGTAGGTATAATCTGTTAACAGTACAATAGCTGGTAGGTATAATATGTTACCAATACAATAGCTGGTAGGTATAATCTGTTACCAGTACAAAAGCTGGTAGGTATAATCTGTTAACAGTACAATAGCTGGTAGGTATAATCTGTTAACAGTACAATAGATGGTAGGTATAATCTGTTAACAGTACAATAGATGGTAGGTATAATCTGTTAGCAATGCAATAACTGGTAGGTGTAATCTGTTAACAGTACAATAGCTGGTAGGTATAATCTGTTACCAATACAATAGCTTGTAGGTATAATCTGTTAGCAATGCAATAGCTGGTAGGTATAATCTGTTAACAGTACTATAGCTGGTAGGTATTATCTGTTAACAGTACAATAGCTGGTAGGTATAATCTGTTAACAGTACCATAGCTGGTAGGTTTAATCTATTACCAATACAATAGCTGGTAGGTATAATTTGTTAGCAATGCAATAGCTGGTAGGTATAATCTGTTAACAGTACAATAAATGGTAGGTATAATCTGTTACCAATACAATAGCTGGTAGGTATAATCTGTTAACAGTACAATAGCTGGTAGGTATAATCTGTTACCAATACAATAGCTGGTAGGTATAATATGTTAGCAATGCAATAGCTGGTAGGTATAATCTGTTAACAGTACAATAGATGGTAGGTATAATCTGTTACCAATACAATAGCTGGTAGGTATAATCTGTTACCAATACAATAGCTGGTAGGTGTAATCTGTTAGCAATGCAATAGCTGGTAGGTATAATCTGTTACCAGTACAATAGCTGGTAGGTATAATCTGTTAACAGTACAATAGCTGGTAGGTATAATCTGTTAGTAATGCAATAGCCGGTAGGTATAATCTGTTAACAGTACAATAGCTGGTAGGTATAAACATGGCTCACATACCCCTGCCATCCGCTATCCGTCCATTGAGCATTGTAGATGTCAAGGGTACAAAGTTCAAATAACAGATTCAAGATTCATACTATTGTCTACACTATTATTGGGAACTGGCTTTGTTATTACAAAATTTCATTCATCCAGATATTTTTTAGGTAACTTAATTGTTCCCATTACAGCATCACAGCGGTAATTTGTACCAATTTCAATTACAGATTCAAGGGCCAAAACTTCGTAAAAGAAAAATATTTCGGAACTGAACTCGATGAAGAGTATCATCTGGACTACCTACATGTTAAATTTCATTCACCTAGATGTAGTAGTTGCCGAGAAAACTTGTCCCAATTGGAGCATCACAGCAATTTTGTTACTAAGTTCAATTTCGGATTCAAGGGCCAAAACTCCGTAAAAGATAATATTTCAGCACTGGTTTTCGAACTCGATAAAGAGTATGTTCATGAGTACTCACAAGTTTACAACCAAAAAATCATTCACCTAGGTTTAATAGTTTCCGGGTTCCCCATTGAACACGATGAAACTAAGTCCAAAAAACGATGTTTCCATGGAAACGACAACAAATTAAAATCTCAGAAAACTGAAAAATGACTGTGCGCGATGGGAAGAACATGGTTAACAACTGTACAAAGTTTGGTTGATGTACTTTTGACGGTTTTTGAGAAAATTTACCGGACGGATTGATGGACGGACGGAATGACCGCTTACTTCGTAGTGGGGGTATCAAAAACACATGCGTATCTTAACCCGTATGGGTAATATTAGTTATGGGCTTCGTGCCATACGAGTAAGCGCTTATAATCGCTCATTGAAGGCTCAATGTAGCGCTCATTCTTTCCTGAACTACACGATGCGATTCCTCGAAGTTTGCTCGCTTTTCTACGTAGCGCTACATTGAGCAATGGCCTTCAAGTGAGGTTTAAAAGTAATTGCTCATTGAGCTATTGCTTTTAAACCTCTCTTGAACATGGCCCTGTATTGCATGTGTCAAGCGTAGTGTTGCTTCGTCCTGGAATGGAGTCACCAAGAACTAGACCAGATAGAAAAAAAAAATGGAAAAACGAATTTGCATTCCACCACTTGTGTAGTGCCTGAAACGTGTATCATGCGTCATCTTCACAATCACGCTTCAACTCAATATTCTAATATCAGTATGGATGTGATGTTAAAACAAAGTTTATATGATTTTATGATGAATAAGATAAAACCATGATATTGCAATCAAAAATGGTTTACTTAAATAAAGTAGGATAAATGTATGTTTACTTGATATGATTGTGTGCACTGATTGATGTGTTTCAGGTTGGATTTACAGAGCGACCCGTGTTTACACAGATGTCTTCATTTTCTCCTGTAAGTAGCACAACAATTGGGACAATTCATTTTCTCCTGTAAGTAGCACAACAATTGGGACAATTCATTTTCTCCTGTAAGTATCACAACAGTTGGGACAATTCATTTTCTCCTGTAAGTATCACAACAATTGGGACAATTCATTTTCTCCTGTAAGTATCATAACAATTGGGACAATTCATTTTCTCCTGTAAGTATCACAACAATTGGGACAATTCATTTTCTCCTGTAAGTATCATAACAATTGGGACAATTCATTTGCTCATGTAAGTATCACAACAATTGGGACAATTCATTTTCTCCTGTAAGTATCACAACAGTTGGGACAATTCATTTGCTCATGTAAGTATCACAACAATTGGGACAATTCATTTTCTCCTGTAAGTATCATAACAATTGGGACAATTCATTTTCTCCTGTAAGTATCACAGCAATTGGGACAATTCATTTTCTCCTGTAAGTATCACAACAATTGGGACAATTCATTTTCTCCTGTAACTATCACAACAATTGGGACAATTCATTTTCTCCTGTAAGTAGCACAACAATTGGGACACTTCATTTTCTGCTGTAAGTGTCACAACAAGTGGGACACTTCATTTTCTCCTGTAAGTATCACAACAATTGGGACAATTCATTTTCTCCTGTAAGTATCACAACAATTGGGACAATTCATTTTCTCCTGTAAGTATCATAACGATTGGGACACTTCATTTTCTCCTGTAAGTATCATAACAATTGGGACAAATCATTTTCTCCTGTAAGTATCACAATTGGGACAATTCATTTTCTCCTGTAAGTATCACAACAATTGGGACAATTCATTTTCTCCTGTAAGTAGCACAACAATTGGGACAATTCATTTTCTCCTGTAAGTATCACAACAATTGGGACAATTCATTTTCTCCTGTAAGTGTCACAACAATTTGGACAATTCATTTTCTCCTGTAAGTATCACAACAATTGGGACAATTCATTTTCTCCTGTAAGTAGCACAACAATTGGGACACTTCATTTTCTGCTGTAAGTGTCACAACAAGTGGGACAATTCATTTTCTCCTGTAAGTATCACAACAATTTGGACAATTCATTTTCTCCTGTAAGTATCACAACAATTGGGACAATTCATTTTCTCCCGTAAGTATCACAACAATTGGGAAGATTCATTTTCTCCTGTAAGTATCACAACAATTGGGACAATTCATTTTCTCCTGTAAGTATCACAACAATTGGGACAATTCATTTTCTCCTGTAAGTACCACAACAATTGGGACAATTCATTTTCTGCTGTAAGTGTCACAACAATTGGGACAATTCATTTTCTCCTGTAAGTACCACAATAATTGGGACAATTCATGTTCTCCTGTAAGTATCACAACAATTGGGACAATTCATTTTCTCATGTAAGTACCACAACAATTGGGACAATTCATTTTCTCCTGTAAGTATCACAACAATTGGGACAATTCATTTTCTCCTGTAAGTATCACACCAATTGGGACAATTCATTTCCTCCTGTAAGTGTCACAACAATTTGGACGATTCATTTTCTCCTGTAAGTAGCACAACAATTGGGACAATTCTTTTTGCATTGAAGCTCATCTCAAAACCATTTCCTCCTTTGTATGATTGTTCTTAGAATATCATTGCATGCACAAACCTTCTGAGGCCTATTGATTTATTACGAAAATTAAATGATAGACTAAGAATAAATCAATCATTTGAACTAAATAAATACACAAAATCTGAATGATATATTCGTTTTATAGCCAAACTATAAACAAGTTTAACTCATCATACCATAATCCTTAGAAAAGTTTATAAACCACTGCACAAGTTTGCCTTGGATAACACAAACCATTTTGATCATGAACCTTGCAGTAAACAAATGATGAATATTTCTATTTCACTTACATGTTCTCTTTCAGCGTGCATGTTTGGCGCCACGGCAGCTCTTGGGTTTGCATCAATGATGTTTTCCAGACCTACACCTTACAATGAAGACAGAGCAGATATCGATATTCAGACTGTATCTAACAGCAACCTGGATATAACTGTCAACCATTCTATTGAGACACTATCAACCAACTGTGGCGAGGATATCCGAATGTAATGATACAGAGGAAAGTGTACACAATTGGTACAGAATGTTGAGGAACTACTTCGCTGTTGGTCCGTTGCTTTGAATTACTTTGAAGACCTTCTCTCGGTAGCAAAATCAATTCAAAGAAATACGTTATAAATAAATTATTTATGAACTAAAGACAAACTTATCGATGTATATTATTTTTTTAATACCAATTTTGTATTTTGTATTATGTTCTAATTGGAATAAAATTTATACACAATTTATTATAAAAATAGTTTTTGTAACTTCAGTTTCTTAAAACCAAATTTTATCAATTATCTTATCAATGTGTCTACAATGGCACAAATACTTTATAATTCTAACAACACATTTTGTCACAAGCAATTGCAATATTCTTGAAAAAAGTAAAGCATAACAAAAATACATTTTTTAATGATCTTTGATAGGATATAAACCAATGCTAAACAAAAATTATACAATTGATTTGAAGAAGCATGACAAAAACAGATGAAGATAGACACTTAAATCTTTTTATATCAGTAGAGTGGCGTTTTAAGATAATGTACGCACACAATCATTTCAATAAAACAGAAACTGAATGCCCAACAGAGGTACAAAGACACATGGGGTCAAACATTTATAATTCTCACTATTACTGTCAAGCTGTATATGCTGAAAATGAGATCGTAAATAATGGAAAAGTCCTTGGACACGTGTTCAATAACGAGTATGTCCACCTTGGGCACCAATACATGCCAGAGCCCGCCGCCGCATCAATGACCTCAAACGCCGAATGACGTTGGGAGTCAGTCGCTGCCATTCATCATTTGGACACTGTTCTAAGGCTTGAAGCTTGTCCGGTTGTGCTCGTCGTCTCCTGACTTGACGGTTTAGGTGATCACACAAGTTTTCAATGGGGTTCATGTCCAGTGAATATGCTGGCCAGGGCAAGACCTGAATGTTCGGGTCGTTCAGAAAGTCTTGTGTTAGCCTAGCCATATGCGGTCGAGCATGTGTCCTGCTGAAAGATAATCCAACGTGGTTGTTGTTGAATGAATGGCTGCATGACTGACCGCAAGATCTCATCACGATACCTCTGTGCGTTAAGGTTGCCATGAATAAAAATCAGTCTCGTTGTTTGCTCACCGCAGATACCTCCCCAGATTATCACGCCACCGCCTGCAAATGGTACAACTTCCTGGACAGTTTGGCACTGCCGACCATCACACCATAACAAAACAAACCTAATCTCACCCGAGAACAGAACACGGCTCCAATTTCGACGTGCTCGAATACCATGCTGATGCAATCTGCGTACACTGTGTGTCTACCGATCCGATGTCCCAATTCCATCGCTGCCGTTTCCGTTGCGGTGATGAAGCGGTTTCTCGGGTGAATACCTCGGGTGTGACGGTCTTCCACGGGCATGGTGACCCGGGATCTACCACTTCTAGCCCTGTCTAATGTCTGACCCGTCTGACGAAATCAATGCATTATCCGGGAAACGCAAACACGCGTGCAGCCAAACGTTCTGGCAATAGCTCTCTCTCTCTGTATTGCCGTTAACCTCGGCAGTTTATGTGCCTTTTGTTGCTGCCTTCTTGATGTGCAATGTCATGTGTATCATAAAGTGATTTTGCACGTGCATTACATGGGATGAGACTTAACGTCGTTTTTGGAAAAAATCACGTATTGCATGAAAAATCTCACTATACTCCACTTATTGTCAATGAAAACATTGTGTTGTGTTCCTGCGATATGTTTAATAATCATTTGTTTTTATAATCTAGGTATTAATATAATTGTGTATATATGTTCATTGTAAACAATATAAAGCACTGTATATTGTATATATTCCCTGAAGGAAATGATATATACTTTGAGATATCACGTCCCTCTCTGCAGAAGTTTTAGCCAATAACTTGCTTTTGTTCTGGACTTCCCTCAAAGACTAACTCATATTCAAACTTTGAGGCTTCCACAACTTTCAAGATTTGCTATCAATGAAATTTGCTCCGTATGAATCCTCTAGATGTGAAAATATTTATCTTCAAATTAATATGTGTTCCAAAATGTTTGTGAACATCAAGGTGGGAAGTGACAAACAATTTGAAAGATGTTTCCAGAGGTTGTCAGCCTTGATCTATTATTATTTCAGTGACAAGTGGTATTGGAAACTAGTACACCACTGAGGCCCAACATATAATTAGGGTAATAAATCCGTCATAAAGCATAGATGTAAAGGACAGAGCGTTGTGACTTTTAGCAGGCCTGAAAGGTCCGATGGACTTATGGTAAGACATGGCGTCCGGCGTCTGTCCACCCGTCCGTCTGTAAACATTCGCATTTTCGACCAGTAACTCTAAAGAGCTCACATTTTATGGATAGACTCCTTTGACAAAGGGGATTCTAAATTGTAGATTTGATGACTCTATGACCCCAAATGTGGGTCACTGACGCCATGACCTAAAAACCTATTGTCATCTTCTCCTCAAGTATGAAAAGGTCTAGAAAGCTGAAACGTTGTGTACAGACTCCTTGGCCAATGGAGATAATTTATTGTAGATTTGGTTGCCCTTTGACCTCAAATATGGGTCTCTGGGGTCATGACCTAAAAACCTATTGTCATCTTCTCCTCAAGTATGAAAAGGTCTAGAAAACTGAAATGTTGTGTACAGACTCCTTGGCCAATGGGGATTCTCAATTGTAGATTTTTTTGGCCCTGTGACTCCAAATGTGAGTGTAACTTTCTGCTTTTGGCACATATCTTCTATTCGTTTCTAATATCCAATACTTGACTATTATTACATACTCTCTTTCACTGATACTTAACCCCGAAATCAGTTTTGTTCTGTAACTGTTTCAAATAAAGTGTGAAAACAAAAATTAAAATGGAACCATTAGCTCTCTAGCTCGATAGACTTTACTCGTCAGAGGGTTAACATATCTGCAACTTTTAATCCGGATTAGTAAATGTGTTTGTACACTCTATTAAAGTTTTTAAGCTTTTAGTTCTGTATAGGCTTCAAGGGCGAGATCATTAAGGTACCAAATCTACAATTTATCCTATCAATTTACTAGGGTGTATGTACACATGCTTTCAGTTTTCTAAGGTTTGTGTTATTTCGAAAATAAAAATGAAGGAAATAGGTTATTTCGGTCGTGGCTAGAACAGTCACCATCATCGTCCTCACACAAAACTGGACTATACCAGTGCTGAAGAGTTGAATGAGTTTTGGCTCCGTAAGTCCTCTAAACCTATGGTAACCTTAGACTATGTCACGTGATTTTAAAGTTCTGTTATAAATTTCTTCAAATGTTTTTTACGTAATCGGTTTATGATGACATTAATGTATTTAATAATCGATTTATATAGATTTCAGATTTCCAATCCTAACCTCTGTTGTTTTACGCTTGAAATCGAGGGTAGAACGGGAGTGTTCTGATCGGTTGCAATTGAATCTAGTTGTGCAATCAGTGACGCCGTTGTAAAAGTGACATTTGCCAATGACACGTTTTTTAAGACAAACGTTTTCTCGTTCAATGCGTTTTCCTCGAAATATGCAATTTAATTTTGTGACAACTATTGATCATAAACATGCTTATAAATATAGAAGCCCACATCAGAGACACATACCAAAAATAGTTCATTTGTGTTTACATCAGACATATTCGAAGGACATATGCTAATGAGCAAGACCCTTAAGATTAAAATGCCTAGATCTTTTAAGTCACTCAATCGACATAGCCACTGAAAGATGAGTTTTCATTGGTTAAGAAGCAGGGATACAGTATGACATTCCGCTTTCCTCCGCTAGGGAATTTTACTTCTGCTCTCGTTTTCAAGCGAAAAAGAACAGAGGTTATTATCGGAAATCTATAGAGAGTAACATCTGTGGATAGAGAATGTAAATAAACGGTTAATAATGACGTAATTGTATTTAATAATCGATTTATATGGTAGATAGTCATGACCAGCTGGCAACATAAGTATATTATCGTTTTGGCATGTTTGGAGCATACGGCCCTTTGACATGGCCGCGGAAGGTGATCCTAACTTCTTATTATGTCCACGGGTCATGTTTTATCCATAATATACAATGTAAAACTTTCACATGTAAAGTAATCAGACGAACTGGTCACATTGTCAATGCAAAGTACAAAATAACATCTCGGAGAAAGTCCACAAAACCATAGAAAGGGCACGCCAGAAAGCATTACTGATAAACGCTTCTTACTGTTTCAGTCGCATAGTTGTGAGGAAGACCCCATTGTTAACGATTTTAGTTCAGATGTTAGTATTTAAAGTAACTGGTCAAACTTTCGCAGTGGTCAATTGATTGTTGTCTGTGTACCATCGACTGATACCAAATTTGAAGACTCTGGGTGCAGCAGTTCATGAAATATCGTGCAAACAACATTTTCTGGTCAAAGTATGGTAATGACCTTGTATAGTTGGCCAGAAGAACGTCGGCTACATCCATCCTTTAAACATCATTACATCTGGGATCATAATATGTATAGTTGGCCAGAAGAACGTCGGCTACATCCATCCCTTAAACATCATTACATCTGCGATCATACTATGTATAGTTGGCCAGAAGAACGTCGGCTACATCCATCCTTTAAACATCATTACATCTGGGATCATACTATGTATAGTTGGCCAGAAGAACGTCGGCTACATCCATCCTTTAAACATCATTACATCTGGAATCATACTATGTATAGTTGGCCAGAAGAACGTCGGCTACATCCATCCTTTAAACATCATTACACCTGGGATCATACTATGTATAGTTGGCAAGAAGAGCGTCGGCTACATCCATCCTTTAAACATCATTACACCTCGGATCATAATATGTATAGTTGGCCAGAAGAACGTCGGCTACATCCATCCTTTAAACATCATTACATCTGGGATCATACTATGTATAGTTGGCCAGAAGAACGTCGGCTACATCCATCCTTTAAACATCATTACATCTGGGATCATACTATGTATAGTTGGCCAGAAGAACGTCGGCTACATCCATCCTTTAAACATCATTACATCTGGGATCATAATATGTATAGTTGGCCAGAAGAACGTCGGCTACATCCATCCTTTAAACATCATTACATCTGGGATCATACAATGTATAGTTGGCCAGAAGAACGTCGGCTACATCCATCCTTTAAACATCATTACATCTGGAATCATACTATGTATAGTTGGCCAGAAGAACGTCGGCTACATCCATCCTTTAAACATCATTACATCTGGGATCATACTATGTATATTTGGCCAGAAGAACGTCGGCTACATCCATCCTTTAAACATCATTACATCTGGGATCATACTATGTATAGTTGGCCAAAATAACGTCGGCTACATCAATCCTTTAAACATCATTACATCTGGGATCATACTATGTATATTTGGCCAAAAGAACGTCGGCTACATCCATCCTTTAAACATCATTACATCTGGGATCATACTATGTATAGTTGGCCAGAAGAACGTCGGCTACATCCATCCTTTAAACATCATTACATCTGGGATCATACTATGTATAGTTGGCCAAAAGAACGTCGGCTACATCCATCCTTTAAACATCATTACATCTGGGATCATACTATGTATAGTTGGCCAGAAGAACGTCGGCTACATCCATCCTTTAAACATCATTATATCTGGGATCATACTATGTATAGTTGGCCAGAAGAGCGTCGGCTACATCCATCCTTTAAACATCATTATATCTGGAATCATACTATGTATAGTTGGCCAGAAGAACGTCGGCTACATCCATCCTTTAAACATCATTACATCTGGAATCATTCTATGTATAGTTGGCCAGAAGAACGTCGGCTACATCCATCCTTTAAACATCATTACTTCTGGAATCATACTATGTATAGTTGGCCAGAAGAACGTCGGCTACATCCATCCTTTAAACATCATTACATCTGGAATCATACTATGTATAGTTGGCCAGAAGAACGTCGGCTACATCCATCCTTTAAACATCATTACATCTGGAATCATACTATGTATAGTTGGCCAGAAGAACGTCGGCTACATCCATCCTTTAAACATCATTATATCTGGAATCATACTATGTATATTTGGCAAGAAGAACGTCGGCTACAGCTATCCTTTAAACATCATTATATCTGGGATCATACTATGTATAGTTGGCCAGAAGAACGTCGGCTACATCCATCCTTTAAACATCATTACATCTGGAATCATACTATGTATAGTTGGCCAGAAGAACGTCGGCTACATCCATCCTTTAAACATCATTACATCTGGGATCATACTATGTATAGTTGGCCAGAAGAACGTCGGCTACATCCATCCTTTAAACATCATTACATCTGGAATCATACTATGTACAGTTGGCCAGAAGAACGTCGGCTACATCCATCATTTAAACATCATTACATCTGGAATCATACTATGTATAGTTGGCCAGAAGAACGTACATCCATCCTTTAAACATCATTACATCTGGGATCATACTATGTATAGTTGGCCAGAATAACGTCGGCTACATCCATCCTTTAAACATCATTATATCTGGAATCATACTATGTATAGTTGGCCAGAAGAGCGTCGGCTACATCCATCCTTTAAACATCATTATATCTGGGATCATACTATGTATAGTTGGCCAGAAGAACGTCGGCTACATCCATCCTTTAAACATCATTACATCTGGAATCATACTATGTATAGTTGGCCAAAAGAACGTCGGCTACATCCATCCTTTACACATCATTACATCTGGAATCATACTATGTATAGTTGGCCAGAAGAACGTCGGCTACATCCATCCTTTAAACATCATTACATCCGGGATCATACTATGTATAGTTGGCCAGAAGAACGTCGGCTACATCCATCCTTTAAACATCATTATATCTGGAATCATACTATGTATAGTTGGCCAGAAGAACGTCGGCTACATCCATCCTTTAAACATCATTATATATGGGATCATACTATGTATAGTTGGCCAGAAGAACGTCGGCTACATCCATTCTTTAAACATCATTATATCTGGGATCATACTATGTATAGTTGGCCAGAAGAACGTCGGCTACATCCATCCTTTAAACATCATTATATCTGGGATCATACTATGTATAGTTGGCCAGAAGAACGTCGGCTACATCCATCCTTTAAACATCATTATATATCGGATCATACTATATATAGTTGGCCAGAAGAACGTCGGCTACATCCATCCTTTTCTGGGATCATACTATGTATAGTTGGCCAGAAGAACGTCGGCTACATCCATCCTTTAAACATCATTATATCTTGAATCATACTATGTATATTTGGCCAGAAGAACGTCGGCTACATCCATTGTTTAAACATCATTACATCTGGGATCATACTATGTATAGTTGGCCAGAAGAACGTCGGCTACATCCATCCTTTAAACATCATTATATCTGGGATCATACTATGTATATTTGGCCAGAAGAACGTCGGCTACATCCATCCTTTAAACATCATTATATATCGGATCATACTATGTATAGTTGGCCAGAAGAACGTCGGCTACATCCATCCTTTAAACATCATTATATATCGGATCATACTATGCATATTTGGCGAGAAGAACGTCGGCTACATCCATCCTTTAAACATCATTACATCTTCGATCATACTATGTATAGTTGGCCAGAAGAACGTCGGCTACATCCATCCTTTAAACATCATTATATATGGGATCATACTATGTATAGTTGGCCAGAAGAACGTCGGCTACATCCATCCTTTAAACATCATTATATCTGGGATCATACTATGTATAGTTGGCCAGAAGAACGTCGACTACATCCATCCTTTAAACATCATTATATCTGGGATCATACTATGTATAGTTGGCCAGAAGAACGTCGACTACATCCATCCTTTAAACATCATTATATCTGGGATCATACTATGTATAGTTGGCCAGAAGAACGTCGGCTACATCCATCCTTTAAACATCATTATATCTGGGATCATACTATGTATATTTGGCCAGAAGAACGTCGGCTACATCCATCCTTTAAACATCATTACATCTGGGATCATACTATGTATAGTTGGCCAGAAGAACGTCGGCTACATCCATCCTTTAAACATCATTATATCTGGGATCATACTATGTATATTTGGCCAGAAGAACGTCGGCTACATCCATCCTTTAAACATCATTATATATCGGATCATACTATGTATAGTTGGCCAGAAGAACGTCGGCTACATCCATCCTTTAAACATCATTATATATCGGATCATACTATGCATATTTGGCGAGAAGAACGTCGGCTACATCCATCCTTTAAACATCATTACATCTTCGATCATACTATGTATAGTTGGCCAGAAGAACGTCGGCTACATCCATCCTTTAAACATCATTATATATGGGATCATACTATGTATAGTTGGCCAGAAGAACGTCGGCTACATCCATCCTTTAAACATCATTATATCTGGGATCATACTATGTATAGTTGGCCAGAAGAACGTCGACTACATCCATCCTTTAAACATCATTATATCTGGGATCATACTATGTATAGTTGGCCAGAAGAACGTCGACTACATCCATCCTTTAAACATCATTATATCTGGGATCATACTATGTATAGTTGGCCAGAAGAACGTCGGCTACATCCATCCTTTAAACATCATTATATCTGGGATCATACTATGTATATTTGGCCAGAAGAACGTCGGCTACATCCATCCTTTAAACATCATTACACCTGGGATCATACTATGTATAGTTGGCCAGAAGAACGTCGGCTACATCCATCCTTTAAACATCATTATATCTGGGATCATACTATGTATATTTGGCCAGAAGAACGTCGGCTACATCCATCCTTTAAACATCATTATATATCGGATCATACTATGTATAGTTGGCCAGAAGAACGTCGGCTACATCCATCCTTTAAACATCATTATATATCGGATCATACTATGCATATTTGGCGAGAAGAACGTCGGCTACATCCATCCTTTAAACATCATTACATCTTGGATCATACTATGTATAGTTGGCCAGAAGAACGTCGGCTTCATCCATCCTTTAAACATCATTATATATGGGATCATACTATGTATAGTTGGCCAGAAGAACGTCGGCTACATCCATCCTTTAAACATCATTATATCTGGGATCATACTATGTATAGTTGGCCAGAAGAACGTCGACTACATCCATCCTTTAAACATCATTATATCTGGGATCATACTATGTATAGTTGGCCAGAAGAACGTCGACTACATCCATCCTTTAAACATCATTATATCTGGGATCATACTATGTATAGTTGGCCAGAAGAACGTCGGCTACATCCATCCTTTAAACATCATTACATCTGGGATCATACTATGTATAGTTGGCCAGAAGAACGTCGGCTACATCCATCCTTTAAACATCATTATATATGGGATCATACTATGTATAGTTGGCCAGAAGAACGTCGACTACATCCATCCTTTAAACATCATTATATCTGGGATCATACTATGTATAGTTGGCCAGAAGAACGTCGGCTACATCCATCCTTTAAACATCATTATATCTGGGATCATACTATGTATAGTTGGCCAGAAGAACGTCGACTACATCCATCCTTTAAACATTATTATATCTGGGATCATACTATGTATAGTTGGCCAGAAGAACGTCGGCTACATCCATCCTTTAAACATCATTATATCTGGGATCATACTATGTATAGTTGGCCAGAAGAACGTCGGCTACATCCATCCTTTAAACATCATTATATCTGGGATCATACTACGTATAGTTGGCCAAAAGAACGTCGGCTACATCCATCCTTTAAACATCATTATATATCGGATCATACTATGTATAGTTGGCCAGAAGAACGTCGGCTACATCCATCCTTTAAACATCATTATATCTGGGATCATACTACGTATAGTTGGCCAAAAGAACGTCGGCTACATCCATCCTTTAAACATCATTACATCTGGAATCATACTATGTATAGTTGGCCAGAAGAACGTCGGCTACATCCATCCTTTAAACATCATTACATCTGGGATCATACTATGTATATTTGGCCAGAAGAACGTCGGCTATATCCATCCTTTAAACATCATTATATATCGGATCATACAATGTATAGTTGGCCAGAAGAACGTCGGCTACATCCATCCTTTAAACATCATTATATATCGGATCATACTATGCATATTTGGCGAGAAGAACGTCGGCTACATCCATCCTTTAAACATCATTACATCTTGGATCATACTATGTATAGTTGGCCAGAAGAACATCGGCTACATCCATCCTTTAAACATCATTATATCTGGGATCATACTATGTATAGTTGGCCAGAAGAACGTCGGCTACATCCATCCTTTAAACATCATTACATCTGGGATCATTCTATGTATAGTTGGCCAGAAGAACGTCGGCTACATCCATCCTTTAAACATCATTATATCTGGGATCATACTATGTATAGTTGGCCAGAAGAACGTCGGCTACATCCATCCTTTAAACATCATTATATCTGGGATCATACTATGTATAGTTGGCCAGAAGAACGTCGGCTACATCCATCCTTTAAACATCATTATATCTGCGATCATACTATGTATAGTTGGCCAGAAGAACGTCGGCTACATCAATCCTTTAAACATCATTATATCTGGGATCATACTATGTATAGTTGGCCAGAAGAACGTCGGCTACATCCATCCTTTAAACATCATTATATCTGGGATCATACTATGTATAGTTGGCAAGAAGAACGTCGGCTACATCCATCCTTTAAACATCATTATATATCGGATCATACTATGTATAGTTGGCCAGAAGAACGTCGGCTACATCCATCCTTTTCTGGGATCATACTATGTATAGTTGGCCAGAAGAACGTCGGCTACATCCATCCTTTAAACATCATTATATCTGGGATCATACTATGTATAGTTGGCCAGAAGAACGTCGGCTACATCCATCCTTTAAACATCATTATATCTGGGATCATACTATGTATATTTGGCCAGAAGAACGTCGGCTACATCCATCCTTTAAACATCATTACATCTGGGATCATACTATGTATAGTTGGCCAGAAGAACGTCGGCTACATCCATCCTTTAAACATCATTATATCTGGGATCATACTATGTATATTTGGCCAGAAGAACGTCGGCTACATCCATCCTTTAAACATCATTATATATCGGATCATACTATGTATAGTTGGCCAGAAGAACGTCGGCTACATCCATCCTTTAAACATCATTATATATCGGATCATACTATGCATATTTGGCGAGAAGAACGTCGGCTCATCCATCCTTTAAACATCATTACATCTTGGATCATACTATGTATAGTTGGCCAGAAGAACGTCGGCTACATCCATCCTTTAAACATCATTATATATGGGATCATACTATGTATAGTTGGCCAGAAGAACGTCGGCTACATCCATCCTTTAAACATCATTATATCTGGGATCATACTATGTATAGTTGGCCAGAAGAACGTCGACTACATCCATCCTTTAAACATCATTATATCTGGGATCATACTATGTATAGTTGGCCAGAAGAACGTCGACTACATCCATACTTTAAACATCATTATATCTGGGATCATACTATGTATAGTTGGCCAGAAGAACGTCAGCTACATCCATCCTTTAAACATCATTACATCTGGGATCATACTATGTATAGTTGGCCAGAAGAATGTCGGCTACATCCATCCTTTAAACATCATTATATCTGGGATCATACTATGTATAGTTGGCCAGAAGAACGTCGACTACATCCATCCTTTAAACATCATTATATCTGGGATCATACTATGTATAGTTGGCCAGAAGAACGTCGGCTACATCCATCCTTTAAACATCATTATATTTGGGATCATACTATGTATAGTTGGCCAGAAGAACGTCGACTACATCCATCCTTTAAACATCATTATATCTGGGATCATACTATGTATAGTTGGCAAGAAGAACGTCGGCTACATCCATCCTTTAAACATCATTATATATCGGATCATACTATGTATAGTTGGCCAGAAGAACGTCGGCTACATCCATCCTTTTCTGGGATCATACTATGTATAGTTGGCCAGAAGAACGTCGGCTACATCCATCCTTTAAACATCATTATATCTGGGATCATACTATGTATAGTTGGCCAGAAGAACGTCGGCTACATCCATCCTTTAAACATCATTATATCTGGGATCATACTATGTATATTTGGCCAGAAGAACGTCGGCTACATCCATCCTTTAAACATCATTACATCTGGGATCATACTATGTATAGTTGGCCAGAAGAACGTCGGCTACATCCATCCTTTAAACATCATTATATCTGGGATCATACTATGTATATTTGGCCAGAAGAACGTCGGCTACATCCATCCTTTAAACATCATTATATATCGGATCATACTATGTATAGTTGGCCAGAAGAACGTCGGCTACATCCATCCTTTAAACATCATTATATATCGGATCATACTATGCATATTTGGCGAGAAGAACGTCGGCTCATCCATCCTTTAAACATCATTACATCTTGGATCATACTATGTATAGTTGGCCAGAAGAACGTCGGCTACATCCATCCTTTAAACATCATTATATATGGGATCATACTATGTATAGTTGGCCAGAAGAACGTCGGCTACATCCATCCTTTAAACATCATTATATCTGGGATCATACTATGTATAGTTGGCCAGAAGAACGTCGACTACATCCATCCTTTAAACATCATTATATCTGGGATCATACTATGTATAGTTGGCCAGAAGAACGTCGACTACATCCATACTTTAAACATCATTATATCTGGGATCATACTATGTATAGTTGGCCAGAAGAACGTCAGCTACATCCATCCTTTAAACATCATTACATCTGGGATCATACTATGTATAGTTGGCCAGAAGAATGTCGGCTACATCCATCCTTTAAACATCATTATATCTGGGATCATACTATGTATAGTTGGCCAGAAGAACGTCGACTACATCCATCCTTTAAACATCATTATATCTGGGATCATACTATGTATAGTTGGCCAGAAGAACGTCGGCTACATCCATCCTTTAAACATCATTATATTTGGGATCATACTATGTATAGTTGGCCAGAAGAACGTCGGCTACATCCATCCTTTAAACATCATTATATCTGGGATCATACTATGTATAGTTGGCCAGAAGAACGTCGGCTACATCCATCCTTTAAACATCATTATATCTGGGATCATACTATGTATAGTTGGCCAGAAGAACGTCGGCTACATCCATCCTTTAAACATCATTATATATCGGATCATACTATGAATAGTTGGCCAGAAGAACGTCGGCTACATCCATCCTTTTCTCGGATCATACTATGTATAGTTGGCCAGAAGAACGTCGGCTACATCCATCCTTTAAACATCATTATATCTGGGATCATACTATGTATAGTTGGAAAGAAGAGCGTCGGCTACATCCATCCTTTAAACATCATTATATCTGGAATCATACTATGTATAGTTGGCCAGAAGAACGTCGGCTACATCCATCCTTTAAACATCATTACATCTGGAATCATACTATGTATAGTTGGCCAGAAGAACGTCGGCTACATCCATCCTTTAAACATCATTACATCTGGAATCATACTATGTATAGTTGGCCAGAAGAACGTCGGCTACATCCATCCTTTAAACATCATTACATCTGGAATCATACTATGTATAGTTGGCCAGAAGAACGTCGGCTACATCCATCCTTTAAACATCATTACATCTGGAATCATACTATGTATAGTTGGCCAGAAGAACGTCGGCTACATCCATCCTTTAAACATCATTATATCTGGAATCATACTATGTATATTTGGCAAGAAGAACGTCGGCTACAGCTATCCTTTAAACATCATTATATCTGGGATCATACTATGTATAGTTGGCCAGAAGAACGTCGGCTACATCCATCCTTTAAACATCATTACATCTGGAATCATACTATGTATAGTTGGCCAGAAGAACGTCGGCTACATCCATCCTTTAAACATCATTACATCTGGAATCATACTATGTATAGTTGGCCAGAAGAACGTCGGCTACATCCATCCTTTAAACATCATTACATCTGGAATCATACTATGTACAGTTGGCCAGAAGAACGTCGGCTACATCCATCATTTAAACATCATTACATCTGGAATCATACTATGTATAGTTGGCCAGAAGAACGTACATCCATCCTTTAAACATCATTACATCTGGGATCATACTATGTATAGTTGGCCAGAATAACGTCGGCTACATCCATCCTTTAAACATCATTATATCTGGAATCATACTATGTATAGTTGGCCAGAAGAGCGTCGGCTACATCCATCCTTTAAACATCATTATATCTGGGATCATACTATGTATAGTTGGCCAGAAGAACGTCGGCTACATCCATCCTTTAAACATCATTACATCTGGAATCATACTATGTATAGTTGGCCAAAAGAACGTCGGCTACATCCATCCTTTACACATCATTACATCTGGAATCATACTATGTATAGTTGGCCAGAAGAACGTCGGCTACATCCATCCTTTAAACATCATTACATCTGGGATCATACTATGTATAGTTGGCCAGAAGAACGTCGGCTACATCCATCCTTTAAACATCATTATATCTGGAATCATACTATGTATAGTTGGCCAGAAGAACGTCGGCTACATCCATCCTTTAAACATCATTATATATGGGATCATACTATGTATAGTTGGCCAGAAGAACGTCGGCTACATCCATTCTTTAAACATCATTATATCTGGGATCATACTATGTATAGTTGGCCAGAAGAACGTCGGCTACATCCATCCTTTAAACATCATTATATCTGGGATCATACTATGTATAGTTGGCCAGAAGAACGTCGGCTACATCCATCCTTTAAACATCATTATATATCGGATCATACTATATATAGTTGGCCAGAAGAACGTCGGCTACATCCATCCTTTTCTGGGATCATACTATGTATAGTTGGCCAGAAGAACGTCGGCTACATCCATCCTTTAAACATCATTATATCTGGGATCATACTATGTATAGTTGGCCAGAAGAACGTCGGCTACATCCATCCTTTAAACATCATTATATCTTGAATCATACTATGTATATTTGGCCAGAAGAACGTCGGCTACATCCATTGTTTAAACATCATTACATCTGGGATCATACTATGTATAGTTGGCCAGAAGAACGTCGGCTACATCCATCCTTTAAACATCATTATATCTGGGATCATACTATGTATATTTGGCCAGAAGAACGTCGGCTACATCCATCCTTTAAACATCATTATATATCGGATCATACTATGTATAGTTGGCCAGAAGAACGTCGGCTACATCCATCCTTTAAACATCATTATATATCGGATCATACTATGCATATTTGGCGAGAAGAACGTCGGCTACATCCATCCTTTAAACATCATTACATCTTCGATCATACTATGTATAGTTGGCCAGAAGAACGTCGGCTACATCCATCCTTTAAACATCATTATATATGGGATCATACTATGTATAGTTGGCCAGAAGAACGTCGGCTACATCCATCCTTTAAACATCATTATATCTGGGATCATACTATGTATAGTTGGCCAGAAGAACGTCGACTACATCCATCATTTAAACATCATTATATCTGGGATCATACTATGTATAGTTGGCCAGAAGAACGTCGACTACATACATCCTTTAAACATCATTATATCTGGGATCATACTATGTATAGTTGGCCAGAAGAACGTCGGCTACATCCATCCTTTAAACATCATTATATCTGGGATCATACTATGTATATTTGGCCAGAAGAACGTCGGCTACATCCATCCTTTAAACATCATTACATCTGGGATCATACTATGTATAGTTGGCCAGAAGAACGTCGGCTACATCCATCCTTTAAACATCATTATATCTGGGATCATACTATGTATATTTGGCCAGAAGAACGTCGGCTACATCCATCCTTTAAACATCATTATATATCGGATCATACTATGTATAGTTGGCCAGAAGAACGTCGGCTACATCCATCCTTTAAACATCATTATATATCGGATCATACTATGCATATTTGGCGAGAAGAACGTCGGCTACATCCATCCTTTAAACATCATTACATCTTCGATCATACTATGTATAGTTGGCCAGAAGAACGTCGGCTACATCCATCCTTTAAACATCATTATATATGGGATCATACTATGTATAGTTGGCCAGAAGAACGTCGGCTACATCCATCCTTTAAACATCATTATATCTGGGATCATACTATGTATAGTTGGCCAGAAGAACGTCGACTACATCCATCCTTTAAACATCATTATATCTGGGATCATACTATGTATAGTTGGCCAGAAGAACGTCGACTACATCCATCCTTTAAACATCATTATATCTGGGATCATACTATGTATAGTTGGCCAGAAGAACGTCGGCTACATCCATCCTTTAAACATCATTATATCTGGGATCATACTATGTATATTTGGCCAGAAGAACGTCGGCTACATCCATCCTTTAAACATCATTACATCTGGGATCATACTATGTATAGTTGGCCAGAAGAACGTCGGCTACATCCATCCTTTAAACATCATTATATCTGGGATCATACTATGTATATTTGGCCAGAAGAACGTCGGCTACATCCATCCTTTAAACATCATTATATATCGGATCATACTATGTATAGTTGGCCAGAAGAACGTCGGCTACATCCATCCTTTAAACATCATTATATATCGGATCATACTATGCATATTTGGCGAGAAGAACGTCGGCTACATCCATCCTTTAAACATCATTACATCTTGGATCATACTATGTATAGTTGGCCAGAAGAACGTCGGCTTCATCCATCCTTTAAACATCATTATATATGGGATCATACTATGTATAGTTGGCCAGAAGAACGTCGGCTACATCCATCCTTTAAACATCATTATATCTGGGATCATACTATGTATAGTTGGCCAGAAGAACGTCGACTACATCCATCCTTTAAACATCATTATATCTGGGATCATACTATGTATAGTTGGCCAGAAGAACGTCGACTACATCCATCCTTTAAACATCATTATATCTGGGATCATACTATGTATAGTTGGCCAGAAGAACGTCGGCTACATCCATCCTTTAAACATCATTACATCTGGGATCATACTATGTATAGTTGGCCAGAAGAACGTCGGCTACATCCATCCTTTAAACATCATTATATATGGGATCATACTATGTATAGTTGGCCAGAAGAACGTCGACTACATCCATCCTTTAAACATCATTATATCTGGGATCATACTATGTATAGTTGGCCAGAAGAACGTCGGCTACATCCATCCTTTAAACATCATTATATCTGGGATCATACTATGTATAGTTGGCCAGAAGAACGTCGACAACATCCATCCTTTAAACATCATTATATCTGGGATCATACTATGTATAGTTGGCCAGAAGAACGTCGGCTACATCCATCCTTTAAACATCATTATATCTGGGATCATACTATGTATAGTTGGCCAGAAGAACGTCGGCTACATCCATCCTTTAAACATCATTATATCTGGGATCATACTACGTATAGTTGGCCAAAAGAACGTCGGCTACATCCATCCTTTAAACATCATTATATATCGGATCATACTATGTATAGTTGGCCAGAAGAACGTCGGCTACATCCATCCTTTAAACATCATTATATCTGGGATCATACTACGTATAGTTGGCCAAAAGAACGTCGGCTACATCCATCCTTTAAACATCATTACATCTGGAATCATACTATGTATAGTTGGCCAGAAGAACGTCGGCTACATCCATCCTTTAAACATCATTACATCTGGGATCATACTATGTATATTTGGCCAGAAGAACGTCGGCTATATCCATCCTTTAAACATCATTATATATCGGATCATACAATGTATAGTTGGCCAGAAGAACGTCGGCTACATCCATCCTTTAAACATCATTATATATCGGATCATACTATGCATATTTGGCGAGAAGAACGTCGGCTACATCCATCCTTTAAACATCATTACATCTTGGATCATACTATGTATAGTTGGCCAGAAGAACATCGGCTACATCCATCCTTTAAACATCATTATATCTGGGATCATACTATGTATAGTTGGCCAGAAGAACGTCGGCTACATCCATCCTTTAAACATCATTACATCTGGGATCATTCTATGTATAGTTGGCCAGAAGAACGTCGGCTACATCCATCCTTTAAACATCATTATATCTGGGATCATACTATGTATAGTTGGCCAGAAGAACGTCGGCTACATCCATCCTTTAAACATCATTATATCTGGGATCATACTATGTATAGTTGGCCAGAAGAACGTCGGCTACATCCATCCTTTAAACATCATTATATCTGCGATCATACTATGTATAGTTGGCCAGAAGAACGTCGGCTACATCAATCCTTTAAACATCATTATATCTGGGATCATACTATGTATAGTTGGCCAGAAGAACGTCGGCTACATCCATCCTTTAAACATCATTATATCTGGGATCATACTATGTATAGTTGGCAAGAAGAACGTCGGCTACATCCATCCTTTAAACATCATTATATATCGGATCATACTATGTATAGTTGGCCAGAAGAACGTCGGCTACATCCATCCTTTAAACATCATTATATCTGGGATCATACTATGTATAGTTGGCCAGAAGAACGTCGGCTACATCCATCCTTTAAACATCATTATATCTGGGATCATACTATGTATATTTGGCCAGAAGAACGTCGGCTACATCCATCCTTTAAACATCATTACATCTGGGATCATACTATGTATAGTTGGCCAGAAGAACGTCGGCTACATCCATCCTTTAAACATCATTATATCTGGGATCATACTATGTATATTTGGCCAGAAGAACGTCGGCTACATCCATCCTTTAAACATCATTATATATCGGATCATACTATGTATAGTTGGCCAGAAGAACGTCGGCTACATCCATCCTTTAAACATCATTATATATCGGATCATACTATGCATATTTGGCGAGAAGAACGTCGGCTCATCCATCCTTTAAACATCATTACATCTTGGATCATACTATGTATAGTTGGCCAGAAGAACGTCGGCTACATCCATCCTTTAAACATCATTATATATGGGATCATACTATGTATAGTTGGCCAGAAGAACGTCGGCTACATCCATCCTTTAAACATCATTATATCTGGGATCATACTATGTATAGTTGGCCAGAAGAACGTCGACTACATCCATCCTTTAAACATCATTATATCTGGGATCATACTATGTATAGTTGGCCAGAAGAACGTCGACTACATCCATACTTTAAACATCATTATATCTGGGATCATACTATGTATAGTTGGCCAGAAGAACGTCAGCTACATCCATCCTTTAAACATCATTACATCTGGGATCATACTATGTATAGTTGGCCAGAAGAATGTCGGCTACATCCATCCTTTAAACATCATTATATCTGGGATCATACTATGTATAGTTGGCCAGAAGAACGTCGACTACATCCATCCTTTAAACATCATTATATCTGGGATCATACTATGTATAGTTGGCCAGAAGAACGTCGGCTACATCCATCCTTTAAACATCATTATATTTGGGATCATACTATGTATAGTTGGCCAGAAGAACGTCGGCTACATCCATCCTTTAAACATCATTATATCTGGGATCATACTATGTAAATTTGGCCAGAAGAACATCGGCTACATCCATCCTTTAAACATCATTATATCTGGGATCATACTATGTATAGTTGGCCAGAAGAACGTCGGCTACATCCATCCTTTAAACATCATTATATATCGGATCATACTATGAATAGTTGGCCAGAAGAACGTCGGCTACATCCATCCTTTTCTCGGATCATACTATGTATAGTTGGCCAGAAGAACGTCGGCTACATCCATCCTTTAAACATCATTATATCTGGGATCATACTATGTATAGTTGGCCAGAAGAACGTCGGCTACATCCATCCTTTAAACATCATTATATCTGGGATCATACTATGTATAGTTGGCCAGAAGAACATCGGCTACATCCATCCTTTAAACATCATTATATCTGGGATCATACTATGTATAGTTGGCCAGAAGAACGTCGGCTACATCCATCCTTTAAACATCATTATATATCGGATCATACTATGTATAGTTGGCCAGAAGAACGTCGGCTACATCCATCCTTTTCTGGGATCATACTATGTATAGTTGGCCAGAAGAACGTTGGCTACATCCATCCTTTAAACATCATTATATCTGGGATCATACTATGTATAGTTGGCAAGAAGAACGTCGGCTACATCCATCCTTTAAACATCATTATATATCGGATCATACTATGTATAGTTGGCCAGAAGAACGTCGGCTACATCCATCCTTTTCTGGGATTATACTATGTATAGTTGGCCAGAAGAACGTCGGCTACATCCATCCTTTAAACATCATTATATCTGGGATCATACTATGTATATTTGGCCAGAAGAACGTCGGCTACATCCATCCTTTAAACATCATTACATCTGGGATCATACTATGTATAGTTGGCCAGAAGAACGTCGGCTACATCCATCCTTTAAACATCATTATATCTGGGATCATACTATGTATATTTGGCCAGAAAAACGTCGGCTACATCCATCCTTTAAACATCATTATATATCGGATCATACTATGTATAGTTGCCCAGAAGAACGTCGGCTACATCCATCCTTTAAACATCATTATATATCGGATCATACTATGCATATTTGGCGAGAAGAACGTCGGCTCATCCATCCTTTAAACATCATTACATCTTGGATCATACTATGTATAGTTGGCCAGAAGAACGTCGGCTACATCCATCCTTTAAAAATCATTATATATGGGATCATACTATGTATAGTTGGCCAGAAGAACGTCGGCTACATCCATCCTTTAAACATCATTATATCTGGGATCATACTATGTATAGTTGGCCAGAAGAACGTCGACTACATCCATCCTTTAAACATCATTATATCTGGGATCATACTATGTATAGTTGGCCAGAAGAACGTCGACTACATCCATACTTTAAACATCATTATATCTGGGATCATACTATGTATAGTTGGCCAGAAGAACGTCGGCTACATCCATCCTTTAAACATCATTATATCTGGGATCATACTATGTATATTTGGCCAGAAGAACATCGGCTACATCCATCCTTTAAACATCATTATATCTGGGATCATACTATGTATAGTTGGCCAGAAGAACGTCGGCTACATCCATCCTTTAAACATCATTATATTTGGGATCATACTATGTATAGTTGGCCAGAAGAACGTCGGCTACATCCATCCTTTAAACATCATTATATCTGGGATCATACTATGTATATTTGGCCAGAAGAACATCGGCTACATCCATCCTTTAAACATCATTATATCTGGGATCATACTATGTATAGTTGGCCAGAAGAACGTCGGCTACATCCATCCTTTAAACATCATTATATATCGGATCATACTATGTATAGTTGGCCAGAAGAACGTCGGCTACATCCATCCTTTTCTCGGATCATACTATGTATAGTTGGCCAGAAGAACGTCGGCTACATCCATCCTTTAAACATCATTATATCTGGGATCATACTATGTATAGTTGGCCAGAAGAACGTCGGCTACATCCATCCTTTAAACATCATTATATCTGGGATCATACTATGTATAGTTGGCCAGAAGAACGTCGGCTACATCCATCCTTTAAACATCATTATATCTGGGATCATACTATGTATAGTTGGCCAGAAGAACGTCGGCTACATCCATCCTTTAAACATCATTATATATCGGATCATACTATGTATAGTTGGCCAGAAGAACGTCGGCTACATCCATCCTTTTCTGGGATCATACTATGTATAGTTGGCCAGAAGAACGTCGGCTACATCCATCCTTTAAACATCATTATATCTGGGATCATACTATGTATAGTTGGCCAGAAGAACGTCGGCTACATCCATCCTTTAAACATCATTATATCTGGGATCATACTATGTATAGTTGGCCAGAAGAACGTCGGCTACATCCATCCTTTAAACATCATTATATCTGGGATCATACTATGTATAGTTGGCCAGAAGAACGTCGGCTACATCCATCCTTTAAACATCATTATATCTGGGATCATACTATGTATAGTTGGCCAGAAAAACGTCGGCTACATCCATCCTTTAAACATCATTATATCTGGGATCATACTATGTATAGTTGGCCAGAAGAACGTCGGCTACATCCATCCTTTAAACATCATTATATCTGGGATCATACTATGTATAGTTGGCCAGAAGAACGTCGGCTACATCCATCCTTTAAACATCATTATATCTGGGATCATACTACGTATAGTTGGCCAAAAGAACGTCGGCTACATCCATCCTTTAAACATCATTATATATCGGATCATACTATGTATAGTTGGCCAGAAGAACGTCGGCTACATCCATCCTTTAAACATCATTATATCTGGGATCATACTACGTATAGTTGGCCAGAAGAACGTCGGCTACATCCATCCTTTAAACATCATTACATCTGGAATCATACTATGTATAGTTGGCCAGAAGAACGTCGGCTACATCCATCCTTTAAATATCATTACATCTGGAATCATACTATGTATAGTTGGCCAGAAGAACGTCGGCTACATCCATCCTTTAAACATCATTATATCTGGAATCATACTATGTATAGTTGGCCAGAAGAACGTCGGCTACATCCATCCTTTAAATATCATTATATCTGGGATCATACTATGTATAGTTGGCCAGAAGAACGTCGGCTACATCCATCCTTTAAACATCATTATATCTGGGATCATACTATGTATAGTTGGCCAGAAGAACGTCGGCTACATCCATCCTTTAAACATCATTATATCTGGAATCATACTATGTATAGTTGGCCAGAAGAACGTCGGCTACATCCATCCTTTAAACATCATTATATCTGGGATCATACTATGTATAGTTGGCCAGAAGAACGTCGGCTACATCCATCCTTTAAACATCATTATATCTGGGATCATACTAGGTATAGTTGGCCAAAAGAACGTCGGCTACATCCATCCTTTAAACATCATTACATCTGGAATCATACTATGTATAGTTGGCCAGAAGAACGTCGGCTACATCCATCCTTTAAACATCATTACATCTGGAATCATACTATGTATAGTTGGCCAGAAGAACGTCGGCTACATCCATCCTTTAAACATCATTATATCTGGGATCATACTATGTATAGTTGGCCAGAAGAACGTCGGCTACATCCATCCTTTAAACACCATTACATCTGGAATCATACTATGTATATTTGGCCAGAAGAACGTCGGCTACATCCATCCTTTAAACATCATTATATCTGGGATCATACTATGTATATTTGGCCAGAAGAACGTCGGCTACATCCATCCTTTAAACATCATTACATCTGGGATCATACTATGTATATTTGGCCAGAAGAACGCCGGCTACATCCATCCTTTAAACATCATTATATATCGGATGATACTATGTATAGTTGGCCAAAAGAACGTCGGCTACATCCATCCTTTAAACATCATTATATCTGGGATCATACTATGTATAGTACAAATTCATCGAATTCATCGTGGCATCTTACACATCCACATCCACAGGCAGGCATAAATCGCCAGCATTGGCTGTCTCAACATTAGGTTCACTGAACCAGCGAGACTTGGCCGAAAACGAGGTCCAACAAGGTGATATAAGACGATATCACATTCATTCAAAGCCGAAAACGAGGTCCAACATTGCTTTTATAATCTGATATAAGCGTGTTATGTGTCATAACCTAGTGACACACTCTGAACTCTTTCATTCCTTATAAGGGTAAAGAAATGTTAATCAACTTATATAGGTCAAGATCGTATCCAAACAACTTGTTTAGAATTACTAGTTGTGTAAGATATACGATATGCCTGATACGCATGGTTAAAGCGAAAAGACTCCCTACGGTTGACAGCGCCCATGTGTGAAAGAACTGGTTTAAGCTGATAGAGCAGGGAATTAAGGATACAGTATTCAGTATGGTGTCTTTCAAATCACCAACGTTCGTTCTTTTGTCATCTTAATGGCATCATTTTTTACCCAGCTATTCAACTCTGATTCAACTTTGATGGTGACCTAGTGACCCAATAATAGAAGTACTTTTTGTGAAGGATATATGATACGCCAGAGAAAATGCGTAAAAAATCCCTACGGTTGACAGCATCCATCCGTGCGGGTAAAGGAAAGAACTGATAGACCAGGGAAGGGTATACGACATTCAGTATGGGGTTTTGCAAATCAACCAACGTTCGTTCTTTTGTCATCTTAATGGCATCATTTTTTACCCAATTATTCAACAGTTCATTGGCTTATGTAATAGGAGTGTATTACATATCTTTGGACGAGAAATACCCGGAATATGCGGATGTAACCCCTTGGATAGGATCTGTGTATAGTGGTATATTTGCCTTGGCAGGTAGGTGATAACACTGTTCTTTCTTATTTTATTCTGCTCGACTATACTTAGATCATAACTCGACTTAAAGGTACAATTGCACACCAATAGTTTGTAAATATGAATAAAGCACAGATAATGCATCTCTATTGATACAACTCAAACCGGGTAATCTACCAAATAATTTACTTGGAGAAATGTATGTAATTAGGTTATCAAGTTGATTTTAAATAATGGCCGGAAATAAGCAATGCAACGTTGTCGTGAATCCGCATGAACTACAGTTTCGGCAATATTCAAAATCCTGAAGAAAAAAACACGGCAATGGTTAATGCAGATGCACCTACAGATATACCTTAATAAAGATTTTATCATTCTTGCCATTATGTTCACAAGAAACTCTAAGGAATTGTGTAATAGCTCAGTAAATTTCAACCTTTTCCTTATCGATTGCCAGTTAATTGTAAAGACTGATATCTCCTTAATCAGGCGAGATAGGAGAGTGAAATATGGTTTTCTCAGCTTTTCTGGAGCTTGTTTATAACATCCTACAGCAACACATTTTCTTCCCACATAGTTCTCTCCCTTCAGATTTCGGATCCTAACCCCTGTTCTACGTCGATTGAAATCGAGGGAAGAAATGGAGTGTCTTGATTGGTTGCAATTGAATCTAGTTGTGAAATTAGCGGAGCTGTTGTGAAAGTGACATGTGCCAATGACACGTCATAATGATCAAATTAACGTAAGTTAAACGTCTTCTCGTTTAATGAACTTTCCTCTAAATATGTTATTTGATTCTGTGAAAACAATTGATCATAAACATGATGATAACTAAAAAAGACCAAAAAGACATATACCAAAAATAGTTCAATTGTGTTATTTACATCAAACATATTCGAAGGACATATGTTGATTAGACAGACCTTTAAAATCAAATGCCTAGATCTCTGATGTCACTCGGTCGATGTGGCCGCGGAAAGATGTGTTTACATTGGTTAAGAAGCAGGGATACAGTATGAAGTTTCGCCTTTTCGCGCGAGGGCCCTTGCTAGAACCTTGAAATTCAGGTCATGTAGAACCGAGATTAGGGTCGGAAATCTGAAGGGAGTTACGTCTGTGGGAAGAGAATGACAGCAACAACGCGTCGCCGATTTAAAGAGACGGTGTATCCTGTCGACAACATTTTCCATATTTCACAAAAGTGCACCTTAAATACCAAACAAAGACCAATTGAAATAGCAAGTTCATCACTTCATGTGTGTTTGAACAGCTATATCAAAGGCACTGTAACACGACGTTCTACAATAATAATAAATAAAGCGCTCTTCCAGGAAGGTAAATAAGTGTTACCAGAGGCTAAATACTACTCCTGAATCAATAAAGAGAGTTCTAAAACGAATGTACATGGTTCATGCGAGTCCAATTCCCATCGAATGGCTATTGTAAGGTGTTCACATTAAAGTGGCCTCTCGAAGATTTAAGTGATCTGACTGATGTAACGACACCTGAAATCTCAAAGTAGAGTTTTGAATATCGTACCATGATGGAATAGTCATCATCTTGCTGTCTGAATTCTCAAACTTGCATGAGACTTACCCCTCACAGTGAAGAGTTCCACAACATTGTCTCTTTATACGTCACTCTTTTTCTGCCAATTCAGAAGACAGTTTGTTTTAATTGATACGGCTTACCGGTCGTGAAATGATATGTTTCACCTTCTCAGATAACACTACATTCTGTAAACTATGATGATGAATGAGAGATCTGAGAAATCCTTTAAGTATCATGAATGCAGTTTTAAACCCCCATGTGAAACCCAAGGGGTTGTTGTCCAGTTAGTAGTTCCTAAAGGTTAAATATCATGAATAAGGTTATCTCTGGAGGTATATATATTTTGATAAAAGTTTGTTGTTTCATTTATAATATCGTCCGGTATCAAA